>CAWUFW010016552.1:0-303953 GCA_963921515.1 Calotriton arnoldi
CTCGTGGCTGAAGAGTCAAGACAACCGTCACCGCACCTGAAGCACTCGACATCGGTGGGCATCTGTCCATCGCCTTCCTGGTCACTGGCTAGTGACCCAGACTCTGTCCCCTCTGCTTTCAGGTTCTTCAGAACTCCGATCCACTCTTGGATCCACCCGGACACTTTTCTCCTGGTCGCCAGCAGCACTTTGCAGCAGATCGCCATACGAAACGACGACGAAACCCGACCCCGAAAGGCACCTATGCACCCGGCTTCCCTGGGTGAGGTAACACGAGTACTCCGGTGCTCCCGTGGGTAGAGACTCTTCAAAGTCCTAGATCTCAAAGGGTTTTGTCCTAGTCCTCTTCTAAGTGTCCCTTTCCTCTATTTTCCCGATCCCGACTTTCTCCATAGAAGTTAACGGCGTATCGCGGTTGTGTATTTACACTGCACGCGTCTCCCGTGGGTCCCCTGTGTCACTACCTTGGGTGGTTCCTTGTGGTCCAAGCACTTCTAGAGGCTCTAGGCCTAGTGTCTAGTTCAGTCGTGGTTCGCATACCACTTTATTGGTATATGGTTTGGTACGCCCCTAGGGCCCAAACGTGTATTTGTGCTATTATTGTGATTTAAGATCTTATAACCTATGTATTTCGAACTCTAGCCTCATAAAGAGACTAGGGGGTGTGTTTAGTAATAAATACATATATTTTGAATATATACCTGGTGTGGTGCTCTTTCATTTGGTCACTCAAGAGATTATAGACTGGTAAAACAAGCTGCTTTACATTCCTTCAAGACTTAGCCTGAAGGCTGCTCTCCATAGCTACCACTAGGATAGCTTTCAATAAGGTTGTCTTTAACCTATCTACCATAAGAGTCGATTTGGACTGGTGCAAGGTGCCCACTATAATTAGTGGACAGCATATGCCAGGCCAACTTCTCACATTGGTGTGCAGCGTGTGGGATTCCAGCTTGCTATTGTTTTACCAGATAATCTCAATTGAATTGATCAACTGAAAACCACTAAAGGTACCTAAGGTACATATAATTTAAGCTTAGAATAACAGTAAGTTCTACTGAACTTAGAGTTGTGTGTTAAGGGATAGCACAACCCTTTCTACAACTCAAGAGAGTTTAGTAGGCCACACTAGAGTAGGTAGTGCATACACCACACCACACTAGTAATGTCTTTAAAAGCAGGATCCAAAGATTCCTTGCAGGAAGCCATTGAGCTTCCACCCTCCAAGTATGATACACTCCAATTCTTGGAATTGAGAGCTTTATGTAACGTGAGGAAATTAAGGACAGGCCAAAGTCCCACCACCCAACATCTCAAGGAGTTGTTGGTGGCTTATGATCTTAGTAAGTCCTCAGAGACTGAAGGGGTAGGAGCAGAGGGTGGGCCAGCAGATGAGGAAGGGGCCAGGGGTACCACTACCCCCAGCCCCCTCTGAAACTGACCAGGAGGGTGACAATGACCCTGACCTGGAAAACCCAATCCCTTCTGGGGAAGATGAAGATGAGGATCTAGAAAACCACACCTTTGTCCCCCCAGGAAGGATTATGAGTGTGCTCAGAAAGTCTAGGTCTCCTTCTCAGGAGTCTAACCACTCTGGCACCTCCATAGGGAGCTCTGTTTCTTCTCACAGGAGGGAATCCTCTCATGAGAGAAGAAAGAGACTGGTCCAGTATGAGGAAACTCAACTAGAGATCAGGAAGAAGCAATTGGCTTTAGATAGAGAATCCCTAGATCTCCTTAGAGAGAGAAGAAAGTTGGGACTAGAGTCCCATGGTGGCAGCCATGTCCCTAGAGATAGGGAAAGGTCCTATGACCATAGGAACCTGAGCAAGATTGTCCCTCCCTACCAAAGTGGGGATGATATCCACAAATGGATAACTGCTTTAGAGAGGGCCTGTAAAGTACAGAAGGTCCCTCAGGAGCAGTGGGCAGCAATCTTGTGGCTCTCCTTTGCTGACAAAGGTAGAGATAAGCTCCTCACTGTTAGAGAGGAGGATGCTGACAATTACAAAGTCTTGAAGAGTGCTCTTATTGATGGGTTTGGCCTAACCACTGAACAGTACAGGTTGAAGTTCAGAGACACCCAAAAAGCACAGACTCAAGACTGGGTAGACTATGTGGATTGTTCTGCCAAGGCTCTGGGAGGCTGGTTGATGGGCAGTAAGGTGTGTGACTTCTCAGGATTGTATAATCTGATAATGAGGGAGCAGATTCTTAATAACTGTCAAAATCAGCTGTTGCATCAATACCTGGTTGACTCTGATCTGACCTCTCCCCAAGAATTGGGAAAGAAGGCAGACAAATGGGTCAGAACCAGGGTGAAGCAGAAGGTACAGAACCAAGGTGGGGAAACCAAGAAGCAAGATGCTAAGAACTCTGACAAGGGTGGGGAGAAGGGTAAAGATCAAAAGTCTTCATCAGGCCCCCAAAAATCTTCTTCTGGTGGGGATTCCCAGTCTACCAAGGGTAAAGGCCAAAGAAAACCATGGTGCAAGGTCTGTAAGCAAAAGACCCACTGGACCAGTGATTGCACCAAGTCCAAAGACTCCAGTCCAGCACCCACCAATGCCCCTAAGGCACCTGTTCCCCCTAGTTCAGTTGGTGGAAGTGCTCCAGCAAAGGGTTTAGTAGGGTTCACCCTGGGAACTGAGTTGGGCTCTGACCTAGTTAGAGAACTGACTCAGGCTGTGTTAGTCTGTGATGGAGGCATGGATGTGCCCTCCTCTATGAGTCCCAGTAATCTGGGCAAGTACAGACAACAGCCTTTAATCAATGGACGAGAGGCTTTGGCATTTAGGGACACAGGGGCAAGTGTCACAATGGTGACACAAGGCCTTGTGCTACCTGGGCAAGTTATGCTTGGTGAGATGTACCAAGTGACCAATGCTAGCAATGTCAGAACAGACCATACTCTGGCAGTTGTTAACTTCTCCTGGGGAGGGGTAACTGGCCTTAAGAAGGTTGTGGTAAGTGCAAACCTACCAGTCGAATGCTTGCTTGGCAATGACTTAGAGACTTCTGCTTGGGCAGAAGTGGAGCTCAGGACCCATGCAGAAATGCTGGGGATCCCTGCAGATGTGTTTGCTGTGACCAGGTCACAAGCCAAAATGTCTAGCACTGAACAGGCCTTGGATTCTGGAAGAATGGACCAAGTGCCTTCCAAGAGGAGGAGTAGTAGGGTTAAGGCAGTGCCTTCCCCCTTGGCTCAGGAGGAAGATCAGTCCCTTGAGGGGGATGATCTCAGCCCTGAAGAAGGAACTGTCCCAGAGGAACTGGAACCTGACCAGGTTGAGTTCTTGGGGACAGGGGGACCTTCTAGGGCAGATCTGAGCCAGGAGCAGCAGAGCTGCCCCTCCCTTGAACCCCTCAGACAGCAAGCTGCTGCTGAGGCTGCTGGGAAAGCTAGTGGTCCCCATACAGTGTATTGGGATGATGGACTCCTGTACTCAGAGAGTAGAGACCCCAAGCCTGGTGCTACCAGGAGGTTGGTAATACCTTTGAAGTTCAGGGGCTTCCTATTGACCCTAGCCCATGATATTCCCTTAGCAGGACACCTGGGCCAGAACAAGACTTGGGACAGAATTGTCCCTCACTTTCACTGGCCCCACATGTCTGAAGACAGTAAGGAGTTTTGTCGCTCCTGTGTAACCTGCCAAGCCAGTGGCAAAGCAGGTGGCACTACAAAGGCCCCCTGATACCACTACCTGTGGTGGGGGTGCCCTTTGAGAGGGTAGGGATTGACATTGTTGGTCCCATGGATCCCCAAACAGCCTCTGGGCACAGGTTTATCCTGGTGGTAGTGGATCATGCCACCAGGTACCCAGAAGCTATTCCCCTCAGGACCACTACAGCACCTGTGGTGGTAAGGGCCCTCCTGGGAATCTTCTCAAGAGTGGGCTTTCCTAAGGAGGTAGTATCAGACAGGGGTGCTAACTTCATGTCTGGGTACTTAAAAGCAATGTGGAAGGAGTGTGGAGTGACTTATAAGTTCACCACACCCTATCACCCACAATGCAATGGTTTAGTTGAGAGATTCAACAAAACCTTGAAGGGCATGATTAAAGGGCTCCCAGAAAAGCTTAGGCGTAGATGGGACATACTCTTGCCCTGCCTTTTATTCGCATATAGGGAGGTGCCTCAGAAGGGGTTGGTTACAGCCCTTTTGAACTTCTGTTTGGCCACCCTGTGAGGGGTCCACTGTGCTTGGTGAAGGAAGGATGGGAGTTACCTCTCAAGCCCCCAAAGCAAGATATAGTGGACTATGTACTTGGTCTCCGCTCCAGGATGGCTGAGTACATGAAAAAGGCAACCAAAAACCTTGAGGCTAGCCAGGAACTTCAGAAGGCCTGGCATGACCAAAAGGCTGTTCTGACTGTGTACCAGCCAGGACAGAAGGTGTGGGTGTTGGAGCCAGTGGCCCCAGCAGCTCTCCAAGACAAATGGAGTGGACCCCACACTATTGTTGAGCAGAAGGGTGAGGTCACTTACTTAGTGGACCTGGGAACACCCAGGAGTCCCCAAAGGGTTCTCCATGTCAACAGACTAAAGCCATATGTGGACAGGGCAGACATGGGCTTGCTCATGGCTACTGATGAAGGGCAGGAGGAAGAGAGTGACCCACTCCCTGACCTGCTCTCACAGAACCCTGACGATGGGTCAGTTGATGGTGTAGCCTTGGCAGGCAGCCTCACTACCCAGCAACAAACTGATTGCAGGCAAGTCCTCAATCAGTTTAGACATATGTTTTCACTGACACCCAGTCAGACCACCTGGTGCACTCATGAAGTGGACACTGGGGACAGTCTGCCTATTAAAAACAAGATTTATAGGCAACCTGACCATGTCAGGGACTGTATCAGGACTGAAGTCCAGAAAATGTTGGAGTTGGGAGTAATTGAACCCTCAGATAGCCCTTGGGCTAGTCCAGTAGTCCTGGTACCGAAACCTCACACCAGTGGTGGGAAAAGAGAGATGAGGTTTTGTGTAGACTACAGGGGTCTCAATGCAGTCACTAGGACTGATGCCCATCCCATACCCAGGGCAGATGAGCTCATAGATACTTTGGACTCTGCCAAATATCTCAGCACATTTGACCTAACAGCTGGCTACTGGCAGATCAGACTAGCTGATACTGCAAAGCCCAAAACAGCATTTTCAACCCCTAGTGGGCATTATCAATTTGTGGTAATGCCCTTTGGTCTGAAAAATGCACCTGCCACTTTCCAGAGGTTGGTGAACACAGTTCTCACAGGACTGGAAGCCTATAGTGCAGCTTATCTAGATGATATTGCTGTCTTTAGCTCCACCTGGGAGGATCACCTGGTCCACCTCAGGAATGTTTTACAGGCCCTGCAAAAGGCAGGCCTGACTATCAAGGCCACTAAGTGCCAGATAGGGCAGAGTCAGGTTGTGTACCTGGGCCACCTTGTGGGTGGAGGCCAGGTTCAACCTTTGCAGAGCAAGATCCAGACCATCATGGACTGGACTGCTCCCACTACCCAGACTCAGGTGAGAGCCTTCTTAGGCCTGACTGGGTACTATAGGAGATTTGTCAAGGGGTATGGATCAATAGTGACACCCTTGAATGACTTAACTTCTAAGAAAATGCCCAAAAAGGTTCAGTGGACAGTTAGCTGTCAAAAGGCATTTGATGACCTCAAGCAGGCCATGTGCACTGCTCCAATTCTGCAGAGTCCTGATTACTCCAAGAAGTTCATTGTTCAAACAGATGCATCTGAATTGGGGGTAGGGGCTGTACTGTCACAATTGAATGAAGAATGTCAGGATCAGCCAGTAGCTTTTATTAGCAGAAGGCTGACCCCTAGAGAGAAACGTTGGTCAGCCATAGAGAGGGAGGCCTTTGCTGTGGTCTGGGCTCTGAAGAAGTTGAGGCCATACTTGTTTGGTACACACTTCCTGGTTCAGACAGACCATAAGCCCCTCTTATGGCTAAAACAAATGAAGGGTGAAAACCCCAAACTGCTTAGGTGGTCCATTTCCCTACAGGGGATGGACTTTACAGTGGAACATAGGCCTGGGAGTAACCATGCGAATGCAGATGGACTCTCTAGGTATTTCCACTTAGAACATGAAGACTTAACTGGGCAAGGTTAGTTTAATGTCCCTACGTTTGGGGGGGTTGTGTAGGAGAGTAGGATCTGCTTCACATGGGTACCCCCACTTTTTGCTGATGCTTCACTGTTTTTCGACATTAGTCTGGCTGGGGCCCTGCTAATCAGAACCCCAGCCTAGCTGCTTCCTCTCTAAAATGGTTTCCATGTGCCTTAGGCACATCTCTGATTGGGATCTGGAGTGCCCTTATAAGTCCCTAGTATATGGTATACTATGTACCAAGGGCATAGGTACCTCAGAGGCCTGCCAGGGGCTGCAGCATGTATTATGCCACCCCTGGAAGGCCATCCAAACTGACACCACAGGTCTGCTACTGCAGCCTGGGTAAGGTGGTGCAAGCACCCCTTACTGTGATATAGGTTACCTATATCACGAAATACATACACACATATAAACCTATAAGTCACTCCTAAGGCAGGCCTTATCAATCCTAAAGGCAGAGTGCATGGTTCCTATGTGAGAGGGTGCCCCTGCATGAGCAGGGCCCCTCTGCAGCGTTCGGAGACCATCTCTGATGCTGTTTGTAGTGCAGCCTGACCATATACTCTTAAGCGCATTATATCCTCGCGGTAAAATGCTAACTTTGGAATGGCTGCACCTAAACATGTCGTGTTTGGTGTCAAACATCTTGGAATACTACCCCCCGCCAATCCTGGTGGCGGGGGTAGCATTCCACCCTTCTAGAGGGAAAGACATGTTAACTCTGACGAGTCCGGTAACTTCTTTCCAGAGCCCTGGCATCACAAAATGGATGCTGCTGCCACAGACACAAGTCTGGCCTCCTGCTGCTGGACGAAACTCCGGCAGGGGAGGCCTGGACAATAGGTTTCCTGTCCCAGGGAGGTGTGACCACCTCCCCAGACAGGACAATGTGTATTGGGGCTGGGCGGGAGCACTTTCGGGTGCTTTGAAGTCCTGCACTGGGGGCACATTTGGTGTCCCTGTGCATACCCCAGTTCAAACCGGATCAGGGGCTCGCAGCCCCTGCTTTGGCGCGAACTGGACAAAGGGAAAGGGGTGTAGCCACCCCTCTGCCCTGACCCACCCATAGGTGGGGCCACAGAGTAGTCCATCCCCTATTTTTAGAATAAAGGTAGGAACCCAGTCCTTAGGACTTTAGATTATACCTGGACGAAACTCTGACACTGAATCCTGGACCTTCGACGCTCTACGACAAGATTAGAGGACTGAAGAATCTCCCTTGGGGTCAAGGAGTGACTCCCCTGCTTGGCAGGCACCAAAGAAGCATCTGTCTGGTTCGCATTACTGAAGCTCCCGTCGGACGCCGAAGTCATCGCATCACCAGAGGTGGATTCTCAGACTTCCCCGAGGCTACCCTGAGTCCCCAGCAAAGCTGAGGCCCGTGGCTATCGTGGGTGACTTGAGACCGTGACCCCTGGACACCGAGCACACTTGCAAGTGCACCATCTTCTGGGTCTCCCAAGAAGTCGTGCTTTGGGCTCCGAGTAGCCCTAGCCTCCAGCACCACCTGCACCGAAGATCACTGGCTCCCACTCCACGAGTGTCCTGTAAGCCAGCTCCACGTGCGGCATCACGAGGCTCCTTCGCGGTCGCTAGCCCATTGGCTAGTAGCCCTTAACGAAGGCCAATCTTTTCTTTACTTGGCATCCTGGTTGCTCCAGGTCTGCCCTCACTTACCCTCGCTGGGTGAGTTCCCCAGACCTTGCTGGTCTGCACCATCGACGATCTACATCTTACTCGAGACTTGCCGTTGCCAAGGCTTGTTGGGTCCAATCCGGTCGCTGACACCTCAGCACTCGACAGACATCGATCACCAGCCCGAATACTGCTCCTGGTTGCCGACAACGCCTCCCGGACCTCGTGGCTGAAGAGTCAAGACGACCGTCACCGCACCTGAAGCACTCGACATCGGTGGGCATCTGTCCATCGCCTTCCTGGTCACTGGCTAGTGACCCAGACTCTGTCCCCTCTGCTTTCAGGTTCTTCAGAACTCCGATCCACTCTTGGATCCACCCGGACACTTTTCTCCTGGTCGCCAGCAGCACTTTGCAGCAGATCGCCATACGAAACGACGACGAAACCCGACCCCGAAAGGCACCTATGCACCCGGCTTCCCTGGGTGAGGTAACACGAGTACTCCGGTGCTCCCGTGGGTAGAGACTCTTCAAAGTCCTAGATCTCAAAGGGTTTTGTCCTAGTCCTCTTCTAAGTGTCCCTTTCCTCTATTTTCCCGATCCCGACTTTCTCCATAGAAGTTAACGGCGTATCGCGGTTGTGTATTTACACTGCACGCGTCTCCCGTGGGTCCCCTGTGTCACTACCTTGGGTGGTTCCTTGTGGTCCAAGCACTTCTAGAGGCTCTAGGCCTAGTGTCTAGTTCAGTCGTGGTTCGCATACCACTTTATTGGTATATGGTTTGGTACGCCCCTAGGGCCCAAACGTGTATTTGTGCTATTATTGTGATTTAAGATCTTATAACCTATGTACTTCGAACTCTAGCCTCATAAAGAGACTAGGGGGGTGTGTTTAGTAATAAATACATATATTTTGAATATATACCTGGTGTGGTGCTCTTTCATTTGGTCACTCAAGAGATTATAGACTGGTAAAACAAGCTGCTTTACATTCCTTCAAGACTTAGCCTGAAGGCTGCTCTCCATAGCTACCACTAGGATAGCTTTCAATAAGGTTGTCTTTAACCTATCTACCATAAGAGTCGATTTGGACTGGTGCAAGGTGCCCACTATAATTAGTGGACAGCATATGCCAGGCCAACTTCTCACAGATAGATGGATAGATGGATAGATGGATAGATAGATAGATAGATAGATAGATAGATAGATAGATAGATAGATAGATGGATAAATAGATAGATAGATAGATGTCAAACACAAAGAAGGGACATAATCCCATCTGTCTGAAACCACCCACCAATGCAACATAACAAAGAAAATACATATACAATTCATGTTACAAAATCTCCCAAAACATTTCATCATTCCATTACAATACTGTGCACAAATATACATCTTCCAAAGAAATAAGGGAGAGATAATCAGGATCATCATCACATAGAAAGGAGACCCAAGTAATGAGAAACTAATAAACATGAAAAAATACGCTCAGTTTTCACATTGTACATCACATATTGCAACGCTATGTAGTACAAACATCTGGATTTGACATGATGCAGGGAACCTAATCTAGAACAAGATACAACTTAAAGGAAATCCAGCTACAGTAGCCTACAGTAGCTACAGTAGCCTTTGTGAAAAGAAGCTCCAGAAACACAAGTAAGGAGTACATGCTCTAATCGCCTGTCAGCTCCAACGCCCAGCAGCAACTGCCAAAAGAACCCCACACTGAGTTCCATGCAGGGAACTCTAAGAACATAGGCCTACCCACATTCCAAACCACCCACCATTCTAGGCCATCCCCCAGCCCAGCACACATAAGCTAACACTCAGTTATGATCCCCTACACTAAACTGATTCATCTGAATAAATATTGGCTGCTAGGAAATTCAGTCACTGCACCACCTAATGTAATCACAGGTTTAGTGCTATATCAATATTGCCCAACTCAAATGACCAGCTATCAGATGGTTATTAATTAAACATTTTAAGAACACAAAAGTTGAGAGGCAAAAATAAGAAAAAATAAGTCAAATCCACAGTTTCTTCTGAAGTACACAACAAGACTGTTTGCAACGCATGGAGACGGACGCGGGGGGCCGGACGGCTTTGCCGAACACAGTACTTTGCACCTTTGAATAACTATACTCGAATTAAAGACTACTCTGTTCAAACTATGACTCTCAGGACAATCTAGTTTTGCTGATTGTTTTAGCTTCTTTTTGCATTTAATTAGTGTGGGATGAATGACGTAGGACTCAGTAGGATGTTGTCATTTATCAACGGTACTACCACTGCTATAATAATACTGCCCTGAAGAAGCCCATGCTTGGGCAAAACACGTTGGCTGTGCATGTTGATCTGTCCTTAAGATGACATAAAAGAAATATAAGAGAAATCAAGCACAAACAGACTTATTGTGTACTTCAGAAGGAACTGTGGATTCGACTTCTTGTTTTTCGTTTTTGCCCCTCAATTTTTGTGTTCACTAAACTAATTCATTAGCCAGTTCTTAATACACCTAATCGATCAGAGACTGATTAATGATTGATCGCCACTTTGTCGTTATAGACAGGTCGGAAGTTTGTTTTGCTTATAACTTTGGCGCCATTTGACAAATTTTTACAATCTTTTCAAAACTTTCCTAAAAAACATTCATCTACCTCAGCTCCTTCCTGGTCCATTAAGCAAGGGCTAAGAAAAAGGCAAGGCAAAATGGGACTTTTGGACAGCAGTACAGGCAAAATGGCTGACTGGAATTACACCAAATTTGTCAGAAAGCAAGATCTTTACCCAGAAAGGATGCTTTTTGTAATTTGGTGTAATTCCGTTCAGTAGTTTTGGTGATATCAAGGTTTAAAATGTGTATATATATATATATATATATATATATATATATATATATATATATATATATATATATATATATATATATATATATATATATATATATATACATAAATATTCACTGAAAAAACAATGATTACAGTGACATTTATAGTTAGGCTCAGATTTCACTTGTACAAAACCAGTGTAAATCAGCAGTTATAGTAACCTGACCTAACTATAACATATGCCCCTGCAATGCACTGCTTAATACCTCACATATTACATCGCTCATGACATGGTAAGTGTCATCACTGATGAAATTGCTGATGAAATCTCAAATGACATCACTGAAAACTTTATGAGTGTTAAATATGTATGCTAAGGAACTCAAAAGTTAAATTAGTATACGTTGTGTACTACTAATGAGTGATACTATTTCTAACATATACTATGTGAGAGGCTTTGTGACTATGTGTATCCATGTGTGAGTGGGTGACTGAGTGACTGGATGTGTGAGTGGGTGTGTGAGTGCCTGTATGGGTGAATAGGTGGGTGTGAGTGGCTGTATGGGTGAGTGAGTGGCTGTGTGAATAGCTGTATTAGTGAGTGAGTGGGTGTATGAGTGACTGTATGGGTGAGTGAGTGGCTGTGTAAGTAGCTGTATTGGTGAGTGAGTGGGTATATGAGTAGCTATATGGGGGAGTGAGTGGCTCTGTGACTGGCTGTATGGGTATATAAATAGGTGTGTGAGTGGCTGTATGGGTGACCGAGTGGCTGTGTGAGTGACTGTATGGGTGAGTGACTGGATGTGTAAGTGGCTGTATGGGTGAATGAGTGGCTCTTTGAGTGGGTGTTTGGTTAACTGAGTGAGTATTGGAGTGGCTCTATTGGAGAGTGACTATTGAGTGGCTGTATGGGTGAGTGAGTAGACGTGTGAGTGCTTGTATGGATGCTTGAATGGGTATGTCAGTGGTGTGGGTGTGTGAGTTGCTCTGTTGAGAGGCTATATGAGTGAGTGACTGGGTGTGTGAGTAGCTGTATGAGTGAGTGGGTGTGTGAGTGGCTTTATGGGTGAGCAAGTTGCTATGTGACTGTATGGGTGAGTGAGTGACTGTGTGAGTAGGTGTATGGGTAAGTGGGTGGCTGTGTGAGTGACTGTATGTGTGAGTGGGTGTATGAGTCACTCTGTGGATGGGAAAGTGGGTGTGTGAGTAGTTGTATGGGTGTGTGAGTGGGTGTATGAGAGATTGTGTGGGTGTGTGAGGCGTTATGCCAGTGGTTCTGTGGATGATGTCATCAGTGTTGCCATTTGAAATGTCATCAGTGATGTCATCAGTGATGTCACTGACCATGTCATGAGTGATGTACTATATGAGGTCATAAGCAGTGCATTGCGGGGGCATAAGTTATAATTAGCTGAGGTAACTATAACTGTTGAATTTCACTGGTTTTGTACAAATGAAATTTGAGCCTAACTATAGCGTCCCTGTAACTTTTGTTTTTTTCTGTGAATTTCTAAGGTTTTTGGAATTCTATTTCCTGACTATAACGTCCCTGTAACCTTAGGTTTCTTTAGTGAATTTCAAAGGTTTTTCAAATTTCATTTCTCAAGTATTATGTCCCTCAAATGGTTAGCTTTTTAAATTAATTTGTAGGGTTTATTTTTAATGCTAGGTTTATTACAATTAATTTTTATTATTAATTTAGTATTTTTTTGTACTGTAGACAAATATATTTTTTACATTTATTAAAACATAAAAATCACACGTAGCTAATGTAAAGTAATTGATGTTTTTTTAATGTGATTAAACAATTATTTAAAAATATATATTTTGGGGTACTGCTGTACCTTTGCGGTCCGGAAACATAGACGGACTATTATTCTATGGTTTTTCTTCCAGATCACATGGTCAGAACGGGTCCGTGAGTCTGAATCCGCAGATTCGCCGAAAATGTTACAAATTACTGCGCATATGTACACCCCTCAATTGTCGTTAATAACATTAGTGTCAAAATACTTACAAGTAAACCACCTTATATCTGTTTTTCAAAATATTTACCCATTTTACCAGTTTTGCAGAACTGCAAATTTACAGGCCAGATTCGCGAATTTACTCGAAGACACACCCAAATCTTGCCTTCTAATTTGATACATTAAGACCCCACCCTTCCACATAGAAAACCACACCATAAGCAGTTACTTCTCCTGTGAAGTCTCTAGAAGGAAGACTGAGAACCAGCAGTGCTGTGCTTTTACACAATGGCTGAAGCTACATCGTCCGTCGAAGATGAGCATCCACAACCTGCTGAGCATATGGAGATAGACACACTACCTCGCAGAAAAGAAAGTGATGAGTGGAAGATCTTTACTATGCTTTCTGGGGAAAAGAAGGTGACAGCAAAATATGTCAAGTGCACAATTTGTGGCAAGCAGTTATTCAGAGGCCCTGCAAAGAAGTATTTGCATGGGAAAAGTTCTATGTGAAAGCACCTAAAAGCAATTCATGACATGGTCTACAACCAGATGATGTGAGGTGAGACAGGATAGTCGACCTCTACAGCAGCCTTGGCAGAACCATCTTCATCTGCAGTCATTAGAATACCAGCTGCCTGTGAGGAATTGAGTGACATGGTTATTCACTGCACGAAATGCCACATGCTTGTCGCTGTAAAAATGCCTTCTGTGGATGCATTCTTGGATACCGTGAAGAAGCATTGCTGTTAGTTTTTTTTATTTTTTGCTTCCAGTGACTACATAATGTTGTTTGAAGAGTGAAGCCAGTTGCTTCTTTGTATTTCCCCATGCTTACCCATTGTACTACCCTGTTCACTTTTTGTTGAAAAAATAGAAAAAACTAACAATCTGTTAAAAAAACCTTCTAGAAAAAAACAGTAGTTGTTTGAATCAACATCTACGCAAACAAAGAGCAAACTCTGTGTTTTTAATGTGTCAGTGATTGTGTCGGTTTGAGAGTGGGTGTGTCAGTGTGTCAATGACTGTGTGCCTGGGTGTGTAAGTGTATGCATTAGTGAGTGCCTGGGTGTGTTAGTGTATGCATCAGTGTGTGCCTGGGTGTGTTAGCATATGCATCAGTGTGAGCCTGAGTATGAAAGTGTATGCATCAATGTGTGCCTGAGTGTGTTATTGGATGCATTAGTGTTTGGATGGCTGTGTCAGTGTCTGCATTGCTGTATGCCTGGGTGTGTCATTGTCTGCATTAGTAAGTCCCTGGGTGTGACAGTGTGTGCATCAGCGTGTGCCTGGGTATATTATTGGATGCATTAGTGTTTGGCTGAGTGTCTCAGTGTCTATATTGCTGTATACCAGGGTGTGCCAGTGTCTGCACTGCTAAGTCTCTTGGTGTCTCTGTGTGTGCATCAGTGTGTGTCTGGGTGTGTTATTTGATGCATTAGTGTTTGGCTGGGTGTGTCAGTGTCTGTATTCCTATATGCTTGGGTGTGGCAGTGTGTGTTTTAAGTCTCTGGGTGTGTCAGTGTATGCACCAGTGTGTGCCTTGGTGTGTCAATGCTTGCATCAGTGTGTGCCTGGGTGGGCTAGTGTATGCATCAGTATGTGCCAGGGTGTGTTAGCATATGCATCAGTGGGAGCACGGGTATGTCAGTGTATGATTCAGTGTGTGCCTGAGTGTGTTATTTGATGCATTACTGTTTGGCTGGGTGTGTCTCTGTCTGCATTGCTGTATGCCTGGCTGTGTCAGTGTCTGCATTGTTATGTCCTTGGGTGTGTCAGGGTACACGTCTGTGTATGCCTGGGTGTCTTATTGGATGCATTAATGTTTGGATCGGTGTGTCAGTGTCTGCATTGCGGTATGCCTGGGTGTGTCAGTGTCTGCATTGGTACGTCTCTGGTTGTCTCACTCTGTGCATCAGTATGTGCCTGGGTGTGTCATTAGATGCATTAGTGTTTGGATGGGTGTGTCAGTGTCTGCATTGCTGTATGCCTGGGTGTGTCAGTGTCTGCATTGGTATGTCCCTGGGTGTGCCAGTGTGTTCATCAGTGTGTGCCTGGGTGTATTATTGGATGCATTAGTATTTGGCTGGGTGTCTCAGTGTCTGCATTGCTGTATACCTGGGTGTCTCAGTGTCTGCATTGGAAAGTCTTTGACTCTCTCAGTGTGTATGTCAGTGTGTGCCTGGGTGTGATATTGGAAGCATTAATCTTTGGCTGGCTGTGTCAGTGTCTGCATTGCTGTATGCCTGGGTGTGTGAGTGTCTGCATTAGTAAGTCCGTGGGTATGTCACTGTGTACCTGGTTGTGTTATTTGATGCATTAGTGTTTGGTTGGATGTGTCAGTGGCTGTACTGGTGTGTAGTTGGGTGTGTCCGTGGCTGTATCAGTGTGAGCCTGTGTGTGTACCTCTATCTGTGTGTACCTGGGTGTGTGAGTTGCTGTGGTGATGTGTGCATAGATGTGTTAGTAACTGTAGCAATCTGTCCTTGGTTGTGCATCCTCAAAGTCTAAAGTTATGCAACAACACTGCGAGAACTAATCAGTACATTACCTCATTAGATAGTGCCATCGATCAGCATAAAAAGAAAAATCTGAATTTTTCATTAGTTTTAAAATTAACAGAAGTACAAAAGTAACCTACAATTTCAACAATACATAAAGACATAATTCTAAGAAATAACTAACATTTCTCATACTGTAAAGGTATGTGTTAATATAAATACGCGTTTAATTTTCCCTTTTTACTGTTCTCGGCTTCTTTACCCATACACCATAAATGATGTACTTTTTAAGCAGTCATCATTGAACAGAGGGGAAAAACCAATCATAAAGACTGTAGAAAACAAATTCTGCACACTATCTCCTTGCACTTAAGGAACACTGTGAATTGTACTCGCTACAAATAAACAAATAAGCATAACACAACTTCTTTAACTATTTAGAAATACAATTTTCTGCACGACCACTTTAAACACATGCATGTATATCTTTACACCAGCACAAAAGAAAGTGATTTCTGAGAACATTTTAGAATACCTTCAGGGTAAAGGATTACAGCCAAATATGTGCAGTGTAATATTTGTGGCATACAGTTATCCAGCAGCACTGCCAAGCAGTAATCACATGGGATAAGCTCCAATTGGAAGCATTTAAAAACAATTCATGAAAGGGTGTCCCCGCCCATTGAGTATTTACTCAACCTCATATTGTTAAAGTGCCCACTCCTGTAACGAGTTATGAGCCATTTTTATTTTGTTCATGTTATGCTGGAACAAACTTTCTGCAGGCATAACATCAGTTTCCTTACCATCTACTAAGTCAAAAATAGAAAAAACCCTGACTGTTTTATAACTGCTTCTCTTACTACACCCTCTCCATATGGTCAGGAGTTATTTTCAGCCAGAGACAAACTTGTTACAAAAGGTCCATAATATACCATAACAACACCATAATGTCAACAAAGTGTCAGGAGTGCACTGCACACTGCCTATATGCCCATGACCATTCCTGACAACTTTTCAAAACCAAAAACATGGTGGCATTCGTACACCACAAACTCCTTCTGCAGTAGGTGTGTGAGAGTATGAGAGGTGAAAGCATTTTTGAAGTAATTTTGGAACAGTGGTGCGTATTTTAAAGAACTATGGACTAGTAACAATGTTAGGAACTATATATGATTAGTAGTCAGCTTTGCAGGCATGGGATTGTGGTAAGTGTTGCAATTCTAAAGGTCACTGGATCAACAATGCTGGTCAAAAGTGGATAAAATGTACATAGTCTTCACAAAGAGGAAAACAAGATTGCCACATTTTTGTGACACACATGCCTTTTAATGGGTGCCAGGCTAATAAACAGATGAAAAAGAGAAACCTGGCTGTTTATTTTTCAAGGCCACACTTTATTTGAAGCGGTCAAAAGTGCAAAACTCAAACAGATTAGGTACTTTTAAGAATCAATTCTAATTACCAAAAGTATCTATTTTTAATTCTTCCACTAACACTGTTGCACTTACATGATGGAGCAGCCGCTTTTACTGGCACGGTGTTCAAATGCTCTCTATTTGCTTATTTTGTCGATTCTCAGTTTTAGTTCTGAAACGACAAAAATTTATGCTAGCTTTATTTTACTTAGTACGTTTTCGGCAGAAGATAAAAGTTCGAGCTAAAAAGGGATTCACTTACTGAGCTGGTTTCTGATTTTCTTTGTGTATCCTGGCAGTCGACCGTTCGAATCTATCATGAAGTGGCTGAAACCACCGAGTAGATCTATATCCTGTTATTACAGGAAGTACTAGCTTAATGTTTTACTAATGCATTATGGGGTTTGTAGTCTATGTAATAATTTAATGCCGATTCTGACACTATTTCTTTTCTCAAACATGTTTCAAAATAAAATTTATCATCAATATGGCCACGAGGTAAACATTTTAATTATTTTAATTCTCAAACCGTGGAACAGATCAACAGCTCCTTGTTATATAACCATGGAGTTTTTGAATGAAACTTTATTGCCATTTGGTGGGCACTCATGGAACAGTAATCTTCATCTATTTGATGATGAAGTTAAATGCTATTTTAGAAACTGTACAAATTGTGAGGGAACACTTTTTGCATAAAGGGAAAACAGGAATATTTCTGACTGTCGCCTAACTGTCAGTTCTGAATTTTAAGCAATCTTTGCAGAGGACTCAGCGCAATATTTGATGTAACTCTGACATTTCATTTAGGCCACTTGTCACACAGTCATATTTTAAGATGAGATAGGCTTCTCTTTTGGAGCAATGTTTCTACATTTCCACCTCTTTGTGATATTTTGATTGCTGACAGCACTGTCCAAACGAAATCTTTTTCGGAATGCTTTTTCAATAAAGTGAGGTACCAATGGTGCTGTTAAAACTTTCTGTTTTATTCGTGAGCGATGTTGGACAATTCTCTGATTGATCTGTTGTATAGTTTTGCCAATGTATAACTTTGGGCAGGGACACATAATGGCATAAACAATGTTTTTAGTTTTGCAATTTGTGAATTCTCTTTGCACCCATTTGACCGAATTGTACATGAATTCTTTGCCTTCTACAGTATTGTTACAAGCAGAACAATTGCCACATTTATGGTGTCCTTCTACTGGTTGCATCTTCCATAGGGCTCTTAAATCTGAGTTCTTCTCAGTTGTACACAAATCTGCCCGTATGATTTGTTGTCCTATACTTTTGTTCTTTTTCATCGCAAAAAGAGGTCTTTCCATAGGGCATTCAAGGCCAGTAAGCAAATGCCAATTGTTCAAAATGGCTTTGCGGAATTGATGCGTATGTGGGCCGAAAGTTGACACACATACCAATTTGTTTAATGGCTCTCTGATTTTCTTAGTTAGTAATTCTTCACGAGGTGTATACCACGCTCGTTTTTTCGCATGTTTTAACATTTTTTTAGGGTACCCTCTTTCTTTCAGTTGTTCACAGAATGCTTCAGCATTAATCATGAAATCTTCTTTGCGGCCACAATTCCGCCTAATCCTCAGTAGTTGACTATAAGGCAGATTGTCTTTTAGACTTCTTGGATGGAAGCTTCGATAATGAAGCATTGTATTCTTGTCCATGGACTTGCGATGTAGGGTGGTGATTAATTTTTCATCTTCAACAAATACCTCTACATCTAAAAATGTTAGCCGTGTCTGATTTCTCGACATGCTGAATTTGATATCAGCATGTCTACTACTGAGCCATTCATAAAAAGTTGACAATTGGGCGTCTATGCCTTCCCACAGGCACCAAACGTCATCAATGTATCGATACCACGATAAGATCTTATCTCTGTGTGGATTGTGATTGAAAATGAATCTGTCTTCAAACAAGGCCATAAAGAGGACCGCCATCTCTGGGGCATAGGGACACCCCATGGCGGTCCCCTTGACCTGCATGAAGAATGTGTCTTCAAATTTGAAATAGTTCCTTTTCAGAGCTATTCTTGCCAGATCTACTATAAACTCTGTTGGAACCCTTTGTGGTTTTGGTCGAGTTTCCAAGAAGAATTCCATGGACTCTAAGCCTTCGTCTTGTGGTATCTGGGTGTACAATGAGTTTACATTGAATGATACCAACCAGGGCATTTTAAAATAAATTGGGCTTAGAGCAGTGGTAAAAACAGGATATGAGATTAATACTAAATTAAGGAGGGATTTGGCCAGTCTCCCTTAAGGCATTTTTGGCAATCTAGTAGCATTTTCGGTGAGTCATTAGCACTGGTCAGGACTGTGTATGGATAAAAAGACCAGGTTACACAAGGCATAAAAGTTCATACTTGAGCAAAGTTTTGGTATTTTTTTTTGATTAATCACTCTGGAGGATACCAGGGCAGAGAAAAAATGATCAAAATGGAATATGATTTAAAGAACACTGTGCATGTGATTTAGTGATACTTCCCAAGAAAATTAGGAAAAATGTAATTTTAAGGGTTCTGTATGTGAAAATGTACTTAAAGAAACTGGTTCTGACAAATCTTTTTTGTGGAACCATTTATGACACTTTTTTCTCCTAGAATGTCTTTCACTAGTTTGATGAAACCAACAGGCGAAAGCCCTTCTTGGAGAAATATAATTTTCTTAGGCTGTTTTTTTCTATCACAATTTCAGACAAACCCCTTTTAACACCAAACTCCTCCCAACCTTCCCTTTCTTTTTATAAAGCCTCTGTTTTATGAGGTTTTCCCATTAACCACCCTGACCCTTTCACCCTTCTCCTACCAACAAATCCTCCTGGGCCCCTCCCCCTCCCCCTTCCACTTCAAGAGATTTCAATGCCCTCCTAGTAACCCCCCGGACCCCGCGGACCTTTCACCAACTCCATCACGGACATCATCTCCCCGCAAGCCATCACATCCACCAACTACACCCTGCTGGGAGACCTCAACTTCCACCTCGACAATCAACTAGACCCCAACACCACATCCCTCCTGGACAACCTCCACAACATTGGGCTCCACCAGATCATGACCGAACCCACACACTCAGCAGGACACACCCTCGACCCCCCTCTTCACTACAGGAAACTCCATCACCTTCAGCCACACCACCGAACTCCCGTGGACAGACCATCGATGCATCCACTTCACCTTCAGAACACCCACCATCCACAGACACCAGCACCTGCTCCCACGAAGAAACTGGACCAAAATCACCGACGACAAGCTCACCTCCTCACTCGGCAACTCCACCACAACCACCGTGGAAGACGATGACCCCAACACCGCAGCCCGAACTCTGCACGGATGGATCTCCGACAGCGCCAACACCATAGCCCCCCTCAAGAAGAACAACACACATGCCAAGAAAGCCAGATGGTTTACCAGCGAACTTTGAGAGTCCAGACGCACAAGCCGCCGCCTCAAAAAGGCCTGGAGGAACTCCAAATCCACAGAAGCCCACAACAACTTCAGAGCCGCCACCAACACCCACCACCAACTCATCAGAAACACGAGAAAAACAGCGATCGAAGACAGAATCTCCACACACGTGCACAACAGCAAAGAACTCTTCAGCATCATCAAGGAGTTCGCCCAACCCACCAGCGAGTCTACTGACATTCCTCCCTCACAAGACCTCTGCAACAAACTCAGCACCTTCTTCCACCACAAAATCAAGAACATCTACAACAACTTCGACGAAGACAACCAACACACTGAACCCTCACCAACCACCCTGACACCCTGAAGCCAATGATTGACAGCTGGACAGCCCTCACCACCGAAGACACACTGAAGATGATGAAGTCAATCCACTCCGGGGCCCCCACGGACCCCTGCCCCCACCACATCTTCAACAGAGCCACCAACACCATTGAACCCATGCTTCGCCACACCATCAACCGCTCCCTGGTGAATGCCTCCTTCCCCGACGACTGGAAACACGCCGAGATCAACCCCCTCCTGAAGAAGCCCTCGGCGAACCCCACCGACCTCAAAAACTACAGACCCATCTCCCTGCTCCCGTCCCCAGCAAAAGTCATCGAGAGAGCCATCAACAGCCAACTCGCCACCTTCATCGAAGAGCACAACATCCTCGACTCCTCCCAATCCGGCTTCAGAAAAAACCACAGCACAGAAACCGTCCTCCTCGCCGCAACAAACAACATCTGCTCCCTCCTGGACAGAGGAGAAACAGTAGCCCTCATCCTCCTCGACCTCTCATTGGCCTTCGACACAGTCTCCCACCGCACCCTAACACGCAGACTCCACGACGCAGGGATCCAGGACAAGGCCCTCGACTGGATCCACTCTTTCCTCTCCGGCAGAACGCAGCGGGTCAGACTCCCTCCTTTCCTCTCGGACCCTACACCAACCACCTGCGGAGTCCCCCAGGGGTCCTCCCTCAGCCCCACGCTCTTCAACGTCTACATGGCTCTGCTCGCCCCATCGTCAGAACCCACGGACTCAACATTGTTTCATATGCAGACGACACCCAACTCATCCTCTCCCTATCCAACGAACCCAACGCAGCAAAACACAACTTTCAAAAAGGCATGGAAGCCGTTGCCAAATGGATGAAAAGCAGCTGCCTACAACTCAACACCGACGAAACAGAAGTACTCATCATGGGCCCACACCCCGACGCCTGGAACGATACCTGGTGGCCCCCCGCCCTCGGAAGCCCACCTACCCCCACGGACCACGAACGCAACCTTGGAATCATCCTGGACTCCGAGCTCAAAATGGACCGCCAGATCAACTCCGTCGCATCCTCCTGCTTTCACACCCTCCGCCTCCTACGTAAGACCTTCAAATGGATCCCCCTCGAGCACAGAAAGACCGTCACTCACGCCCTCGTCACCAGCAGACTTGACTACGGCGACGCACTCTACGCCACAATAAACAAAGACCTCACCCGCAAGCTACAAAACATCCAGAACGCCACTGCAAGACTGGTCCTCAACCAGCAAAGACACTGCCATATCTCCCAGCACCTGCGCACACTCCACTGGCTCCCCATCGAGGCTAGAATCACCTTCAAGATTCTCACCCACGCACACAAAGCCCTCCACAACACCGGACCAGCATACCTGAACAGCCGACTCAAATTCCACGCATCCCAAAGGACCCTACGATCAGCCCAGCTCTCCTACACCGTGGTCCCCCGTGCCAGAAAGACCAGGTCGGGAGGCCGCTCCTTCTCCTTCCTCGCGGCCAGAGCTTGGAACGCCCTGCCGCTCCACCTCAGACAGACAACATCACTCCCCATCTTCACGAGAAACCTCAAAACTTGGCTCTTCGACAGACCCCCTCCTTGATGGACTGGAACCTGCACCTCCCCTCCTCCCCAGCGCCTTGAGACCCTTACAGGTGAGTAGTCGCGCTTAACAAACACATGATTGATGATTGATTGAACCCGCTCACATCCCTGCCCAATCCATGCAACCACATCCTTAATTCTTACTTCTTTTCACTTTTAGCTTTGTCTTGCTATCCTCTTCTTTTCTTTCCTGTGTTGTTAACTTCTTCTGCACTACTGGATCACGTTAGATATAAAAAAGTCTAATGTGAGTTTATTTTTCAACATTTATTCTTACACTTCCTATTGTAATAGATTTCTTCCTGGCCCCAGGAAAGAATTCCATGCCTGGTATACTTTTTCCATGAAAACATTATTTTGGGGTGGAAAAGGTATTTCATCTTTATTGCATGTCCCCAAAGTGATGTCTAGTCAGCCTGATGTTGTCAGGCTGGCTTTCTATATTTTGGAAATTTGTCATAAAAACAGAATTCCGGGGTTATGACGCAAGCGCCGCACAAGCTGTCTGCCGATTTTTGGTTTTCTCGAGCGGCTCCTCCGAACTCTTGGGAGCACAGCTTTTCCTGATGCCAGTTGCTCTTCTTCTAACAGGAATGAAGGATCGAAAGTTGGGCGACACATTCTGAGCATATTTTCATCTTTCCCATGCTCAGAGTTTGCATCTTCTTATTCATGCTGTGCTGCACGTGTCAGGAGGCACTGTTATTTTAGGCCCTGTATTTTTTTCTGAGGGGACATCTATGCTGCGTCACAGAGGCTACATGTCACTCATTTTTCAATTTGGATATCTCATGCAGCAGTTATATAGTTGCAGTAGTGATACTCTTTGCTTTCTTCATGAATAATTTATTTGTCATTGATATCCCATGCAGCACTTCATTTCTTTGCAGCAGTGGTTAGCTTCACTCTATTCTAGGGGCGGGCGATAAATTCCACTCTGCCAGCGGAGTTTTGGGAGATTTGCGCACTCTGTGTTACGCTTGTAACACGTAGTTCTGTAAAACCTCCGCCAAATGCCACGTAGCAGAGTTTTTTCTCACGTCCCTTAGTGCGATTGTGAGGTGCTAGAATGGCACCCGGCAAAATTTTCTCAGTGTGTGGCCGGTTGCAGCTGTCACAACCGTTCACTGTGAGAAAGGGGCCACTCGAGTAGAAAATGTACTCGAGCAGCAGCAAAGAAACAGCGCCCTCTGGCACACCACGTAGTGCTGTTTGTGCTGATTTTGCAGTGTGTACCAAGCTCCCGGTGCTAAAAATCAGTGTGAGCAGCGCAACATACTGATTTACACCTGCTTGTGGAACTCCACGGAATCTCGCTGAGTTTTTATGTAACTCTGTGGAATTCCGTATAGTGAAACTCTGCGAGTTCCATCCACCCCTACTCTATTCATACACTTCTGACATGCCAATTAAGATTTGCTGCCACACGAGCTACTGCTTTAAACCACATGGCTTTCAATCTCAAGGCAGGTGACAAATTCTCAGTTGGAAATGTGCAGCTCCTAAACTTCGCATCTGTTCTCTCTGCCTTACAGCTCTCACCTGGCTTTTCACCTATCTTTCAACCCTGCTGGTCACAAAAGTTCAGTTTCTTTCAGTCTCACAATTGGATCTTTCACTTGGTTTTTTACTGGTGTCAACACATTTTGTTGCAATTTCATTGCTTTTTGTTTAACCTCTTCACCTATTTTAATGGTTATTGAACAGTTTATCAACTCAATCTTCCTTTGTGGGCAGATCCTCGAAACAGAAGGAAAGCGCAAACCCCTCCTATCCTCCAATAAACTCACCACACAACATAAAATTTGCCAATGTGACCTAGCTCCTGAGAATATGTCCTAATGAAGTTAGACTTCAGGTCTAAACTAAGACTTTAGGTCTAATCTTGGACTTCAGGTGTAAAGTTAGACTTCAGGTGTAAGGTTAGACTTCAGGTCTAAGTTTACAATTTGTGAATCGGGCCCAAAGTCTATTTCTCGCAGCATAGCTTCAATGCAACAGCTGGGAGGAACCACTTTCTTGAATTGCGTCCGCAACTAAAGTCCTTGAACATTAGGAATGGCTTAGTCCATCCATGCTTCTTCAAAATTACCTACAAAGAGAATCCTTATACTTTTGAGGACCCAGCTCAACTGCAGGGCTTCCTTAATCAACATCAGCATGAGGACAGGGAGAATGGCGCCACTGCTAAAACATGACTGTTCTTTATGCCACGTTTGACTGCTTTGGTATATAACCTTTGGGTTTCCCTTTTAGGCACCATTTTGTCTTCTGAATCACTTAACTTAAAACATTCTTGTTTCTTTCTCTTTGTATTTCAGCAGCAGAATGTTCTATGGAGTTTTCCATTTGTCTTAGTCATCCCTGCCCTAATGTTGTTGTGTACTGTTGCCACCAAATCCTCCTCCCTGTTCTGTATGGTAATTTTTACATCACGTTATTTATCCTTCTGTTTTAATCCTACAAGTGACTATTTAATATTGTAGTGTCCATTCCAATTCCCTCTTCAACATCTAGTAGTATTCTGTAATTTATCTTCGTCATTGCGGTGTCTCCCCTTTCTGTTCACCGGGGCCATGATCAGTTCCAAATTCTTTAGGTGCTCCATACCTTTTTCATCTTTCGGCATGTTCATTTCTGTCATTAAGGATATCTTAGCAACCAAAGAAATTTCTTCCTTAGTTGCTTCTTTGTTATATCCGCTTGTCTGGGGGTTCTGCCTCCGAGCCCTTTCTTTGTTTCCCAACTGGTTACTTGTTTTGTTCAAAACTACAATTGCTATGTATTATATTAATGTTTATTAATGGCCTCTTCAAGAATGATACTCAGAATAACAACATGGAATGATAAAGGTTTAAAAAATCCCATTATACGAGAGCATGTTTTTTCCCACCTATCTAGATTAAAATGTCAATTGGCATTACTTCAGGAAATGCACCTCACTGATGCAACATTAATAAAATTAAAAAACAACAGTGGGTGAACTTTATTTTTCCCCTTCTGTTTTACATAAAAATGGTGTGATTATACTGTGTCATAAACATCTAAACGTATCACGTGTTACCCTGGAGAATGACGATGAGGGTAGATGGGTATTAGGGGTGGGAGGAACTTGCGGAATTTCTCTCCATGGAATTCCACGGAGTTACATGAAAACTCAGCGAGATTCTGCTGAGTTCCGTGAATGAGCGGAATTAGGCATGTAGCACTGCACGTGCAGATTTTTATCTCCGGGAGCTTCTTCCGCTCTGAAAAATCAGTGTGAATGGCACCAGAAAGCATGCCAGAGGGCTCTGCTTCTCGAGTTGATTTTGCTGCCACTCGAGTAGATTTTCTACTTGAGCGGCAGCTAATGACCGCGTACGGTTGCAAACTCCTGAGCCCGCCTGCGTTGGGGAAACTTCGCTGGGTGTCCTCCTAGTGACCAAAAATTGTGCTAGGGGGTGACAAATCTCACTCGCACTTGCCAACTTACTATTGGTGAGCTACGTGTGAGAAAAAACTCTGCCATGCTCAGGTTGGCAGAATTTGGCTGGATCTCCGAGTTAGTGGCCAAAACTCCGGAGGAGCAGAATTTATCGCCCACCCCTAGTATTAGTTTTTTTTTATTTTTTATTTCTTTATTGGGGTTTGAGCACAGTGTACAGAACTGAGAAAAATGAACATTACCACTCGACGATCCCGATTAGGCATGCAAGCCGAGATACAGTAAAAAAGGGAGAATTGCGTGAGCACTATACATAGATTGACTACACTTTCAATTGGACATACATCATGGGAATTACGTCCTGATAAATTGAGGTATGAAGGGGATCGGGTCGCAGCACTCCCAGAAGGTCTGTCAGTCGTTCGGTCGTGTGTCTGTGGCATCCTCCGCAGCGGCGGCTTGCCCCAGAAGGTACGTCTTCAGGGGGGTCCATATGTCGCGTGGGCGGGAGGAGGGCGGCAGGAGCTCAGCATAGGTGTGCAATTGGTCCTGACAGTATGTAAGATCATTCAGCCAGTCTTTAAATTTGGACGCCCTTCCTCGGCCCCAACAACAGGCGACGCGTCGCTTAGCCAGCAAGAGTGCTAAAGAGGCATATCTACGCATTGGTACAGCCAGAGTCCCAGTGTAACCAAGTAGTGCAACTAGGGGATCGTTGGGAACATGAAGACCGGTCATCTGGTTCAGTGCTGCAAGCACCTCCAGCCAATAACGTCTAATGGGGGGGCAGTCCCAGGC
This sequence comes from Calotriton arnoldi, assembly GCA_963921515.1. NCBI lineage: Eukaryota > Metazoa > Chordata > Amphibia > Caudata > Salamandridae > Calotriton > Calotriton arnoldi. Next base: position 26,054 of record CAWUFW010016552.1, read on the forward strand.
TAGATGGCGGAAGTCCGCCCCTTCCCTCCCGCAGCGGTCACAGCAGTCAGTGTCGCGCAGGCGGAGACGCATCAGTCGTGCAGGTGTGTAATAGAGACGATGTAAGTATTTATAATGAATGATGCGCAGCCTGCTACTAGCAGATATTTTTCCAGTCTGCTGACAGCAGTAGGACCATTGGTCATCCGAGTGGGGGGAGCCAAGCTCCTCCTCCCAACGCACTTTGGACAATGGGGGGTCCTGCGCGCAGTCTGCCTGGGTAGTGCGGTACAGCATTGAAACAACGTGGGAGGGGGTGTCCTGCTTAAGGAGAGCATGTAGAGGGGTCACGGTTGGGGGCTCTTGTGGGAAACACAGGGTTAAAGCCCTTATATCTTGTCGCAAACGGATATAGAAAAAGTGTCCAGGGGGGTGGGTGGGGAGTCACCAAAGAACTCGTCACTGGTACGAAAGTTGCCATGAACATATATCTCCCCCCATGTCCGGATAGGGAGTTTTCGGAGGAGTTGGCAGCAGCCTTTCTTCTGCGTGACCGGGATGTCGAGTCTGCCAGGTAGGGGTAGCAGGGGGGAGTATAGTATAGGCACACGGAGGCATCGGGCCAGGTCTCGCCAGGCTCTGGTGGTGCATTCTATTGTGGTAGAGGCTAGGTGTCGCGGGATGGCCGGAGCGCTTAAGTAGGCAGAGTATGGGGTCGGAGCCATGTATCCATCTTCAATTGCAAGGTGGGGCATGTAAGGAGGGGGATTCACCCAATATGCGGCAAAGTGGGCCTGTGCGCAGCTGAAGTATAATTCTAAATCTGGGATTTCAAACCCTCCAGCGCTAAAGGGTCGAGTGAGGATGTTCCAATGCAGCCTAGGTTGTTTCCCTCCCCAAGTAAGCCGGATGAGTTGAGTTTTCAGAGCTTTGAAAAAATGTCTGCTGGGGGATATTAGTGAATAAGTAATGCAGTTTAGGCAGGATTATCATTTTTATTAGCGAGGTTCTCCCAGCGAGTGAAAGCGGCATAGCGATCCACCTTGTGATTTTATCGGTGAGGAGGTTAAGTGTGCGCCCATAATTAGCTGTCATCAAATCGTTTCGGTTGCGGGTTATGACTATGCCTAGGTAGGTAAGTGTGTCGTCGCACCGTGCAAGTGGGTAGTCAGGTGTGAAGCGGGTGACGGAGTCCGTGAGAGGGAAAATCTGGGATTTCCCCCAGTTTATATTAACCCCAGAGAGATGGCCAAAAAGGATAAGGAGCCGTAAGATGGGGTTAAGACTGTCTTCCGGATTGCGGAGGTATAGGGTAATGTCGTCGGCATATAAGGAAATCAATATTTGCCTCTCGGGGTAAATTAAGGCGTGGTCTCGGTAATGTTGGCAGATTTTTGCAGCCAAGGGCTCAATCGTCAGGGCGAATAGGAGGGGGGATAAGGGACACCCCTGCCGAGTACCCCTGGCTATCGAGAAGGAGGAGGATCTGGTATCGTTAACCACCACACTGGCCCGTAGGCCTATGTATAGAAGGAGGATCCACGCCAGAAACGGGGCAGGACATCCCATGCGGTTGAGCATGAAGGCCAGGTAATCCCACTCCAGGGAGTCAAACGCCTTTGTGGCGTCGAGGAAGACAGCCACCGCGTTGGCGTCGGGATCAATATCGCGTAAGACAGCGAACAGTGTGTGAAGGTTGTGGGAGGTGCCTCTGCTGGGGACAAACCCCGACTGGTCAGGGAGGGCTAGGGCTAGGGCAGTCATAAGAGGACTGGTTCGATTTGCTATCAGTTTTGCAAAAATTTTAGCATCGACGTTAATGAGGGAGAGGGGTCTGTAGGACTCGCATAGCGACGCAGGCTTCCCGGGCCTCAGGATGGATATTATAAGTGCCTCCCGCATGGTCCGGGGGAGAATGCCCGATTCACGGGCCTCTTCAAATAACTGCGGCAGAGCAGGGATGAGTAGGACCCGATATGTTTTGTAGAATTCAGCCGTGAGGCCATTGGGCCCCGGGGCCTGCCCAGATTGCAGCTGCATGATAGCGGCAGTAATCTCTTCGTCCTCATGATGTGCAAGAAGATATTCTCGCTGCCTGTCTCTGAGCCAGCCAATCACAGTGTCTTGGAAGAAAGATGTGAAATCTACCGGATGCATCCTGTGTGAGGTGTATAGGGTGCTTTAGAAGTGTTTGAAAATGGCAACTATATCAGAGGTGTTCCTATGCAAGTGGCCTTCCTCGTCGGAAATTTCGAGGATGGTGTTGGAATGTCTAGGTGGTCGAACAAGGGCTGCGAGCACTTTGCCCGGTCTCTACCCCTCCCCATACCGGCGGGCAACATGGTATTTCCCTCTAAACTTGCACTCCCTGTCGGCCGTTTCCTGATAGTCTGTGAGCAAGTCCCTCAGACGGGTCTGCAGCTCTGGAGTGGAAGTGGTTTGCATCTGTGCTTCGACATGTTTAAGGTCAGTTTTCAGCTTGCGAAGGGTGGTACGGATGTCTCTCAGGATGCCCCACTTTTGGCGATGCAAATTCCGCGCACGGTAACTTTAAAAGCCTCCCATATCGTGGAGAATTGTGTGACGGAGTGTTCATTTCGGGGGAAGAAATCGGTGATTTCTTGCTCAAGTTCGGATTTGAACACCGGGTCCAACAGTGCAAGCGTCGGAAAACGCCAGCTCAAGTAGGGCGAATCTACGTGAGGAGGAGCAAGCGTGAGGAGCACCGGCAAGTGGTCGGAGTAAGTGCGCGGGAGGTGGAGGGCCCGGGACAACCAAGGGGTCAGTCCCCTAGAGATAAGCCAATTATCAATTCGTGGCCAGGAGGCGTGGGCAGAGGAGTAGCAGGAGCCTTCCCTATCGTGTGGATGGAGACTTCTCCAGGCGTCTACAAGGTCGTGGTCTGAAATGATGTGGTGGAGGGCGTGATGTGCATTGGAATAATGGTGGGGTTGTGGGTGCGAACAATCCCGTGCCGGGTCTAGGGTGACATTAAAATCACCACCCCATACTAAGTGCGTCGAGTCGGTGTCCAGGATCTTGCCCCATAGGACACGGAAGAACTCAGGGTCATCCGTGTTCGGGCCGTAGCAAGAGATAAATGTTATGAATTGAGCGGCCAATCTGCCCCAGGAGATGCTGTAGCGACCTTGCGGGTCACTGTAGGCATCCACAGGGGTGTAGGGAAGCGTGTTCTTAATAAGAATAGCGGTGCCACGTGCATAGGTGGAGTATGAGGAAAAACAACGGTATGCAGCCCAGCGGGATGCAAAGGAGGTAGGAGCAGAAGGACCTAGGTGTGTCTCTTGGAGCGCCACGCAGTGTATGTTGTGTCGGTCTAAGTAAGCAAGAATATGTCGATGCTTGCGTGGGTCGCCCAGACCTCTCACGTTCCAAGTTAGGAAATTATACTTAGGGGGGCCAGGACGGTTCTCCATGGATGCAAGTCAGAGGTATATCGGAGAGAAGTGTAGTCTTGTTAGGTGGATCAGCTGTATGTGCAGCGTCGATGTCTGTCGGGTCATCAATAAATGGCAGTGAACAGAACTACCTACCTCCGCCCACCCACATAAGCAGCCCATTGCTGCTGTGGCACAGGTCCCCTCCCACCCTTCCCCAAATCCTGTGTGCCCATCTCCCAACAGGGGAGGATAAACAGTATACAAAGACGATACTAGAGCAAAACAGTGTAGGGGTCACCTAAAGGGTAGAGGCTAAAGGACGAACCAGAGACACCTTGCGTCAGCGAGGGTGCTTGGGGAGCAGGATAGAGTCTCAACTTATCAAGTGGACTGCAGCAGTAGACTGAGTTCTGGAGCCGCTGAGGCTACAGCCCAAAAGGAGTGTTCATAGTGCGTGGGCAGTTCGCGGCATGAGGCGGCGTATTTTCAACAATAAGTTGGTGAGGCCCATGATGATTACAGACTCCATAACGACATTGCGCAGGAAAGAAACAATGAAAGCGAAAGGCTTGGAGGATCACGTATCCGTCATTCTATATCTGAGGCGCCACCAGCATCGGCAGGATGAGAAGATGGAGACGCTTGACCTCCGGGTCGCTTAGACAAGGATTTTAGAAAGTCAGAGACATGTTGGGGATTCGTAAAGAAGTGGAGCTTCCCTTGGTGTGTGACTTTGAGTCGTGCGGGGTACAGCATAGCATAGGGAATACCCGCTTGCTGAAGCTTTTTCTTCACCGGGAGGAATTTTCTGCACGCCTCCTGGACGGCCACAGTGAAGTCGGGATAAAGCGACACCTCTAGACCGTCGAACAGCAGCTTACCTCGCTCCCGGGCCAATCGCAAAGCAACATCACGGTCTCTGTAGTTGAGTACTCTCGCAATGATGGGGCAAGGAGGGGTACCGGGAGCGGGGCGGGCGGCCAGAGAGCGGTGCGCCCTCTCAATGATGAGGCCCGCCGAAAAGCCCTCTCTGCCAAAGAGCGCAATAAGCATGCGCTCCACGTAGTCCTCCATCTTGCCCGTGGCTGTGTACTCCAGCACCCCTAGGATTCGCAGGTTGTTGCGCCTCGAGCGAGATTCCAAGTCCTCGTTCTTTGCAGCTATAACCTGCAGGAGTTTGTCCATGTTGAGCGTTTTGCCTGTGGTCTTGGTTGAAGAGTCCTCCAAATCAGAGATCCGGCGCTTAGTCTCCTTGATACGCTCCTCGTGGCGGTCTGCTTTGTGCGTGAGGTGGTCCAGACAGGTGTTCATAGTGTCCATTTTTGTCTCTATAGAGGGCAAGCTGGATTGAATCCCCGAGAGTAATTCCTTCAGGTCCTCCGTGGAAGTGGGTGGATCAGGAGCAGGGGCAGCCACCTGGTCATCCTCTGCATCAGCCTGCATTCTGGTGGATTTGCGGGCCTCGAAAGGGAGTTTCGATTGCTTTCCATCAGCCTTCCCCAAGGCCTCAGCTGCGAGTCAAGAAGAGGCAGACAATGGGTGTATTTGACGCAGGCACAGGGTGCCTGAAGGAGCATCCACTGCAAGGAGTGTGGTGGCGGGCCACCTGGGTGATGGTGGGGCCTCCAGGCGGCCGGCCAGCAGAGCGCGCCACGCAGAGTGCGATGAGAGCAGCTTCAAGCGGGAGGTGACTCAATCCGCGGTCCCCAGGGGGGGCGGGGGCCCCCAGCGGCCAGTCAGCGTGTGGTGGGATCCGGTGGAGACAGCTGCAGGATGCAGAGGGTATCAGTGGAGGCAGGCAGCAAGTAGGCCGTCCCAGCAGGCCGGGCTGATAAGGGGCAACGTGATACAGGCCCTCAAGCAGAAAGAACTCTGGTGGCGAGCGCCGCGGGCCCTGCAGGGTTCTGACAGGCCACCACGTGGGAAGAAGGAACAGAGGCGCTGGAGGTGCAAGGCTCGTGTGGTCGCAATAGCGGCAGAGGGGCTGGATCAGTCCACTACCCCGCGGTAGGCGCCGGTGGGTCGATTGCACAGGTGGAGGAGTCCAGCTGGCCCAGCAGGGTTGCGGCGCGTGAGTGCAAGGGCGGACGAAAATCAGGAATTCAACAGTGAGGCCCCAGACACCCGTGGATCCCAGTCTCAGCAGAGGCCGAGGACAGGAGGCCACCAGGGCGGGCGGCGCTGGTGCGCAGAAGGCGGGTGCCGTGTGTAGCTGTAGGAGGCCCCCGCGGTAGGCACACTCACCGGGCAGTTGTTGCTGTGGCCCGCGGCACTCCTGGCCCTCAGAGCGGGCATCTCCGATGACAGGGGTGCGCCGGGAGGAGAGGCAGGGCCGCTGGGGCTCCGCAGGCCGGAGCGGGTCGCACGAAGTCAGGAGCACAGCGTCAGCCCCAGCGAGGCAGTCCAGGCGCGATCGCCCTCAACGGCCCAAGCAGCTTGTGACGGCTCAGGAGGGAGTAGATGGCCGCGGGGGAAGAGACCCACCACCAGCAGGGTCCCCGGTCCAGCAACGGCCGCAGCAGGATCCAGCGCCTCAGGCGGCCGCCATCTTAGGCCTCACACTTCGGTGACTTGAAAGGAGCGGCGCGGAGTCAATCGGTAGTTCCTGGCAGTGTAGGTTACTCCGGTAAGTAGCGGAAGAGCTCCGCTTTTAAATGGGCTGCATTTTGGGCGGTGAGAGACAACAGGTGATCAGGATAATGCAGGATTGAGCCCCAAGCTGCAAGAGCCTCACGCAAGTGCGGCCATCTTGCTTGGCACCCTCTAGCGCCCCCCACCCCTAGTATTAGTTCAACTCAAAATTGATGATACCCCTTTCATGGTAATGAAAGTTTATGGCCCCTACAACCAGATCCAAGCTTCTGGAAAAGGATTTCTCAAAAGGTTGCACAATATTCCACTGAGAACTTCATGTTGGGGGGTGACTGCAATCAGATCATTGACACCTTCCTTCATTGGCACTCTACTGCTCGGCTTCTTCCCCAGAAAACCCATAAAGTATTTAAGCACACTATCAGGCACAATGCTTTATCAGACTCTTGGAAATTATTCAATCCTGCTCTCAAATAATTTTTCTTTTACTTGGGCCCTCACAATTCCCAATCCAAAATTCATTATGTGTTTCTAAGTAAAAATTTAACCCAACACCTAGTTCATTCGGAGATTGGTTCAATTTTGATCTCGGACCACGCCCCTGTATGTACTGATCTTGATATTCTTCGGTATAACTCATCCAAATCTTGTTGGAGATTCAATAACACCTTACTTTCTGACATGGTTTTTCTCACTTCCTATGAAACTTTTGTGCATGAATATTTTGAGAACAACGATTTAGAGGAGACCTCTTATCATTTCATTTGGGATGCTTTTAAAGCCGTCTCTAGAGGATTCATTGTTAACTATGGGCCTGATTTAGATCTTGGCGGACGGGTTACTCTGTCACAACGGTGACGGATATCCTGTTCGCTGAAATATAAATCCCATTTTATCCTATGAGATTTATATTTCGACGGACGGGAGTAACCTGTCCGCCAAGGTCTAAATCAAGCCCAATGTTTCTGCAAAAAGGAAGGTTATGGAAAAAGAATCTGCCTCCATTCTAGATGACATCAAACAATTTGAGCACAGATACTTCGCATCTAAAAATAACAAAGTGATTTGGATGCAACTAAGATTCAATTTAATAAATCTTCTACAGATAAAGCATGTGATACACTCCTCGAGATTGATGCTAGATAACTGGTACCTTGTTAGCACATTATTTGAAATGTAGGAAAGGAAGATCTTCTATCAAATCAATCGCTAATCAATTTGGCACTCACCTGTTTCAAGATTCGGACATTGCTAAGTGTTTTGCAGACTTTTATCAAACACTGTATACCTCTGAATCTTCACCTATTGAAGAGTTAAATGAGTCATTTTTCTCTCACTCTAAAACCTACAAGTCCACGCACATTGATTTGGCCTCTCTTGAGCTCCCACTATAAGTAGAGAAATTGCTTTCAGCAGGTAAACGTAGCCCAACTGGTAAGGTGTCAGGTCCGGATGGTTTTACGGTAGAATTTTATCTCCACTTTTTAAAATTGCTTTTTCCTAAGTTAGTTACATTAATTAACCACTTTCCTACATTAAATAACTCTTCCGGCTTATTTACAGAAGCTATGATCTCGTTAGTCCCAAAAAACAGTTGTGACATCCTTCTGTAAGAATTATCACCTTATATCATTAAACAACATGACTGCAAAATCTTTGCTAAAGCATTAGTCCTTAAACCCAGTAATTTCATGCCCGATTTAGTAGACATTGAGCAATCTGGTTTCATGATAAATAGAAATATAGTAGATAATTTGAGTATCTTTCTGAATATTCTTTCAAAGCCTGTGAACTCAATCACTCTCTTGCTGCAACAACTCTACATGTGGGAAATGCTTTTGACAGGGTTCATTGGCAATTTTTTTTTTACTTTCAATCTTTTTATTGAAAAGCATTTTCACAGAAATTGGCAATTTATAATGCAATAATGCATGCTTTACATTGGCATGGGTTAGGTCCTAGATTTCTGCAACTAATCTCTCTAATACACTCTTCGCCTAGTTCCACAGTGGCCGTAAATGGAATACAATCCCCATAATTCCCTCTCAATAGAGGAACAAGGCAAGGCTGTCCCTTATTGGCCTTGTTATTTAATCTTGCGCCTGAGCCCTTTTTATATCATCTGAAATACTCTGGTAACCTTTCTCGTTAACAAATAAAGAACATATTAAATTTACTGCAAATGCTGATGACATTCTTCTTTATATTTTTAAACCGAATTCTCCCTCCCACATTTCTTTAAAGAGTTACATGCATATTTGGACATTTCCGCATATAAACTTAATATTGAAAAGTATGAAGTTATGCCTCTGAACAAGTACTGTTTTAAAGCCCTATTTGCTGGAGCAAGTTTTTCCTTGCATCCTGACAAGATAAAATGTCTGGGGATTTTGTATCGTATTAATATCAGGGACACGTTACATTCCAATATAGAGGCTCTTCTCTCCAGGATTTCCCAACTTATGCAGACTTGGTCATCATTATTTTTGTCTTGGTGGGGTCGCCTTGACACCATCAAAATGATGATACTCCCAATTATTAACTTTTATGTCATAATGGTATTCATCAAAATTCCTAGGAAGTAGTTGTTGCTCTAGATAAGTTATTATCTAATTTTCACTGGAATGGAAAACCTTCTCGTATATCTTTACATCACTTAAAACCATCAAAGTTATCTGGCGGGGTGAATTTCCTTGATTTTTCCCTTTATCATAAGTCATTTGGCATTAAGCAAAGCCAAGGTTGTTTTTTGGACCCCTCTGATTCTGAATCTAAGGACCCGATTACGATGCAGTTAGGAAGGCCTCCTAATGGCATTTGCTCCGTCCGAATCGGATCGGGAACGTGTCTTTCCGACCGAATCAGAAAGGTTTCCGACCGACTGATTACAATGTGAGTTAGGCGTTAGGAATATCCTAATGCAAACCCGACGGCATTCGGAATAACCGAGCCGTACGGAGCAGACTCGTACGTCTCTACAGGCCGCGTTTCCGAACGACCGATTACGATGCTGGATTCGGACAGCCTTTCTAAATTGTGCCATCTGACTTGAATCAGCAGTCGGAATCAGACTTTGGGGGCCCGTAGCACTAGGAGCCTTCCCAATCGGGCCCGTGGGGGTACCCATGGGTCCCACCTTAACAGCCATGCACAGTGTGGCAGGCACCAGGGGGTGCCCGCCACAGGGTGTCCAATTTTTCCCAGCCACCCCTTTCTTCAATGGGAGCCTATGCATTCGGTCGGAACATAGGCTCCCATTGGAGTCAACGGGAGTCCAACCAAATCATATCTGGAAGCATCCGGATGCATCGTACTCGGTCGGTTGGACTCTCTCGATCCAAGTCGGTCGGAAACCATTCCCAAACCGATTCAGTGGGAATGCTTTCCTAACCACATCGTAATCGGGCCAAAAATTGTGGTTTACCCACAGACAACGTCTTCATATGTCTCACCCTACCAAATACTGGATTCCTTCAGTTATGTCCCGCTCCTGTTCTATACTTAAGCCGTATTTGGTTGCTCATTTGTCATCAAATGAGCACTTTATACATAGTCCCATCTGGTATAACAAATGGCTCAGAAGAAATTGAATGCCGTTGATCTGGTGGACATGGTTAGATAAAGGGGTTGTTACAGTTTCTCAATTACTGCATCACAAAAAATGTCATTACTCCATTTGAATCAATTTCTTCTATCTATAATTTGCCACCTCAGTTGCTTAAACAGTATCAGTTTTTAGAATCAGAGCTTAGAGTTGCGCTTGGATCTTTCCCAACCTCTCCCAATCACGATAATGGTTTGCAGATCACCCCAATCTCCATTACAACTCCCTCTAAAGCTGCTCTCATATATAAAACATTAAAAATGGCTCAGACGGATAGGTCCAAATCCAAACTAAAACTTCAATGGAAATCTGAATTACAATCTAGTTGGCCCATTTCCTTAAGGGATAAAATCTGGGAGAAGATCCATTCCAATGTTCGTCCAGCCAACCTTAGCCAAACTCTATATTATTTTTATCACAGACTTTTTTACACCCTGAACACCTATTTAAATATAAACTTATCAAACAAGATGCCTATTGGCGGTGCAACATGAACTCTGGTACCTACACTCATATGTTTATCCTATGCTCTAAGCTATCTGAATTTTGGATTCATGTGTGGACTAGAATTGGGGTCATTACTCGCATTTCTACATCATTCTCATTGACCGCTTTATTCCTGGGTTGCTTAAGCAATCTCTGGTCTCATAACAAATTGTACAGAAAATTGGTGGATCTTTGGTTTGCGGGTGATTATCTCTAATTGGAAATCTACAGACAATATCACTATCCAACAGTGGTGGAACTTAGGGCCTTATTACGATGTCGGTCAGAAAGCCTTCCAACCGACTCGGTTTCGGAATGGTTTCCGATCGACTCGGGTTCGGGGAGCCCGACCGACCGATTACGATGTTTCCAAACACAGTTCAGTCGAACTCCCATTGACTTCAATGGGAGCCTGTGTTCCGATGGACAACACAGGCTCCCATTGAGGAAAGGGGTGGTCACAGAAAACCTTGCACCCTGTGGCAGGCACCCCTTGGTGCATGGTTGGAAAGAGGGGACCCATGGGTACCCCCACGGGCCACAACCGGAGGCCTCCTGGTGAAGGGGGGCCTACTACAGGCTCCCAAAGTCAGATTCCGACAGCCGATCTATGTCGGACAGACCGATTCGGAAAGGTTGTCCGAATCCGACATGGTAATCGCTCGGTCGGAGGCGCAGTCCGTAGAGATGTACAAGTCGGCTCCACCTGGCTCGGAGTCTCCGAATGCCGTTCGGACGCGAGTCAGAACCGAATCAGACAGTCACAACGGTTTCCAACCATCGTAATCGGTCAGTCGGAAATGTTTCCGAGTCGGTCGGAAACAAGGCTTCCGACACAGATTCGGATTAACCGAATGCCGTTCAGAGCCTTTCCGACTGACATCGTAATTGGCCCCTTAGTCTGTTATAATCATAGACTGGAAAGATATATTTTACATTCTCATCTTTTATATGTCAAACGTGATATATTATGGTCACCACTCACCAGATATTTTTCTTCAATTGCAAGTGATACTGTTTTACTGATTTCAAAGTTATAGAATGTTATTCCTAATTAATTTGTTCTTCATACATATCTCCTTTTGCCATCTAGTTATCATGACATCTTTATTCTTGTTTTGTTAACAAAACTGTTATACAAAGTTTTAATTGTTAGATACTCTTTTCATTCCCTTCTCCTCCATTCCTCTCTATCCTTCTACGTTCTCTATTTTCCTTCTAGCTGTTCTTACAATTTGTTAATATCACTACCCTTCCATAGAAATGCATTTAGTGATAAGCTTTATTACATCTTTCTTATTTTTCTAGTTTATCATTATCTTTTCCTCTGCTGTTAACCATGTTGTATTACTTATTCGCTTTACTGTTTAATAATGTACTAATAGGATGGTGTTTTTGTTCATATGTGTACCTTGCTCTCACTTTAATAAATGTATTAAACTTTAAAAAAACTAATGACAGAACTCCGATATTAGGACGTGCTTAATGAATCCTTTGAACACCAGTATTAATCGTGGAAGGGACTGAGGTCTCCCTCATGCCTCCAAATAATATTGGGGCCATGTTATGGTAAATAATGCATTATAAAGTGTGCTGTGCAATTTATTTGTTGCAAACTGAGTGTTATTTAAAGATCACATAAGATGGGGAGTAAGGTGTTTACCTCCCCATTGACAGTTTAGAAAATATTGCGAATATATCCCATTTCGAAGGAAACTCTTTCAGTAACATTGGTCAGAAATGTGGTTGATTTAAAGATATCTTCACAAGCTGTGTTTGGGTTCTCCAACATGGAAGTATCGGGCAATTTTTGTTTTCATCCTGATCATTTGACATGTAACTGACTCTGCCCCAAAATTGACAACATTTCCGAAGCTAAGGGCTCCCATTGGTGTCCCGTACTTGCTAGTCAGCCTGTTGTAGCACCAGTGTGAGAAATCATAGACTCCAGACCTGCACACACTCTGCGTAGCTGTTTGTAATATTGTTTCTTCCTCACTTACGAGATGCACACAATGTAAGATTTGTTGCATACACTTTGAGATTAAGCTGGCGTGCCATAAACTTTAACCTTTCTCCATAATGACGAGCTGCCAGCTTTGTCCACTTTCCAGAATGAATGCATTACAAGTGTATGTTAATTTGGGGTGTCAACATGTGGAGGCCTAAATGAGGGTGACACCTGCAAAATTGTGGGTGAGATGACAGGTCTAGTGATGTTCTGAACTCTCCCTGGTGGTGACGGAGAAAGAGCCGCTGAACTCGCACCCTGGCATAGTGTCTGCATCCTAGCATGGTCTCCCTAACACACTTTTTGTGTGCCCTTGACCATACCTGTCAACTTTTCAAAAGTAAAATGAGGGTAATAACCATACACCATCGCAAACTCTTTCTGGGGATGGTTTGTGCAAGTGGATGTCCCTTGAAAGTAATTTTAGTGCTGTGGGGCATACTTTAAGATATTATTATCAAGTACTAACATTAGTGACTAGATATGATTTGCAGACTTTGGGCCCGATTCTGATGCGGGTTGGAAAAACTTCCCGACCGAGGGCCTGATTCTGATGCGGTTAGGAAGGCCTCCTAACGGCATTTGCTCCTTCCAAATTGGATCGGGAACGTGTCTTCCCGACCGAGGACCCAATTCTGATGCGGTTAGAACAAATGTTCCCATTGAAGTCAATGGGAGTTCAACCAAATCGTATCTGGAAGCATCCGTGCTCGCATCCTACTCCGCCGAGTCGGACTTTCCCGATCCGAGTGGGTCGGGAAACCATTTCCCAACCGATTCGGTCGGGAAGCTTTCCAACCCGCATGCAGAATCGGGCCCAGATTTGGAGGTGCGGGGCTGTGTGTAAGTGTTGCCTTTCTAAAGGTCATTGGACCTATAGTGGTGGTCAAAATTGATGTCATTTAAAAAAAATCTTCACAAAGCGTTATGGCTGTTTGGAGTCATTCTCACAAAGGGATAGGCACCATTTGTGACGCAGCGCTTTTTAGAGTACACCAGGCTAGCAGAATCGATCAGAACTGAATTTATTTTTAAATAGGCCTGGGTGAAATTTCTGCCACGCGGTTGCAATCTTGCATAATTTTGGTAATTTCATGTTATGTAAAAGTTCTAAAATTGCTCCTTTACCCCACATTGAGTAATTACAGTCTGTTCGTAGCTAATATTGAGCATGGGTGCATGGGAACAACGGAACGACCACAACACGAGCAGCTGCTGTTTAAGGCGCTTTTGTTGTCTAGCCTATTTTTCAGTTGGAGATGCACCCTGTCATCCAAAATTAATGCACAAATGCATTTCGTGTTAAAATACAGTACCGACTAGTGTTTTTACATTTTGTGTAATTAGGCGTAGTTTTACTGATTTTACGTTAAGAACACAAAAGCAAATTATATGACTTTTGCACAACCCTAGCTTTAAAGACAGCTTTATAGTGGTTTTATGGGATCACCAACAAATTATTTTGGAAGTTGTCTGATAAACTGGACATTTTAAAGCACATTGGGTTTGGAGTATTGGCTAAAACAGGAGAAGAAATGAAGACCAAATAAAAGAAGGGTTTGGCGAGTCTCTGTGATGGCGTTTTTAGGCAATCCAGTAGCATTTTAGATGAGTCACCAGCACTGGTCAAAACTGTGTATGGTTTAAAAGGCCAGTTCACACAGGGCCACACTTGAGCAAAGTTTTAATAATTTTGTGATAAACCATTTTAAAGGGTGCCAGACCAGAGCAACATTGCTCAGAACTAGATGTGATTTAAGGAGCACTTTACATGTGAATTAGTGATGCTTCCAAAGAAAAATTAGGAAAGTGTTATTTTAAGGGTTCTATGTGTAAAAAACGTGCCTGAAAAAACTGATTCTGACAAATTTCCAGACCCCACCCTGCCCCACCCCATGTTCTCTTTCTTTTTTCTTAATTCTCTGTTTTAAGGGAGTCCCCCTTAAACACCCTGACCCTTTCACACTTCTACCTACCAATAAACACTTATGCACTCCTCCACCGCTCCTTTCCCCTTAAAGGTTAATTTTTCAAAGCCTTCCTAGCAACCCGTTCTCCATAAGGCCAATTCATATAACCCCTATCCTCAACTCCTACTGTTTTTCGCTTGTTAGCTTCTTCCTGCTATCCTCTTCTTTTCCTACCTGTGTCATCATCCTCTTATGCACTACCTAGTCATCATAGTCTTAAAAAAACTGTCTACTCTGACTTTTTTGCAAATATTTATTCTTACAATTCCTATAGTAATAGGACTTGTAATTTTTTTTTTTATCCTGGGCCTGGTATATATTTTCAAGAAAATCATTTTATTTTTGTGGGAAAGGTATTATGGTATTTCTCCCAAAAGAATATTTATCAGCATGCTTTCGTCATGGTGTTTGTATTTCTTTTTGGAAACTCATTGTAGGACTTCGCCCTTTCTGCAGGGTCATCCCCAAACCTTTTACCTTTCTCTTCCTATTTTTTGCTGAATTCGTTTTTTTGTTTGCCTTATGACTCTGTGCACTTTACCACTGTTATCCAGTGCTAAAGTGCTTGTGCTCTCCCTTTAAAACATGTTGGATTTGTTTATACCCTATTGGTATATTCAATGTACTTGTAGGTCTCTAGTAAAGTGGCACTACCCATGCCCAGGGCCTGTAAATTAAATGCTCCTAGTGGCCCTGCAGCACTGATTGTGCCACCCACTTAAGTAGCAATTTAAACATGTTTCAGGCCTGCCATTGCTGCCTGTGTGTGTAGTTTTATGCTGTCATTTCGACCTGGCAAAGTAGCCCTTTTGCCAGGCCCAAACCTTCCTTTTTAATACATATAAGCCACCTCTTGGGTAGGCCCTGGACAGCCCTGAGGGCAGGGTGTAATATATTTAAAAAGTAGGACATGTACTTTTAAGTTTTACATGTCCTGGTTGTCCAAATCTCCTACATTCATTTTTCACTACTGCAAGGCCTACCTCTCCCATCGGGCAACACTGGACTTTCATTAATACATTTTATAAGTGCAATTTCTAAATAGGAACAGGTAACCAGTGCATGTCTGGTGTCTTTGGAATCACAATTTAAAAATATAACTTATGGTGAAGTCAAATTTTAAATTGCAATTCTGAAAATGCCACTTTTAGAAGGTTTTTTGACAAACAAACTCCTAGCCGTCACTTTAGAGAGCTGCTTTTAGTTAAACAGACTCAGTCTGGAAGGATCGAGCACACCCAGGCAGAGAGAAGTTTGGAAAACAATAATGCGCGACAACCTATAAATCGACTACGGCTTGATGCCTCTGGTTGAAAAAAGAGCTGGAATGAAATGGCAAACAGCCATGGCCGACCACGCTGATTAACGATTAAGCCAATACGAACGGAAAAGAATTTAAAAAATAATACCTAATCTGCAATCAACCCCTCCGTATTCCAGATCCTAAATAACAAAGGAATTCTGGCTCCACTACGAACCACAACAGATTTTATCCAGTCTAAAGCCCTGAAGAGAACCCCGAAAATTGATACGGGGCTCGAAGCGAGTCTGTGTTAACTCCTACTGGGAAAACATTCATTTTTAAACAATACTTTTCTGTAGGGAGCAATCTGTTTGGAAAAATTTTGCCCTGTCAGACCTGAAACGTGTACCCAGTAGGCAACAGCCTCCACAGTATCAGTGACCAATTGTTTAAGAATAACCATCTAAATGGCTGTTGTCTTGAGTATTGACTGGATTTAGCTTGATTATAACCTCATTCATGTTGCACCTTGTATATAATGTATGTTTAATTCTATGTTCAACACAGTGTGTATATATGTTTAGATAAATGTAGTAGGTGGTCTGTCTTTCAGAATGACATGTTTGATTAATGATATGAATATGCAAAAAATATTTAAAGACAAGTAAATAAAATACTTCAGACCAAATGAATTAGAGAATTGTCTGAGTCTGTTTAGCTAAAAGCAGCTCTCTAAAGTGACGGTTAGGAGTTTGTTTGTCTAAAAAGTTGTATAGGCCCTTCCTAGCCGCCTTCGGGCCTAACCTCCTTTTTTTCTAAAATACTTTTAGAAAGTTGGCTTTTTCTTGCCTTAACCATTTGCTGCCTGCAGCCTGTCTCTGGGTCACATGACTGGGTGTAGATGGCAGTTGGGCTTTGTGTATTCCTCCTAGACAGCCACACACAATGGGGAGCTTAGATGTGCCTGTATGGGCCACCACTTGGAGGATGGGAGGGAGGAGCTGGGCCCAACCCCACTTACGCTTGAAAATGCTGTGTACTGTCGCTACATAAAGGGGTGCATGCCCCCGGTAGTTACTCCGGAGCCAGGGCCAGAAAGGCAGGGCATCTGTGCACTTCAAAGACATGCCTCTAGAAGCTTCTCCATTCTTCAAAGGCACAACTGTGTATAAATACTGGACCTCAGACACAAACTCTTCAGTACACTTCTGGACTGTGGATACTGTGCCAGGAAGAACTACAGCTGTGCTCCCGAAACTACTGCCACTTTGCTGGACTACTGCTCTGAAGGAACTACTGCCCTGCTTTGCTGCTTGCTGCCCTCTTGCCTGGGTAGGAACAACGGGACCTGCAACTTCACTTTGAACCTAGGGCTCCCAGAGTGATTCTAAGGGCTGGTCTGCTAGACTCTTGTCAGACCCAGACCTGCACGCGTTTTGTTATCCTGCTTGTAGTGTTGACTTTCTTGCTCATTTCTGAGATGCGCAATATATAAGATTTGCTGTTCTACAAGTTTAAGCTGGCATGTCATGCGCAGTAACCATCAGCGATAAAAATCAGCAGCCAACTGTGTTAACTTTCCAAAGTGATTGTATTACAGTAATATCTTTTAATTTGCAGGTGTGCACTGTAGAAACCCAAGTGTGGGTGACACCTATATTTGTGGGTAACTCAAGAAGTCTGCAAGAGATACAAAGCTCTGTCTGGTGGTGAGGGAGAAATAACAGCTTTGCTCATTCCCGGCCATGCTGTGTGCATCCTATCATGGTCTCCCTAACGCGCTAATGTGCCACCGACATCAGACACTCCACGCTGTGATTGTAATTATGGGTTCTATACCCCTTGTAATGGTGTTGCATCCCAACAATCATGGGTAAAACCAAGGATAGCATTACTAGACCCTCAAGATAACTTATTTGCCTCATAGCTTGCACCACTCAAAGGGTAACACTGGGAGGTGAATTCGGAAGCATGGCAAAGAAGTGTGTATTAATCCTTCTCAAGTACTGTGATGTCATATCCTGTACCTAGAGTGAGCAGACAGCAGAGTGGAATGTCAAATGTTGCTTTGCACACTCTCCCTACTTACTGTCTGAATATCATTTGCAGTGCATCCACGCTTACATACAGTCCCTAGTTCCTTTGCTCACCTATGTTCTCAAGGTCGAGTTTATCATTTTAACACAATCCCCAAGATGTTATTTAAAGTCTTCTACCAGATGCAGGCCAATACAGTTTATCAACAGAGCCTATAAATATGATGTTCAGCTAGACGTATTTACAATTAAAGGGCATATATCTTTAAATACACAAAACAATTAGAATTGCTGTCCAAAACACAAGCACCATACAACAGAGCAGTCTAGTGTGAGGGGCGGGAGGGGAAGTAGGAGGAGATGTGGTCTGACGCCAAAGGTGCTGACATTAGAAACCGAGGAGCCAGGTTTCAATCCCACATTGGCCCAACATCGTGAGATGCTAGGCAATTCACTTAGGGCCTGATTTGGAGTTTGGCAGACGTAGTCAGTCCCAAATCATGAAGATATCCTGTCCACCTTAATACATCATGTTAGACCTGACATCCTTGGCATGGTTTTCCCCCCTATTTTTTTGCCTTCAATCATCCTCTTTTGCTGACTTTATTTTTGCTGGCCTTAGGACTCTGCGCCTTTTATCACTGCTAAATAGTGCTAAAGTGCTTTTGCTCTCTTCTTAAAACATGGTAGAATTGGCCTATACACAATTGGCATATTTAGTTTACTTGTAAATCCCTAGTAAACTGGTACTACATGTACCCAGGACCTGTAAATTAAATGCTACCAGTGGGCCTGTAACACTGATTGCGCCATTGACTTAAGTAGCCCTTTAAACCTGTCTCAGGTCTGCCATTGCAGCCTGTGTGTGCAGTTTTAAAATGCCACGTTGACTTGGCAAATTAAACCTTTTGCCAGGCCCAAACCTTCCTTTTTAATAGGTATAAGCCATTCCTAGTTGAGGCCCTGGACAGCCAAGACGGAAGGGTGCAATGTGTTTAAAATGTTGGTCATGTACTTTGAGGTTTTACATGTCCTGGTAGTGAAAAACTCTTAAATTCTTTTTTCACTACTGCAAGGCCTACCTCTTCCATAGGATAACATTGGAGTTACCTTATTACATATAATAAGTTATAACTTCCAAATTGGAATAAGTGACCAGTTTATGTTTGGTGTCTTTGGATCTGCAATGAAGAATCCTCTATTATGATAAAGTTGGATTTTAAATTAGAATTTTAAAAATGGCACTTTTAGAAAGTTAATAGAAATACTAGGACTGCAAAGTCTCGGACAGAGTGTGCACTACCATGCGCTTGGAGAAGCGTCATACCAAAATTAACTAGTGTGTTTGGTGATGTGTGATACATTCGCACATTAGCAAAACATCATTTACATAGCACATGTAAAAAGATGATAATCCAACAATTATTCAAAGTTTCATCGATTCATTGCATCATGAATCTTGTTTTATTCGCTTGAATTTTCTTTTTAGATTTTTTTTTTAGATGAGTTCCTTACAACAGGAAAATCATACGTAATGGGCGTAAGTCACTCTATCCCAATCCATTTCGGGTGCAGAGTACACCCTTCCTCAGGGGAATCTATAAACAAACAATGACTACAATCAGTGAATGTCTCAGTGCATTCTCATTAAAGCACATAAACATGTATAAGCCTGCTTATACGTGAGGTATGATTTAAAAAGCTCAGTGATGTGATGCGTGTTCATGGTACGCAGAAGGAAAGACAGGTCATTCAAAGAAATTGGAGATTCAGAAATAGTGGATGTGCTCGATAGGGAAATACTCCACATGCTTATGACCACGTGCCCCTCATGACGCTATGCCCGGCGCAAAACCGCAGTTCACCCTGCCTACATAACTCAACAGAAGATAGTGTGAACTGGTATAAAAAAGTGCTAAGAAACGTGCTCTTAACCAAAACTACGCTAATCACGTGCAGAGTGAGGGTGTCCCAAGTTGAGAAGGTGTCTATGCACTGTTCGTATCTTCACGCCCATTTTTCGTCAACCGACTGGGGAAGAGATTGAGTTGGCGCTCCAAATGAGAGTTTTTGGACAATGTGCCCACAGTCCGTGAAAGTATGATTTGACTGTTTATCCCTGAATGGTGTCACAAAAGTGAAAAAAGAAACCATGAACTGCTATAATGGCATATTCGATCTGCAAACCACTGGCTACCGGCAGCTAACTGCTTGTTAACTCACCGGTGTCGCAGAAAAAGCCACGATAGTTCTAGGAAGCCTGTGTGCTGAGTCCCAAAAGTCCTATGTGTATCACCAGCTGCAAGAAAGAACACCGCAGCTGAAACCCTGATCCTGATATATCGGAGTTAAGAGCCCTCTTGCCAACCCATCCATACCAAGCTGACGCTTACTTTAAAAGTATATCGTGGAGTACTCCTGTGCCCCAGAGAACAAGTCTCAATACACTTCCGTGCCGTAGGTCGGAACCAGTGTCAGTCTTCCGTATGGTGCGTAACCCGCTGTCAACTAAAAACTAAAAACGATACACTATTACCAAATATTCATTCCGAATCATGTAGCAATCCACGCTTATTGTTTGAAATGAAGTACTCACTAGACGAGTGTCCTGTAAATGCTCTGCTGCTCTTCTCTGAAAGACGTGAATTCTAACCCAAAGGAAAAACCGCTGCATTTAAATCGATCCCCCCTTTCCCAGACGCGTGCCCTTGTAACGCAGCGTGACCCACCACCGAGAGTTAAAAATAGACAAAGGACTGCGAAAACGTCTCCAATGGAAGGAATATACAAGATGTCTGCCATAATCGTACTTAGAGCATCAAAACTTACAAAAGGAAGAGCTTTAGATTAACCAATATTGTGGTTATGTTGATACAAACAAAACACTTGACATATAATACAATCACCATGAGTGGAATGTACAAGATGTCTGCCATAATCATGCTAATAACTTCAAAACTATCAAAATGAAAGCCTTCTAATTAACCAATGTTGTTGTTGTGTTAATACAGACTAATCATCTGACATGTAATACAATCAACATGAGTAAATACTTTTACAGACACAATCATATAAGAATCACAAAAAACATAGCGTGCTATGAATGCCATTACTGCTCTGAATGTTCACAGGAGTGGGAACTCCACAGCAAAAACTATGAACATGATGCAAATAAGATTATTCATGCTGTCCAAGTCTGTTTACTAACTACATGCAGAATCATCATCTCAATCCTAAGAAATTAATTGGTTTAAATAACATGCATAGTCTTGAACCTAATGAATGTTGGTTAAGAGCACGTTTCTTAGCACTTTTTTATACCAGTTCACACTATCTTCTGTTGAGTTATGTAGGCAGGGTGAACTGCGGTTTTGCGCCGGGCATAGCGTCATGAGGGGCACGTGGTCATAAGCATGTGGAGAATTTCCCTATCGAGCACATCCACTATTTCTGAATCTCCAATTTCTTTGAATGACCTGTCTTTCCTTCTGCGTACCATGAACACGCATCACATCACTGAGTTTTTCAAATCATACCTCACGTATAAGCAGGCTTATAGCATGTTTATGTGCTTTAATGAGAATGCACTGAGACATTCACTGATTGTAGTCATTGTTTGTTTATAGATTCCCCTGAGGAAGGGTGTACTCTGCACCCGAAATGCATTGGGATAGAGTGACTTACGCCCATTACGTATGATTTTCCTGTTGTAAGGAACTCATCTAAAAGAAAATCTAAAAGAAAATTCAAGCGAATAAAACAAGATTCATGATGCAATGAATCGATGAAACTTTGAATAATTGTTGGATTATCATCTTTTTACATGTGCTATGTAAATGATGTTTGCTAATGTGCTGAATTTATCACACATCACCAAACACACTAGTTAATTTTGGTATGACGCTTCTCCAAGCGCATAGTAGTGCACACTCTGTCTGAGACTTTGCAGTCCTAGTATTTCTATTGATTTTGAATTGGCGGGGGTAGTACCACCTCAGAGGGTGCACACTGAAACCTCATATTATTTGTTTCTTTGGTTTACTTGTGGATTATTTAAAAAGCAGAGTGCAACAAAAGCTGTTTTCTTTTCTTTACTTTTAGAAAGTTGGCATTTTCCTGCCAAAGCCATTTAGTGCCTGCAGCCTGTCTCTGGGTCACATGACAAGGTGTAGCTGACAGTTGGGCCTTGTGTATTCCTCTTAGACAGCCCAAGACAATGAAGAGTTCAGGTGTGTCTAGATGGGCCATCACTGGCAGAATGGGAAAGCGGAGCTCGGCACAGCCCTACTTGTACTTGAATAGGCAGTGTCCTATCTCCAAAAAAGGGCTGCATACCCCCTGTAGTTAGTGTAGAGCCAGGGCAGAGGAGGCAGGATGCATGTGCACCCCAAAATGAAACCACTATAAGGTTCTTCCACTTCAAAGGAAGACCCAGGTATAAATATTGGAGCTCAGGCACCAAGTCTTCCGTACACTTCTTGACCTGTGGATACTCTGCCAGTAAGAAGGACGGATGTGCTGCTGAAAGGACTGCCACTCTGCTGGACTTCTGCTCTGAAGGACTGCTGCCATGCTGTGCTAACCTGTTGCGCTTTACTCTCTTGCCTGGGTGAGAAGGACTGGACCTGCATCTGTTGAACTCAGGACCCCACAGTGATTCCAAGAGTTATTTGGCTGACTCCTGACTAGAGCCTCAGAGACAGAAGGCTCCAACAACCTTGAAACCAGCACCTGGACTCTGCCGTATGTGAGTCCTACCCTGCCAGGTAGTGCCACCCCAGTCCTGGAGCCTTGGAAGCAGGCCTGAAGGTACTCAGAAAGCCCACCTGTGAATCTAACAGAACCGGCGCATCACCTCTGCTGCCCGGTGCAATCCCGAGCAGAACTGACGCATCGCCTCTGCTGCAAGGATTCTCCCAGCTCAAGGACTCCGAATTGACCTCGCAGCCTGCATCGGAACCACCACTGTGCGAAACCTCCCCGGAGCAGGCCCTTGCATCGCAAATCTCTCTTCAACGATAGCCTTGACGATGACGCAGGTTCTCGCATCGTAGCCTTGCAGCTCCTCAGAAGTGATGCATCGTCTCGACTGTGCGATGCATCCTCAATGCTGGATTTCACATTGCAAGCCCTCGTTGATGGCATCCTCGACGATGACGCAGGACCTCGCATCGCAGCTCCTCGAAACCATCACATAAACTCGGCTGCGCAACGCATCCTCAAAGCGGGACCTCGCAAGCTCCGCAACGAGGACTTAAGGTACTCTTGCTAAATGGGCCTAACGGGGTCCCTGCCGCCGGCCCGTGCTCCATCGCAGTAGGAACAAATTTGTGACTTTGCCCAGGTCCGGCGCGACCAGATATCCACAGTTTTTGCGTCGTACTTTTTGGCGCAACCTTCACTGAAACCTTTAAACTTACTTATCTCCGGTTCTACTGATAAGAATTTTGTAATTTTGGTTGTGAATCATTTATTACATTTTACTCTAGTTTTCTAAATTGGTGTGGGATTTTTCTTGTGCAGTGTTTTCACTTTATTAATGTTTTAAATTCTGCCTAAATACATTACACATTGCCTCTAAGTTAAGACTGACTGCTCTGTGCAAAGCTACCAGAGGGTTGAGCACAGGTTAATTATTGGGTTGCTTGCGCCTCACCCCTACAAGGATTGTGGTTTCTGCTTGAGCAGGGTTTCATCCTCTCAACGAGGAACCCAATTTCTCACACATGGCTTCTAATTAGGATATATATATCCCCCAATTTCTCACACATCGCTTCTAATTAGGATGTATATATCCCCCCACCGCTAAATGAAGCCCTTAATCTACACGTGTATGAAAAAAGTGTAATGTAATCACTTTCCCCATTAAAGGTAGAGAGCATGGCATGGGGGGCAACTGTTTTGACATAAAAGGTCGGTTAAACCTGCGTGAACACATGCTTGAAACGGGTTGCTTCTGAGGCTCAGAGCCTTCGGCACGACATGTCCGAGCAAATAGAGCAGAGTCATCTCAAGAGAAGGCGAGGATTCGAATTTATGTGTGGCGCTGGCTTGACAGCCCCCTTGCGGCTCAACAGTGAACGGTCCATTCTTGCGACAGTGCACCGTGACTACTACAGCTCTTCCCTTAATTCATATCATTCGCGCGCTTTTGTTCTTCTAGGTTCCGATAACATTCGGTAAACCGTTAGTTGGTCTGTCAGCATTTACGGAAGCCGCGCTTCTAGTCGCTCAATATGACACTTTTCTGTTTTGTCTTTCTGGACAGGACCAGAACCAGACGCCAGGGGCAAAAAAGGGGAAATAAAGGTAAGATCCGAGCACGAGTTAACGGGAGCGGACGGCAAAGAAAAGGGCGCGAAACATTATGGAACCCGCTCTGTCACTAGGCATAAATATTGCGAAGCACTAAGGGACACGGTAATAATGTCGAAAAGAATAGATGTGATGGTATCAGCACCTTTAGTCCGAATATTGTGCTTAAGTTTATTTTGAATTTTCGTGTCACAGTATACATAAAATACGTCACATGAGGAAGTGGGATTTACAGTCTATTTGTATTTAAATAATGAACTGCGATAAAAATTCGAGAAAGCTTTAAAAACGGAGTTGTCACCGCCTATATTCATAATGAACGTTAATAGGAAGGGATTGGAAGGCACGTCTGCTGGGTAGAGAAGGGAAGAGCAATGTGCTGCTCAGACCTTGAATGGAAGCGGCGGTGTGCACTAGGAGTGTCTGGAGGTGGGGTGCTTATATTAATTACATGTTTGGCTGCTTTTAGTACACAAAAAGCAGTGGTATAAAAGCCCATATGTCACATGGAATCGTATGTGGAAAACTGATCATGGTTTTGTGTGAAAAATGGATGTCATGGTCATAATATCAGCCCCAAACTACTCTTCAGAGTTTTACCATCATCAGGGCTACTAGGATTATGTGAAATGGAGGATCGAATTATGCAGCAATATTATCGATTAATGCAACAAAAACCACAAGCTATGTAGCACATTGTCTGGCATTAGTAGTATCATCCATTTGAGCTAAAAATATTTTGTGAAATCTGTAAATGATAGAAATTATGTGGCAAATGAAGTAAATATGCAATATATGCTGCAGCCACAGAGTAGCATAAATCCACTGCCCCTCATCATTTTCCACTGATGTAGCAAGTTTATTCATGAAAGGTAAGCAAAACCTAAAACATTCTAACTCCATTCAGTTCAAATTGCTAGCTTCACTTTGGAGAAACAGCTTTTTCAAGCTAACTACCTCAAAAATAAAAATTGCAATATAAAAATACATAATGAATTATATGTATAATATGGTTCTTTATTGCCATTTAGGGGTTCTAGTGAAACTTACTAAGCACTCAGCCTTCAGGTTCATTAGTGTTGGGTTTTTTGGGGGGTTTTTTATAGCGCGAACTAGACCCGAAGGATGAGTTCTTTACATGAGCACCAGTTGTGTTACAGACGGACACATTCATTTTTTTTTGTTAGGCACGGGGAGATTAAGTGATTTGCCCAGAATCACAGGATGTGGAGCGTCCCTGCCGAGACTCGAACATGGTTCCCCAGCTTCAAGGTCGACCGCCTTAGCCCTTAGGCCACATCCTCTCCATTAATGACCCATCATGTACCATATATACTTATCAGTGCCTAATTTGAACTGGTGGTTGCAGGTAGGGCCCACTGGCATTCATTTTTAGGGACTGGCACTTATTTTTCCTCATCAGACTTTGACCCAGAGCAAAAGAGAGAAAAACTCAAAAGGAAGAAAGAAGGAGGAAGAGAAAGACGGAAATAACTGTGACAAATGAAGCAAACAAGGATGAAAAAGAACCCAAAAGAGTGAGATAAAAGGTCAGAGAGTGTTTTAATCGTGCTAACCGTATGTATATACAAATATGTGTATGTATACATATATTCACTGAAAAATAAAAGGTTACAGGGATGTTATAGTTGTGCTCAATTTTCACTTGTGCAAAACCATTGAAATTCAACAGTTATAGTTACCTGAGCTAACTATAATTTACGCCCTCGCAATGCACTGCTTATGACCTCACATATAATATTTCTCATGACATAGTCAGTGACATCACTGATGACATCTCTGATGACATCTCAAATAACATCACTGATGACACCACTGATTACATCATCCAGTGAGTGTTAGTGTTTTTTAAACATGTCTGAGACTTAAAGATGCATACTAAGATACTACAAAGTTAAATTCCTATACTTTGTGTACTACTAATGAGTGATACTACTTCTAACATATATTATGTGAGTGGGTGTGTGACTGTATGGATTCGATTTTGATTGGCTGTATGGATGTGTAAGTGGGTGTGTAAGTAGTTGTGTGGGGGTGTGAGTGGGAGTGTGTGTGGGAGTGTGTGTGGTTCTATGGGTCTGTAACTGGGTGTGTGAGTGGTTGTATGGGTGAGGAAGTGACTATGTGGATGGCTGTATGTGTGAGTGAGTGGCTGTGTAAGTGGCTGTGTGGGTGACTGAGTGGTTGAGTGGCTGTGTGACTGGTTGTTTGAGTGAGTGACTGGGTGTGTAAGTGGTTGTATGGGTAAGTGAGTGGCTGTTTGAGTGGGTGTTTGTTAAGTGAGTTGGTATGTGAGTAGTTGTATTGGAGAGTGAGTGGCTGTATGGGTAAGTGAGTGGGTGTGTGAGTGGTTGTATGGATGTGTGAATGGGTATGTGAGTGTGTGTGTGAGTGGTTGTGTAGGTGAGTGAGTGGCTGTGTTGAGAGGCTGTAAGGGTGAATGATTGGGTGTGTGAGTGGCTGTATGGGTGAATACATGGGTGTCTGAGTATCTATACTGGTGAGTGTGTGGATGTGTGAGTGGCTGTTTGGGTGAGTTAGTGGTTGTGTGAGTAGCTGTATGGGTGAGTGAGTGCTTGTGTAAGTGGCTGTATGAGTGAGTGAATGGGTGTATGAGTGACTCTATCGATGAGTGAGTGGTTGTGTGGGTCTATGAATGGGTATGTGACTGGTTGTGTGGGTGTATGAGTCGGTATATTAGTGGCTGTGTGAGTGGTTCTGTGGACGATGTCATCAGTGATGTAATTTGAGACCTCATCAGTGATGTCACTGACCGAGGAGGTGGTCCCCAGGGCCATATATCCCTCTTTAAAATGTTATTTAGGCCCCATGGAGGTGGTGGTCCCCGGGATATTCAACAGGCTTGCGGCCCCCTCCTTAAGTTAAATAAAGTTTCAGGGAGGTGGTGGTCCTCAGGCCTATTTTGAACCCATGGAGGGGGGTCCACGCAGCCCCACTCCTAAATTAATAATAAGCTGCTCGGGACCTGGGGAGGTTGTGGTCTCCCGGGCTCAAACAGCCTCAGGAGGGGGGCCCTCTGCACCCCCTCTGTTCTTTAGAAAATGCCCCGGGACCTGCCCACCCGGGGGCCCTTTTCAAAATAAGCGCAGGAGCCCGCGATTGTTTTTTCTATTATTTTTGCTGCAAATTTGCAGCAACATTTAAAACAAAACTGCTTTTTTGCCCTGATGGGTCCCCCTGGGACCCCAAGACTCAGAATTGGGGGGGCAGGGTATTCCTACCCTGCCCCTTTTCTTTTATTTTCACGTTTTTGTTTTCGGACTCGGCTGAAGCTGAGTCCCAAGATACCTGCCAACATTTTCTGGTTGAACTGTTGGTAGCCCGTCAGAGCTATTCAGTTCTCTGCATGAGCTTGTCATTATTCGCAAAGACTTTGCGATCGTAGATATACAAATTTGGATTTGTCTAAAGAGTCTATGGGAATTAACATGAGAAACACACTTTTTGTGACCTCCCCCTTTTTCTCGGCCCCGGATTGACCGATCACCCGAAACATTTTATGCACAACAAAATTCACCAGGACACATTTTTGTGAAAATTTTGTGAACATTCATCAAATGGCGGCAAAGATATAGGCAAGTGAAAAATGCTTTTTCTATGGAAACATGGTCCTAACTATAACTACCTACAGGTGGTGTCGGTAGTTATAGTTAGGACGAAAGTTTCCATAGAAAAGCGTTTATTGTTTTGCCAATAACTTTGGTGCCAGTTGACGAATCTTCAAGAAATTTTCAAAAACTTCCCTTTTTGGTTCATCTGCTGTGTTGAAAGTTTCGGGGTGATCTATCAAGCAGGGGCCGGGAAAAAGGGGGTCTCAAAACACATTTTTCCCATGTTATGCTTATGGGAATTTTTCATTTTTTAACACGACTACAGCCCGAGCCGCTGGATGGAATTACACAACATTTGGCAGAAAGCTATATGTTGGTTCAAAAAGTGTGCTTTTTATGATTTGGAGTAAATCTGTTCAGTAGCTTCAGAGATATTTAAGTTTAAAAAATATCGATATCTGGGAGCCCAAAACCCTACTGAAATTTGATTGGCTGCCAACACTTCAACCAGGAAGTGTTTGCAGCCATCTTGGGACTCGGCTTGAAGCCGAGTCCCACAAAAAATGTGAAAACAAGGGGATAGGGTAGAAATACCCTGACCCTCTAGGTCTCTTGGGAGGGAGTCCACAGGGACCCCACAGGGCCCAAAAAAGCAATTTAAAAAATGAAGTGTGGACTCCTGCGCTTTGTTTCTAATTGTCCCCTGGGTGGGTCAGGTCATTGGGGAATTCTAATAAAGGAGGGAGTGCACTCCCCCCCCCGGGACTCATTGATGCTCTGGGGACCACCACCTCCCCATGGCTTCTTTTTGAATAAATGTGGGGGAGGCCCCGATGCCTCCCCTGCTGCCATGGGGACCTCCACCTCCCTGGGGCTTATTTTCTATATAAATGGGGGGAGGGGGCTTTTTGGACCCTCCAGCACCGTAGACTGCCACTTTACCGGGGCTTTATCTTTTAATCAAAGTTAAGGGTGCAGGAGCCCCCCGCAGCCCTGGGGGCCACCACCTCCCCAGGGCTTCAATTTTAATTATTGCGGGGGAGCCGCGCGGACCCCCCAGCGGCCCTGGGAACGCCTCCTCCCCAGGGCTTTTGTCAAATTAAATGTGGGGGATCCACCCCCGTCCCTTGCAGCCCTGGGGACCACCACCTCCCCGGGGCAAATTCTAAAAATGGTAAGGGGGCCACACGGCCTCCCTCCTGGAGCTAATCATGTCCCTGGGGACCACGTTCCCCCAGGGCCAGCTCCTGCTATGTCCCAGAGTGCCCACCACCAGGACATAGCTGTTTGCTATGGCTTGGTGGGAGCATTACTGCTCCCACCAAGCCACAGCAAACTGTGCTCCGCTTTGAGCAAGCAAGAGCATTTTGCTCTTGTTTGCTCAAAGCGGAGCACAATTTGCTTTTACACACAGGGACCTGCATGTTAGCAACTCCCTATGTGTAAAAGCAATGCCTGCTCCCGCAGGAGGTGGGCAGCCGGCAAGGACCGTGGGGCCTTGAAACTCCACCCACGGTCCCCAACATTGGCAGTGGGTGCCCTGGGTTGGGAACCAGACACCCCCACTATAACCTGGGCTCCAGGGGATGGTGTCCCTGGGGCCAAAATCAGTTTATGAGGGATGCTTCTTGGCCCCCTCCCTTTTAAAAAAAAAATATATTTTTTTAAAAAGGCCCTGCCCCGGGGGATGGGGTCCCCAGGGCCCAAATCAGTCCAGAGAAGACGGGCCATACGGCCCTCCTCCTGGAAAAAAAATTAGAAAACAAATGCAGGACTGTCAAGTCACCAGAGGCACCTCCCCCTTTCTCCACTACTCTGCAAGCGCTCCTCCTGGTGCAGTGCTGGTTGGGGGATGAAGTCCCCTTAGATACTGTGGGTCCTTGGGGTCAAGGAACCCCTTATGTTACCTTTCTTAAGTCTCAGACAGCTGGATTGCTGAGAGGCCTTGGAGGCCAAGCCCCTTTCTCCACCTCTCTGCAAATGTGCCACATGGTGCATTGCTGGTTGGGGAATGAAGTCCCCTTGGCTCCAGAGGGTCCTTGGGGGCCAAAAAGACAAGATTGTTACCTCCAATAAGTCCCACACAGCGGGATTGCTGAGGGGTGGTCAGAGGTCACACCCCCTTTTTGCACCACTCAGCAAACACGCGTTCTGACGCACTACTAATTGGGGAATGAAGTCCCCTTGGATGCTGTGGGTCCTTGGGGGCCAACAAGCTCTCCTGTTAACTCCAGTAAGTCCCAAACAGTGGGATTGCTGAGACGTCGTCTGAGGCCACTCCCCTTTTATCCACTTGTCTGCAACTGCACCTCCTGGCGCACTACTGGTTGGGTGATGAAGTCTCCTTGGCTTCTGAGGGTCCATGGGGGCCAACAAGCCCTTCTGTTACTCCAGGAAATCCCAAACAGCGGGATTGCTGAAAGGCCTTTGGAAGCCATGCCCCCTTTCTCCACCACTGCAAACGTCCCTCCTGGTGCACTACTGGTTGGGGGATGAAGTCCTCTTAGAAGCTGAGGGTCCTTAGGGGCCAAGAAGCACTCCTGTTACCTCTAGTGAGTGTGACAAAGCGGGATTCGTGAGAGCTGGTCAGAGGCCCCACCCCCTTTCTCCACCACTCTACAAACATGACTACTAGTTAAATAAACATAGAAATTCACTGAAAGAAAAAAAGGTTACAAGGACGTTATAATTAGGAAATAGAATTTTAAAAAACCTCAGAAATTCACTGAAAAAAACAAAGGTTAAAGGGACGTTATAGTTAGACTGATATTTCACTTGTACAAAACCAGAGAAATTCAGCAGTCATAGTTATCTGAGCTAACTATAATTTATGCCCCCACAATGCACTGCTTATGACCTCATATATTACATCACTCATGACTTGTTCAGTGACATCACTCATGACATCACTGATGACATCTCAAATGACATCACTGATGACATCACAAATTACATCACTGATGACATCATCAACACTCACACACCTACTCACTGATTTATAGAGCCGCTCACACATCGTTACCTATACAGCCACTAACACCACACCTAACTCACATATACAGACACTCTTACACCTACTCACTGACCAATATAACGACTTGCACATCCAGTCATACAGATATACAGTCATACACCCTCTCATACACACGTACAGTCACTCTCATACTGAATCACCTATACAAGTACTCACATATATACTCATTCACCCATACAGTCACTCGCACATCTGTTCACTCACCCATACAGTTTCTCACACATCCGCTCACTTACTCATAGATATACTAACACATCTACTCACTCATCTATACAGTCACTGAGACAAGTACATACTCTCCCATACAACCTCACTCACACTCACTTACTCACCGATATAGCCACTCACAAACCCATACAACTACTCACACACCCACTCACTCACCCATACACCCACTTACACACCCATTAATGCACCCATACAGTCACTTATGTAACCTGTCACTCATCTATACAGACATTTATGTACCTGCTCAGTCACCCATTCGGCCACTCATGCACTCTCTCATTCACCTTTTACAGCCACTGACACACCTGCACCCTCACCCATACAGCCACTCGTTCATTCTCTCATTCACTATTACACCCACTTAAACACCATCTCATTCACCCATACAGATACTCACCCAGCCACTCACTTACTCATATAACCACTGACACACCCAGTCTCTCACATACCCACTCACTCTTGTATATACCACTTTCACACCCACTCACACACCCATAAAGAAACTCCCACAGCCACTTACCTTATATATACACATGTTTAACATTCAGTAAGTTTTAGAAAACACTCACAATCACAGGATGATGTCATCAGTGATGTAACTTGAGATGTCATCAGTGATGTCATTAGAGATGTCATCAGTGATGTCATGAGTGATGTCACTGACCATGTCATGAGTGATGTAATATGTGAGGTCATAAGCAATGCATTATGGGGGCGTAATGCTATAGTTAGCTCAGCTAAGTATAACTGCTGAATTACTCTGGTTTTGTACGCGTGGAATGTCAGACTAACTATAACGTCATTGTAACCTTTGGTTTTTTTCAGTGAATTGCTAAGGATTGTTTAATTCTATTTCCTAACTATAACGTCCCTGTAACCTTTGGTTCTTTTCAGTGAATTTCTAAGGTTTTTTTAATTCTATTTCCTACCTATAGCATCCCTCTAATCTTTGATTTTTTCAGTGAATTTCTATGTTTTTTTACGTTATTTCTTAACTGTAACCTTTGAGAGTGAGTGTGTGGGTCAGCGCATGAGTGTCTCAGTGGGTGCGTGAGTGTCTGAGTGGGTCTGTAAGTGGGTGTCTGATTGGGTGCATGTGTTTGAGTGAGTGTCTGAGTGGGTCTGTGAGTGGGTGTAAGAGTGTCTGAGTGGGTTTGCGAGTGCCTCCATGAGGGTGTCAGTCAGTCTGTGAGTGAGTGCATGGGTGTCTGAGTAGGTCTGTGAGTGAGTGCATGAGTCTCTGAGTGGGTGTGTAAGTGGGTGGGTGAATCTCTGGGTGTGTCTGTGAGTCGGTGCATGAGTCTCTGAGTCGGTCTGTGAGTGGGTGAGAAAGAGTATGAGTGATTCTGTAAGTGGATGCTTGAGTGTCTGAATGGGTCTGTGAGTGGCTGTAAGAGTGCCTGAGTTGTTCTGTTAGTGGGTGTGTGAGTGCTGGAAGGGGTTCTGCTCATTCTTTGCTCATTTTCAGCCTTTTTCTGCTCACTTCTGACCTTTATTTTTTGCCTCTCTCCGTTAGTTTCTGACCTTTATTTTACCTCTGACTGCTCGTTTCTGATCTCTATTTTGCCTCTTTCTACTCGTTGCTAGACTTTATTTTGTCTCTTTCTGCTAATTTGTGATCTTTATTTTGCATATCTCTGCTCGTTTCTGATCTCTATTTTGCCTCTTTCTGCTCGTTGCTGCCCTTCGTTTTGCCTCTCTCAGCTCTTTTCTGTCCTTTATTTTGCCTCTTTCTGCTCGTAGCTGGCCTCTATTTTGCCTCTTTCTGCTCATCTCTGACCTTTATTCTGCCTCTTTCCACTTCTTTCTCACCTTTATTCGATCTCATACTGCTCGTTTCTGACCTCTATGTTGCCTCTTTCTGCTTGTTTCTGATCACTATTTTGCCTCTTTCTGCTCGTTGCTGACCTTTATTTTGCCTCTTTCTGCTCATTTCTGACCTTTATTTTGCCTCTTTCTTCTTGTTTCTGGCCTTTATTTTGCCTCTTTCTGATATTTATTTTGCCTCTTTCTCTTTGCTTCTGACCTTTATTTTGTCTCTTTCTGTTCATTGCTGACCTTTAGTTTGTCTCTTTCTGCTTTTTGCTGACCTTTATTCTGCCTCTTTCTGCTCCCTTCTGACGTTTATTCTGCCCCTTTCTGCTCATTTCCCACCTTTAGTTTGCCTCTTTCTGCTCACTGCTGACCTTTATTCTGCCTCTTTTAGCTCCCTTCTGACCTTTATTCTGCCTCTTTCTGCTTGTTTCTCATCTTTATCTTGCCCTTTCTGCTCTTTCTGACCTTTATTGTATGTCTTTCTGCTTGTTTCTGACCTGTAGTCTGCCTCTTTGTGCTCGTTTCTGACCTCTATTTTCACTCTTTCTGCTCCTTTCTGACCTTTAGTCAGCCTCTTTCTGCTAGTTTCTGGCCTTTATTCTGCCTCTTTCTGCTAGTTTCTCATCTTTATTTTGCCTCTTTCTGCTCGTTGCTGACTTTTATTTTGCATTTCTGCTTGTTTCTCACCTTTATGTTGCCTCTTTCTGCTTGTTGCTGATCTTTATTCTGCCTCTTTCTGCTCGTTTCTGGCCTTTGTTCTCCCTCTTTCTGCTTGTTTCTCACCTTTATGTTGTCTCTTTCTGCTTGTTGATGACCTTTATTCTGTCTCTTTCTGCTTGTTTCTCACCTTTATTTTGCCTCTTTCTGCTCTTTTCTCCCAGGACCGCGGGGGGAGCCTCAAGGCCCCCCGGCTCTCACATAGGCAAGACCTATTGGCTTTGCCAATGCTTGTTTTTGTTGTTCCTCCACAAGGATTTTTTTCACATTGAAATGACACCTATCCCACCCTCTCTCACACACACACATCAATTATGGAGGTGTTTATTTCCTATTCCCTCCCTGGATATACACTTACTTCTGCTCTGGGCAGGAGTACATTTGCATGTATTTCCACAGTGTGAAACAATCTAGAAATCATTGGTGATTACCCATAAATTTAAAATATTATGTGCGCTTCCCAACTTCCACCGGTGGACCCACCCAGAAATGCCCACCCCTGTACTACTCCTAACCCTAGATTTGCAAGAGTGGCTTCTTCCAAACTGATTTCCGTTTTCTGGCTCCTGATTGATACTCCAGGGCTTAGCTGTCAGTGATACAGCCAGTGCATTGGTAGAATATATATTTTGATTAAGGCAAGATGTACTAGACTTTTCCGATACTAAGGGGTTTCCGGTAGGCAGCACTTGTTGATTCGGCGAAATGTCGGAAATGCCCACTTGAACATCAGGAATAGAGAGTACTATGTTGTGACTCTCTACTTATACTACTGGATTGATCATTCCATTGGATTTTCTGCAGTGCATCATCTTTTACTGTCCTATTTATGGTCGTATCCTCCTGTGTCCTTACAGACATGGTGAGATTCTTGTAATTCTGATCTGAATGTATTTTCAATGTGCCTCTCAATATCCCCTGCGAATGTTCTTTAACTTTCATTATATGGTTTGATATGTTTGCTGACTCAAGTAAAATTAATGGATACTTTTCTTGTTCTGGTTCTGTTACAGCGATACCCCAGTTTTTAAAAATTTATTTTTCTCTAAGCACCGCTTCTGACATGTGATGGTTTGTCCAGGTCACTATGGTATCTTCTTTGAGGATATCTTTATCCTTTGGTTCAAATTGAACACTAACTATATCTTCGCTTTTTATGTGAGACAATGAAGGTAAGTGTTGAAGGAGCCTTAGTAGATTCCCCCTGTTTAGTGTATCATACCTACCCTTTGATTTGTATTGTGGTTGAAAAATGGTTTTACACGAGTTACTAGTGTGGGCAGAGTTTGATGTCATGCCCGACGCGGGTTGAGGGTGTATTGTTCCTTTACGCTGTGTCTCTCTGGGTGTGTTAGAAATATTAATGTTCACACGTTGTTGGTTTTTTATTCCATCACAAGTTGTCTCTTTAAGAAATCCGCATTCAATTTTGTCCATAGCAGTTTCAATTATGGTTTGTAAGACTTTCTTTACTGCCCCTCCGTTTTCAATGGGCATTGATTCTCGAATCGCTGGTGGGTTTGATGTAGTGTTTACTGTATAAGGACCTTCATCCAAAGGTTTATTTTGTTTTTGAGTCTTAATAAATATCAGATATAGGTTATTAGACAATTGCCTTTCCTGGTTTTGAGGAGATTTAATTGCTGACTCTGTCGGGACGTACGTAGGCTGCCCCCAGCTCCTTCTGATTTGGGTAGTCTTTTGGTGCTTCAGTTGTTTTTTAAAAATTTTCTTCATACGTCGTGACAGATTTGACTCGGTAATACCGTTTGGGTTTTCATGTTTACCTTCCTTCCTTATCTGGCTTTCCACTATTTACTATCAATTGATTAGTAGGTATTGGGTCCGTATTTGTGTTTGTGTTTGTATTTGTACGGCCCTTTTTTGGGACTTTTTCTTTGGTGATCTACTCGGTTGTCGCTGGTATTCTATCACCCCCTATTTGGGCTGCTTGTGTCTTTAAGTCCTCGATAAGAGAAGAAAGCACTTCCGGGATTGATGCCAGTTTGCCAATTGTTGGACCACAGGCACAATCTGTGTTTAATGTGGTTGCGTATGCTTGGGCTTGTGTTATTAATGTGTTCAGATTAGCCAATTTTTGATCAATCCCTGATAATGTTTTTGCCATGATGTTGAGCAAGTCTACTTGGTCATCCATCTTATTTGATTGATAGTTCAGTGCTTCTAGTGTGAGTTGAGATGTTTTAAAGAAGATATCCCATATTGTTCCTGAGTCGGTTATTACTACTGGGTAATTGCTATCAAGATTTTGGCTAGGCTTGTCCTTTACGGGGGTATTATTGAAGGATTCACTTTCTGCTGTTGGGTGGTTTTGTATATTGTCTTTACTGTTAGGGGACCTGTGTTCCGGTGTCTGTGCCACCATAATGTGGGATTCAGCTCCCTCACGGCCTTGGTTTTTTCCTCCCAATAAGTCATTTATAGTGATATTTTGTATACTAGGCGACGGTGCTGTACAAGTCAGTGGTTGTATTGTACTTACTAGGACCTTTTCAGTTTGACTTTTTTCCACATGTTGAATAAGGTTTGAAGATTGCTTATTGATTTTTACTTGTACCTCGATTGGTTGGTGAGCCCCAGTGTTCTGAAATTGCTCTCTGAATTTTTGTGGCATTTGCCTAATAGGTGATTCGATAGAATGTTTATCCTGTTGTGAGGAGTGGTCTCCGTTTGTCAGTAGTTCCAGGTCCATAATAGACCCCCATGATTGATCCATATGTTCTTTAAGTTCTTGTTCCGGCTGGGACCCAGTTAGATTTATGGGCCCTGTATTGGCCCTTTTATTGATATTGGTTTTACCGTTCCTTGGATTTGTTTTCCCTATGGGTATAGATGGTGAGATGGGTGATGGTAATTGATCCTGTCCCTCCTGATGGGATAACATTGCGCCCGGTGGATCTTTTAAAAAATCAAATTTGCTTGGTATATTGATGGATTTTGCGAACATTCTATATACTGGTGAGATTAAAGGCTGAGCCACTCCCTCTGCTTTCGCTTTGTTGTTCTTTGCGGTTAAACCTTGAGTTTTTTTCTTCCTTTTTATTAATGGAAAAATGGTTCTCTCTTGCCCTGACCTCATAGTTCACTTTATTCCCCTGGTAGTACCTGTTGATTGTCAAATTATTTGTCAAATTCACCCAATGTTGAAGTTACCTGTTTGCTTGTTTGCCTATTTGCCACCGCTTCAGGCTACCACTAAGGTAACCGGACACCGGTCAGCACTTTTCTCTTTGGGCTTTTCCTTTTGCTCTTTGGACTGTCACCAAAGGCCTGTCTCCAAAGGCCTGTGTGTAGCCTGTGTAGCCTGTGTGTAGCTGCACTGGTGGGGGCCCTGGCTTCCTCCTTGTAGGGCCTCCGCGTGCTACCGGGCAGTACAGTTATTAGTACAGTAATAAAATGGTGCAGTCTGATGTGGGGTTTCGGGCCCGATCTAACCCGATACCATCCACGGGATCCTCAATGTGCTGCCAGCCCACCACGCCCTACACGCTCCTTGCACCCTGTGCAGTGAACTGTGCAGTGAAATGTCTGCACACCTCAGGGACCACAGTCAACCTGCGCTGTAGGGTGTAGGGTGTAGGCTGTGGGCTGTAGGCTGTAAGCTGTAGGCTGTAAATTGTCGTAGCCACCCAATGCCGCCCCGATGCCTCCAAGGACGAAAACAGGGGTGGCCGTGAACACCCAAACTCACCACTCACCGGTCACTGGTCTTCTGTTTCGGCCGGGCCTTCCAAGCGCCACTCGACAGAGGCGCGTTGTCCGCTGTGCCGCCTTCCGCCTTCCTCCTGGGAATCGCGACCGCTCTCTGCTCCTCGCTATCCCTCTCGGCACTTCTCTACTTCCGAGGAGAGTACCGGTACTCATGAAAAGGTAGGCTCATTGGCTGTGCTGGTGAGCAGGAGTGGAACGTGTCTCTGGCAGCCAAGGCGCCGCTTCTGCAGCCCCGATCTGAGCCCCAGCTGAGCTATTCAGCAGGGCTCATTTGAATAATGTCCGAGTGCTCACCATCACGCTGTGTTTGACAGAGCAGGGTCCATTCAGGCCCTGTGCTGTCAATCACATTCACACTGTCGTCTGCATTTGTGCAAACACAGGAATCATGGCAGTGGCAATCAGGCTACGGCCAGTCCGGCCCTGGTGGCAATTAAGAAAGCCATGGTAGGTGAAGAGAAAACATGGCTTTTATCATACCTGAGTCTTTTGTATGTCTTCTATGTTTGTGTGTTTGCCTGCATTTGTATGCCTGTTTTTGTAAGAAAAAAGTGAGAGAAACAGAGGGAGAATCAAGACACTCTCAGGAGGTATTTTAAAGAAAATGGGTGGCACTTTGTTTGTACATATCTGCTCGACGACAAAGATTCATAAATAACGTAAAAGGGAGGGTTGGTGGGTGGGTGAGTGAGTGATGGATGGATGAGTGAGCAAGGGTGGATGTATAGATGGATGGATGGATGAATAGATGGATGGATGAGTGAAAGCATGCATGGGTGAAAGAGGGTGGATGATTGGATAAAAGGGCGGATGATGGGTGGATAACTGAAAGATTGGATGGATGAATGAAAGGTAGGGATGATGGATGAGTGAAAGGAGGGATTGAGTGAAAGGGTGGATGGAATAAAAGAGTGAAAGGGTTGATGGAATAAAAGAGTGAAAGGGTTGATGGATGGATGAGCGAAAGGATTGATGGATGAGGGAAAGGGTGGATAAAGAGATGGAAGAGTGAAAGGATGAATGGATAGGTTTGGAGATGGATGTATAGGTTTGGATATGAAGGGTGGATAAACGGAATGGTGAAAAACTGAATGATGGATGAAAGACTGAATAGACGACAGAATGTAAAGGTTAAATGGTGGACATCAGCAGGTAAATGGTAGGATAAAAGGATGAATGGATAGATCGATGGAAGAGACAAGAGATTTCTTCTGGGGAGGGTCATTATTGTTTGCTTCATTTGCTTGGTGCAATAAGAGCTTTGGTTCGAAGTGGGGGTATTTTCAGTTTCTTCCTACTCTTGTGCTCAAAAATATATAGTATTGTGCCAAACAGCAATTAACAGTATGACATTAAGAAGGTGCAACTATTGCAAAAAAAGGAAATGTTAACCTATTATCGCATTTCTCTTTCATTTTGTGTAATGAGTTAAGCTGCTTTGTTTATATAAACACATTTCTCATGTGTTCTGGTATGTGCTGCAACTAATATAGAAGTCGTTAAGTATCATCATGTCTTGCCCTTAGCCCCGCCCCTAGCCCCGCCCCCTCACTACACCTCTAGCTAATTTTAATGAGTACCTGCACTTATTTGTTCCCATTTAAAGCACTGGTCCTGTGTGTATGTTCGGTGTCCGCACTGTTCAAATGTGAGAGGCAGGCCGGACGCTAGAGGGTTAACAGCATTCTTTTCTTAACCACAGACGCCAGAGATGAGTGGCTGCCACCGAAGAAGGGACAGAAGAGAAGGTTTGAAACGGACGCAACGGGGCCGAAAACACAAGGATCCAACACAGGTAAAGATTTAGGATCACCTATGTAAATTTGGAAGTGAGATTAAATGCGTATCTTCCGAGTCCGCACACTTAACTGTGCCTTGTACTTTTCAGTCACGACCCGAACGGCGGGAAATCCAGCCAGCCCTAGAAAACCGGTATACGCGGATTTGAGGAGAGCGGTTGCTTTTAAATACCGACTATGAGCGACGTCGGGGCGCGGTTGGTAAATGAAAGGACCCTGAAGATGTTGGTAGTGGTGTCGCGTTCGGTGAAAATATCAATAGTGTAAAAGAAGCGCCTTCTACAGGGTTAGGGTGTGAGGTGCGCGGCAGTAATGTATATTAACCAGAATGTATGTGCGCACTAAAAGGACGCAGCGCCATTATAAATAGCTGCTGTATCTTATTGTGGTATATGTAAGTATTTGACGTCCTTCTTGCTGCATTACCCGTACCTGTGTTCTATAATATCAGTAAATTTTTAATTGGCTACAATATTAGAAATGGCATATTAGTGCATTTTACTGTGATTGTTATATTGTACGTCGCTTATATTTAACAACGAGCCATGTATACGAATAAGTGTAAGTACTATAAGGACCTGTTGGACAAAGGGCCCTCCGTTAGACTGTGTTATATATTTGCCGAATTCTGTTTAATAAATACATGGTTGCTGATTTTGGTGTGTTTTTAATCATGGCGTTGTATAGATGTTAGGTGGAATGTCTGTGTGCGGCTTTGCCATGGTTATAAATGGTATGTACTGAGTATAAAAATAGATTGTAAGGTGGTCCTGCCAGGGACATCTTAAGGAATTTGGGGGGCCTGGACCAAACATATTTGGGGGGCCCTGTACGTAACAGCTTTGAATGTATGATCCAATTTCAGCTTTGGCTTCGGGTCACTGATACTGCACATGCAGGCTGGACCAGATTCTCAATATGTTCCCATCTAATATTCAGGAAAAGTGATGTGTATGTTTAATACTGTAATACCGTAGCAGTTTATTAATATTATTACAAATAATCTCTGCGACTAACTGCCATTTCTCATATGCAAGTTCCTGTTTTGATCCAAAAGCTACTTTTTTTATAGATGTTGCATTGTGCTGAAAATCATAAACACATTTCTCTGCAAAATATCTGTAATATACTTCCACACATTACGATTATTTTAACATAAATGAAAGGAAATGGTATTTAAAATAATCTATGTTCACAGCTCATTCACGGTCATCGGGCTGTGAGTGGAGAACAGAGCCGTATCTACCAGGGGCCCTCTGAAAGGCTGGGGCCAGGGCCGGAGTCCACTTTACCCAGGCCTTAAAACGTGTCTGGATCCCGCACATTACGTAAAAGTGATACATTTTAAGGGCATTTGTTGTCTTATTATCAATAATGCATATTTATTCGCCGAATTTTGCTGTTTGGTATCTGGGTACGGGGATTTACTTGAAGACATTACTTTGACACTACAAGAAATCCATCAGAATGCACCTGCCGGTGTTGATATATTTCAGCATAGATTATTAAAACGAGCTGCTGTAGGATAGCAGTTCTATATCACAGAATATACAATACTTTTGTGGAATTTGTCACAGGCAGGCATCTGTGAGACTTCTGTGAGTAGTCACCGTGAAAATGTCACCAATACTTTCTTTTTTTTAGGTCATTTCTTCATTAACATCAGTTCAGCATGCACGGGGCTTCCATTGGGGTGGCCCTGTGTCTGGGTGGACTCATGCTAGTGCTGCAGATATGGAATCATGGCCTTGGAAGGTGCTTTTAATACCAGGAACGCTGCGTCCCTACGTCATTCACGACGATCGGCCTCCTTAATACCAATGTGCACTTTTACCATGTTTAATACAATGTGAAATGACAGTCATTTAACCGTATGTGACGTGCTACACTTATAATCCCAGTGTGAGGTGCTAGTGAAGTTCTACCCCTTCAGATTCAATGTGAAGTGGAATTTATTTAACCGAACGTTAAAAACTATGCAGTGTCAACTCTTAAGTTCACTTTAACCCCAATGTGAAGCGCTACCTCTTTAGCTGTAGAGTGAACTGCAACCTCTTTAATTGTAGAGTGAGGTGCCACATTTTTAATTCTAGAGGGAAGTGCAACTTCTCTAATTCTAGAACGAAGTGTTACCTCTTTAATTCTAGAACGAAGGGCTACATCTAATTTTAGAGTGAATTGCTATATCTTTAGTTCTAGAAGGAAGTGCTACCCCTAATTCTAGAGTGAAGTGCGATGTCTTTAGTTCTAGAAGGAAGTGCTACCTCTAATTCTAGAGTGAAGTGCGATTTCTTTAGTTCTAGAAGGAAGTGCTGCCTCTAATTCTAGAGTGAAGTGCGATATCTTTAGTTCTAGAAGGAAGTGCTACCTCTACTTTTAGAGTCAAATGCGCACTCTTTAGTTCTAGAAGGAAGTGCGACCTCTAATTCTAGAGTGAAGTGCGAAATCTTTAGTTCTAGAAGGAAGTGCTACCTCTAATTCTAGAGTAAAGTGCTACATCTTTAGTTCTAGGAAGAAGTAATACCTCAAATTCTAAAGTGAAGTGCCACCTCATAATTCTAGAGTGAGGTGCTGGCCCTTTAATTCTATAGTTAAGTGCATCCTCTTAATTTCTAGAGTGAAGTGCTAACTTTTTCTCACCAATGTAAGACGATGTTTCATTAATTTCAACCTGAAGCTAAACTTCTTTAAAACAATATAAAGTGCTACCCTCTTTACAATTTGAAATGCTGCCTCTTTAAATACGAATTGCAGTACACCCTCTTTAAATAGTACTGAATGAGCCGTTTAAACTACAGCGTGAAGTACCGCCCCTATAAATGCACTATAAGACACCCCTATTTCAGTGCAGTTTTGCTTCCAGATGCTTTTCAACGTACGGTTCACCACTGTCGTGCTCTTGCCTTGCACTGGGCAGTGGCAGCTGCAGAACCAGAACCAGAACCAGAACCAGAAGAGGCCTAACCGGATCCCACCCGGCAAAGCAGAGGACACACTGTGTGATTTTGAGATTGTAACTAAATTGTGAGGCCTTTGGGAGACTGCGGCTCGGAAGCTTCTAGAGCTTAAATTCATCCAACAGATCGGAATCAAATCCACTTGCTTCAGAATGGGATCTGCCATCCAACGAATTCATTTGGGATTTGGGGGGGGGGCATGAAGCTACCTCACACCCATCAACAGACGTGTTCTTGTCTTGAAAGTACTGTTGTCTACAATAAATTACTTTGCCAAGCAGGATTCTGATACTAGATTTCATCTGCGTTCTGGTCACTGCTCAATGTAACATATTTATGTAGTGCAGTTAACGGGGGTCACTCGACGTTGCTTGTGGCTTCCTGTAAAGCGCTAGCGTTACTATTTATTTTAAAATAGCTCTGGGCCCAAAGGCGGTACTACCAAAAGTGACGTGGGTGTAGTGGCACCGGGGCCAGGGGTATTGATTAATGGGCCTCTCTTCACCCCAATTATGACCATTTTTCAATACCAAATCAGAAATATGGGAACCATATTTCCTTTCCTGCATTAGAACCCACGACACTTGCTATTCCACTGTCTGGGCCGCCTGAAGGCGGTCTTCCCGTCCCCTCGTTAGGCGAAGGGGCCCCTCTTTACATTCTGCAGGGGGGGGGCATCATTTTATATTACGCCACTGCTCTGTACAAACAGCCCAAGGTCACCGGTGCGATGGCTGCCACATCCAGCAGATGGTCGGGTTTAATGAGGATCCGCTGTTGGGTGTGTGCGGGGTGGGGCACAGTACAGGGTATAGAAATAAGTACAAACAACATTGTTACCCGTATTTGAATGTTTCTGTTCTGTGGTAACTTTCCACATGATTGTAAACAACTGTACAGTATCCACTGTGTACAGACCCCGTGTTACCCGAGTACAGAGCAAACGCTGCCTTATACAGCGCCAACTGCCCAAGCATGCACACTACCAGTGCAGCCCTGCCCCTGTTGGCCCCTCTTACTATCTATCTGTGCTTCCATCTCCACGCCTCAAAACCTGTCTGATTTCTCTAGATACATACCTGCCCGTCTTTTTTCCCAATCATATGTCTATTTTTAACCTACTGCCCGTCCACCCACCAGTCAGTTTATCCATCGATGGGTCGTTTCATTCACATTATATTCCCGACTGTGTGTTAGTCCGTCCAGGTGTCTGCTTCTGTTTACTGATGCCTAATAAATAACGTTTACAGTAACACATAAGTGATAACGTGGAACCACAAATGTCAAACCACACATATGATGAACAATAACGCATGAAATAAATACCGAGGTTGGCATACACTCTAGCGCCAGTGCTTGCACACACAAGCTGTGAGCCTTCCGAAGGACTTGTGCCAGCGCCGGAGAATACCAATAAACCACCCAATCACTTAATATAATACCTCTAGAAGGTATTAGGAAGGGAGTTGCCATATATATATATATATATATTTATTTTTTTACAATTTAATATAGATCTGTCTCGACCCGAACGTATTGGAGCGCTTACGTGAGATACATGAGCACTAGTTACATTACACAAGGTCATATACAGTTTTTTGGGGGGGGCACAGTGAGATTAAGTGATATGCCCAGAATCACGCTATGTCGAGCGGCCGCCGAGACCCGAACATTTTCCCCCCAGTTTCAAAGTGTGCAGCTCTGGGGCTGCTCGTTTCAGCTTCCGTTCTTGCTTGGCTGAGCCTGGCACGTGCCACTAAACCCTTTTCCTGATATCAGTTCTGCTCTGATCTAAAATACCCAGGTTAAGTGTGCCATGCGGTGGTCTGTGTACAGGGCACGTGTGCCCAGCCGCCGAGAGTTACAGGTGCCGTACCTGGATCGCTGCGCGTCCGCAGGCATTCAGCTGGTGAACATCTACGCCCGCCCTTAACATCTCCCCGACCATGTGCAGGTCCCCTCTGGCGGCGGCATCGGCCAGGTATATGTTGGTCTGCATCGCGCTCCCGTGAGGCTCGAACCGGCAGATATCGCTGTCGAGAAGGCTGGGTGTCCTGGGTCTCTCAACTTCCACGAGACACCCCCCAACACCCCCACGCAAACCAATATAAATATACTTTATAGCTACTTCTGAACTTTTGAGCATACAATTTGGAGGTGGAGCCGATGAAGGCGGAGCAGGGGTGAAGGAGGGAAAAGAGGCGGAGCGGGGGAGGAAATATTGGTAAGGGATGGGAGGGTTTAGTTGAATCGTGACGCTCGAAATACCCCATTAGACTGAGCTTCACTGCGGCCTGCCCAACTAAGCCCAGAAAGCCACTCCGAGGAGGGGGTGGGGTCATTTTCTCAAATGAACAAGTTGATTTGCTGGGGCGGTGATTTGAGGCTCCTATGCGCTGCGTCTGTCCCCGAAGCGCTGCAATAGTTCGCCGACGAGCGCGAGTGGGCGGCTCACGCACGGCTCAGGGTGGGTGAAGTAAAAGCTGCGATTGGTTCAACTTAATCTGAAGGGAGAGGGGGAGTATGACTGCCGGGCCGAGACGCGCCTGCTCTGATTGGTCAGAGTACATCATCCGGCCCCTTCCAGGAGGGGACAGCGCCTGCCAGGAGACAAGCCGAAATATGGCAGGAGGCCGGCCGATCTCCATGCAGAAAGAGAAAATACCATTACCAGTGTCGGACTTTTCATACTTCTTGTAAGAAACAGACTACACTGCAGACTGTCAAGTGCTTCATATTAGAAGAACACC
Organism: Calotriton arnoldi; assembly: GCA_963921515.1. Lineage (NCBI taxonomy): Eukaryota > Metazoa > Chordata > Amphibia > Caudata > Salamandridae > Calotriton > Calotriton arnoldi. Next base: position 70,316 of record CAWUFW010016552.1, read on the forward strand.
CCGTAAATTAAGTACAGACGCAAAACATACTTTTTTCTAGTACAGGTTTTCCAAATAAAGTGATTATTTGTGTCAACTACATGTAACCAGGACTTAAGTGGGATGAAAAAATGTGGGGAGTCTCTAAAATGGGGGTGTCAAATTCAATTAAGGGTGTGACTTAAATACATAAACTCAATTTCTGTGATTCCCTTAATGTGCCACCAGTCGCGGCTCCTGGCTGGAGTGCTGCTGGGCGGTGGGGCTGGGCGGGGGAGGGGCAGGGTGGGGGGTAGTAAACTCCGGCATACGGCCGAACGGAGTTAAGTACATAAATAAATAAATAAAATAAATTACATTGCGTGCGCCGCATCGCCATTTGGCGTTGCAGCGCGCGCAATGTAATTTGTTTGATATATTTATTAATGTACCTAACACAGTTCGGCCGTATGCCGGAGTTTACTATCCCCCACCCTTCCCCTCCCCGGCCCAGCCCCACCGCCCCGCAGCACTCCAGCCAGGAGCCGCGACTGTGTGCCACCCAACAGGTATTTTGGTTCCTCTGAGCTTTCTGTTATCAAGTCCAGATATATAACACAACAACAGACATACACCTAAACTAAACCAGAACTATCTGCTTTGTCAGTGGGTGTTACCTGTTTAAGATAAATGAGTAACAACAACATTGATGTAAATAGGTGAGAAAGTGGCTTATTAGTTGGGGTGGATGGTAGTCCACCACAAGTAATAATGTCACTATTCTTGTTAGGTCAGGTAAAGGTTTCAGCAATTAAAAATTGAGCTGAACCCCTGGTAGCTATATCACAGAGCAGACAGGCTTAGCTTAAGAACACGTGTAAAGCATTTAGAAGTGCCAAAACAGTAAAAAAGTCAAAAACACAACACAATAAAAATCCAACACCAGTTTATAAAAATAGAGAATAATTTAATGAACAAAATGACACCAAAATGACAAAAATCAAATAAGGGGAACTGGAGATATAATTTTTTGAAGTTTTAAATGAAAATAGCACCAAAAATCATTACGTGCCAACCGCGGCATTTGATTGCACATAACCCGGACCTTGGCACAAATTTAGGCCAGCCATGGTGGAGCATGGGTTGGTTAAAGAAGCCAAGTTCATCCCAGTCAGAAGTTTTGCCTTCTGACTTAGGGCCGATTTATATGTTGATGGACGGCCCATTATTCTGCCAGGGGGGGTGGAGTATATTACTTCACCCTTCTGGTGGAGTGACTGCCCGGCAAATTTATAAATGATCGCCAGGCAGGTGGTCATCTATAATGCATTGGCAGAAACCACTGTCCTGGGGGTTCCTGTCAGTGCTCTTCGCTTTTTAGTGCAGTGATCCGTCAACATGACAGAGCCCTGCACCAAACAGTTTGGATTTTCTTTTTGAAAATAAATAAATAAAATGCCCCCCTCACCATGGGAGTAATCTCCCATGGCACGGTGGGCATTATTCATTTTTCTACTGTCCCTCACCACTAGGGTTTGCCTGCAGGTGAAGGACAGTAAAAAAAATGGCTATATGTCCGTCAATACTGATTGGGCGGGCGGACATATAGCCATTTCTCCGATGGCTCTTACTCTGTCAGTGAGGTTTGTCTATGGCGGTGATGTAGTAGTCATTCCCATAGCCGACCTATGGTCCGTCCGCATCTAAATCAGGCTGTTGTGCCTTTATGTTAGTGGTAAGGATACTCCATCACTGTTGTGATGGAGTATCCTTACCACCAATATATGATTCAGCCCCTTTGTCTTTGAAATGGAAGTCAAAAATCCTCAACGGGGCTAGGCAGCAGGCTGTGGCCAAGATGAGTTCCATGAGGATGGATAATCATGAGATGAAGTCCTGGTGAAGCCGTTGACTTTTGGCAGGTAAGCTCAGAGCAGGAGAAATTTAAAATTTGTGGTTAAGAAGGTCCCTCACAGCCAGATACTTTTGTTGTCTTCGCCCGGTGAAGATTTCTTTGACTTAGTCCATTTTTTCGAGCTCAGATTTCTCCATAGGAGCAAGCTTGAAAGCTGTAGCTGTATCCAAGAGGCCTCATACCTTCTCCACAACATCCTGCTGGAACATATTTGCTGTTGCATAAAAGCTCATAGCGGGAGCAGCCCTTTGGCCCAATTGCAACACACCTTCGCACCTTTGTTGGATAGACATGGCTAGTTTATCCCAGTTCTCCAGAGGTCTTTGGAGCCAAACATTTCTAAGTCCTAGGTTTTTCTGGATGTTAAGAGGAATACACTTTGACACAGCCAAGGGTTCCTGGACCTCACGAAAAGCACTTGGGGATCAAGACTCACTCCAGCAGAAGCCACCAGGAGGGTCCAGGGCAGGTGCAGGTGGAAAAGGACATAGAGGTCTTCAGGAATAGGGCTTGTGGTATCCCTGTAGCTTAACATGAGGTCATCGAACTGACCATTGGAGTTCACTACTTTGTCCTGGATACAAGTGGGGTCAGATACAGCCTTTCATGTGTGCTCACAGGTCTCAACAGTAGGAGCAGTCCTTCTTCTGTCTTCCACAGGTCCAGTAGTGTTCTGATGATGCTGACCACGGGCGCCACATTTTTGCCTGGCACTGGCCTGTGGGTGGGGGTGACTCCTTGTCACTTCCTAACCGACAGTTAAAAAGTTCACTGGTGTAGCCATACTCACTTTTGCAGCAGTGCCTGTGTGCCTAATTGCAAACAATGCCTTCGTGCCCCTCTCTAAGTAGATCCAACATGGCAGAATCTTTTGTCCTCTGTGCAGAACTCCTGTGCCCATCCTAGTGGTGTTGCCAGGGAAACTAGCAACCCCTTCTTTGTGGTCACTCAAAATCAGGTTCTGGGGCAGCTCCTCTCCCACTGGGATTGGTGCCTGGCTGACTAGAGGGACAAAGGAGGGGCAGGCAGAGGTGTTATCTACATCTGCCTGTGACAGGGTAGGCCTCTTTGAAGTTAATTAATTTCTGAAGCCCATATGGTCACCCTGTCAGAGGCGCAGCCCCACACCCACTGTCTTTGTCTCAGCTCTAGGAGCAAGTTCATACCTCATCAAAGAGGCTATTCAGCTCCTGGGTGACAGTTGGATGCTCATTCAAATAGGCTTCTGTAGGCTTTTGCAAGGTAAAAGGTGACTTTTTAAAAGTACATTTTACAAAATATTTTTACAAATCTAACTTTAACAACAGAATGGGTTTGTAATAAATATTTAAAAAAATTAAAAAATGAACTTTGCAGCTGCTTCCTAAGCAGAAATGACATTATTAAGTTTGATATTGTGTTCCAATGCTTTTCTATGGAACAGCTAACCCTGATACAATGAAAATAACTTTTATGGCCTTGTCACTGTAAGGACATGTTTAACATTACACTTTGCATGTCCTACTTTTAAATACCATGCACCCTACCCTATGGGGATTTAAGGCCTACTTAGGGATGACTTAATATTTAACAGGAGGGTTTAGGTCTGTCAGAAGAGGATATTTTGGCAGGTCTAATTTGCAGTTTAAACTTGCACCACTGTGCTACACATGCCACGCCTGCAGTCATGCTTGTCCTGTCACTGCAATGGGTGGTACAATGTATGTTGCAGCCCATTGGTGACATGTAACTTACAGGCCCTAGGCATACTTTGTACCAGAGACTAGGGACTTTTAGCCTTTAGGTAAGTTAAATATGGCAAGTTTAATATGCCAGTTAGGTGTATACTAATTCACTATGTTTTTATGGGTGAGGGCACATACACTGGGCACTGAAAAACAATGTCTCAGTGTGCTGAGTCCAAAAAACAGCAATAAAATCTGGCAAATATGCGGTTGACCACGCAATAAAGGGCATTCCCTAAAGAAAAAGAACATTGAAAATGTTTCAATTCTGAAATAGTGACACTGAATTAAACATTACTGCAGCCTGTGGAAGGGGTAGAGATTTTCAGAGTATCTCAGTCACACAGTAAAAATGCAGGCCCTTTTTTCCACATCTCATCCATCTGCATATCTTATACCTCAAGTCTTTTCTCTTCAACACACTTTTTTTACTCTCTCCTGAATGCACTTCCTCAAATCTCCTTCATTTGATCACCCCAAATGCACCCACTCACCTGTAAGCTTGCATTTTCTTTCTTCTTGTCAGTATTTTGACAGCTGTGTAACTCCTTCACACATATTTGTACAGATTCACAATTGCAACTGGAATACATGACCATTGCTTTGTGTGCTCTGCAGAGAGGCCAAGAATTGGATGGTCATGTATTTTGAACACCTTTTTGACACTGACAGGCACTGTGAGAATCTCACACTGCCTTCAGACTCATCTCCAGAACTCTCGATCGTGGCCTGTTATAAACACCTGGAGGCAACTCATTTCAAAGTATGCACTATACAAGAGAAAAATATGCTGCACAAAAAAGTCCAGAAACACAACATCCTCGAAATAGCTAACCCTCTTAAGGAATGCAAAATTAAGTAAAATGTGTGAAATATAAACAGGAACTAAATCGCTGACATAGATTATGTGAGAAACTGGGTTGTTGGTTGAATGGGGTTGTGACCCCTGTTCAAGCAACGACCACATCCCTGTCAGGGTGTACCACAAAAGTCACTAAATTAACCTGTGCTTAAATTAACCTGGCACAAAAGCAGTCAGGCTTAACTTAGGGGCACTATGTAAAGTATTAATGCAGCACACAAACAGTAATGAAGTAAAACATAACACACAAAAAATCCCACACCAATTTAGAAAAATAGAGAAAATTGTGGTAAGTTATTTCAAACCAAAACAACAAAAATCCAATAAGTAGAACTGAAGTTATGACTTTTTAAAGTTTAAGGTAAAAACTAGCATCTAAAAAATCAAAGTGCCAACTTGGACATCTTGTTGTACAAGGCCGGGTCAAAGTCAAAAAATATGCCTGACCGCGATGGAGCGCGGGTTCGATATAAAAAGTGGATTGGGCCCGGCCAGCACTTACCTTCTGGCTTAAAAGAATTTTTGAAGAAGATGTTCTGAGAAGGTAAAGTTCACCCGGGCAAGGCTGCAGGCAGTGTCCGTGGAACAAACGTCGTCGTTGGGGAGCCGCTGAACAAAGTAGCAGTGATATAGTCACTTTTTTGGAAGTTGAAAATCTTCAGTGGGACGAGGCAGGAGGCTTTAGCCGATGAGAGTTCCAGGAGGTCGGATACCCCTTTGGTGAAGGACCGCAGAACAGGGTTTGCTGCTGTAGAGAAGAACACAGTGGGAGCTGTTGAGAAGTCAGGCTGTCCGGTGATGCACCTTGTGCAGATAGACAAACAGGTTGGTCCCAGTCTTCTCCCAGTTCTCAGGGCAGTTTTTAGCCAAAAAAATTCTAAATCCCAAGTTTTGAATTTTGGCTATCTGGGTACTGTGAGAAGTTGGCCTGGCAACTGCTGTCCACTAATTATAGTGGGCACCTTGCACCAGTCCAAATCGACTCTTATGGTAGATAGGTTAAAGACAACCTTATTGAAAGCTATCCTAGTGGTAGCTATGGAGAGCAGCCTTCAGGCTAAGTCTTGAAGGAATGTAAAGCAGCTTGTTTTACCAGTCTATAATCTCTTGAGTGACCAAATGAAAGAGCACCACACCAGGTATATATTCAAAATATATGTATTTATTACTAAACACACCCCTCTAGTCTCTTTATGAGGCTAGAGTTCGAAGTACATAGGTTATAAGATCTTAAATCACAGTAATAGCACAAATACACGTTTGGGCCCTAGGGGCGTACCAAACCATATACCAATAAAGTGGTATGCGAACCACGACTGAACTAGACACTAGGCCTAGAGCCTCTAGAAGTGCTTGGACCACAAGGAACCACCCAAGGTAGTGACACAGGGGACCCACGGGAGACGCGTGCAGTGTAAATACACAACCGCGATACGCCGTTAACTTCTATGGAGAAAGTCGGGATCGGGAAAATAGAGGAAAGGGACACTTTAAAGAGGACTAGGACAAAACCCTTTGAGATCTAGGACTTTGAAGAGTCTCTACCCACTGGAGCACCGGAGTACTCGTGTTACCTCACCCAGGGAAGCCGGGTGAATAGGTGCCTTTCGGGGTCGGGTTTCGTCGTCGATTCGAATGGCGATCTGCTGCAAAGTGCTGCTGGCGGCCAAGAGAAAAGTGTCCGGGTGGATCCAAGAGTGGATCGGAGTTCTGGTGAACCTGAAAGCAGAGGGGACAGAGTCTGGGTCACTAGCCAGTGACCAGGAAGGCGATGGACAGATGCCCACCGATGTCGAGTGCTTCAGGTGCGTTGACGGTCGTCTTGACTCTTCAGCCACGAGGTCCGGGAGGCGTTGTCGGCGACCAGGAGCAGGATTCGGGCTGGTGCTCGATGTCTGTCGAGTGCTGAGGTGTCGGCGACCGGATTGGACCCAACAAGCCTTGGCAACGGCAAGTCTCGAGTAAGATGTAGATCGTCGATGGTGCAGACCAGCAAGGTCTGTGGAACTCACCCAGTGAGGGTAAGTGAGGGCAGGCCTGGAGCAACCAGGATGCCAAGTAAGGAAAAGATTGGCCTTCGTTAAGGGCTACTAGCCAATGGGCTAGCGACCGCAAAGGAGCCTCGTGATGCCGCACGTGGAGCTGGCTTACAGGACACTCGTGGAGTGGAGGCCAGTGATCTTCGGTGCAGGTGGTGCTGGAGGCTAGGGCTACTCGGAGCCCAAAGCACGACTTCTTGGGAGACCTAGAAGATGGTGCACTTGCAAATGTGCTCGGTGTCCAGGGGTCACGGTCTCAAGTCACCCACGATAGCCACGGGCCTCAGCTTTGCTGGGGACTCAGGATAGCCTCGGGAAGTCTGAGAATCCACCTCTGGTGATGCGATGACTTCGGCGTCCGACGGGAGCTTCAGTAATGCGAACCGGACAGATGCTTCTTTGGTGCCTGCCAAGCAGGGGAGTCACTCCTTGACCCCAAGGGAGATTCTTCAGTCCTCTAATCGTGTCGTAGAGCGTCGAAGGTCCAGGATTCAGTTTCAGAGTTTCGTCCAGGTATAATCTAAAGTCCTAAGGACTGGGTTCCTACCTTTATTCTAAAAATAGGGGTTGGACTACTCTGTGGCCCCACCTATGGGTGGGTCAGGGCAGAGGGGTGGCTACACCCCTTTCCCTTTGTCCAGTTCGCGCCAAAGCAGGGGCTGCAAGCCCCTGATCCGGTTTGAACTGGGGTATGCACAGGGACACCAAATGTGCCCCCAGTGCAGGACTTCAAAGCACCCGAAAGTGCTCCCGCCCAGCCCCAATACACATTATCCTGTCTGGGGAGGTGGTCACACCTCCCTGGGACAGGAAACCTATTGTCCAGGCCTCCCCTGCCGGAGTTTCGTCCAGCAGCAGGAGGCCAGACTCGTGTCTGTGGCAGCAGCATCCATTTTGTGATGCCAGGGCTCTGGAAAGAAGTTACCGGACTCGTCAGAGTTAACATGTCTTTCCCTCTAGAAGGGTGGAATGCTACCCCCGCCGCCAGGATTGGCGGGGGGTAGTATTCCAAGATGTTTGACACCAAACACGACATGTTTAGGTGCAGCCATTCCAAAGTTAGCATTTTACCGCGAGGATATAATGCGCTTAAGAGTATATGGTCAGGCTGCACTACAAACAGCATCAGAGATGGTCTCCGAACGCTGCAGAGGGGCCCTGCTCATGCAGGGGCACCCTCTCACATAGGAACCATGCACTCTGCCTTTAGGATTGATAAGGCCTGCCTTAGGAGTGACTTATAGGTTTCTATGTGTGTATGTATTTCGTGATATAGGTAACCTATATCACAGTAAGGGGTGCATGCACCACCTTACCCAGGCTGCAGTAGCAGACCTGTGGTGTCAGTTTGGATGGCCTTCCAGGGGTGGCATAATACATGCTGCAGCCCCTGGCAGGCCTCTGAGGTACCTATGCCCTTGGTACATAGTATACCATATACTAGGGACTTATAAGGGCACTCCAGATCCCAATCAGAGATGTGCCTAAGGCACATGGAAACCATTTTAGAGAGGAAGCAGCTAGGCTGGGGTTCTGATTAGCAGGGCCCCAGCCAGACTAATGTCGAAAAACAGTGAAGCATCAGCAAAAAGTGGGGGTACCCATGTGAAGCAGATCCTACTCTCCTACACAACCCCCCCAAACGTAGGGACATTAAACTAACCTTGCCCAGTTAAGTCTTCATGTTCTAAGTGGAAATACCTAGAGAGTCCATCTGCATTCGCATGGTTACTCCCAGGCCTATGTTCCACTGTAAAGTCCATCCCCTGTAGGGAAATGGACCACCTAAGCAGTTTGGGGTTTTCACCCTTCATTTGTTTTAGCCATAAGAGGGGCTTATGGTCTGTCTGAACCAGGAAGTGTGTACCAAACAAGTATGGCCTCAACTTCTTCAGAGCCCAGACCACAGCAAAGGCCTCCCTCTCTATGGCTGACCAACGTTTCTCTCTAGGGGTCAGCCTTCTGCTAATAAAAGCTACTGGCTGATCCTGACCTTCTTCATTCAATTGTGACAGTACAGCCCCTACCCCCAATTCAGATGCATCTGTTTGAACAATGAACTTCTTGGAGTAATCAGGACTCTGCAGAATTGGAGCAGTGCACATGGCCTGCTTGAGGTCATCAAATGCCTTTTGACAGCTAACTGTCCACTGAACCTTTTTGGGCATTTTCTTAGAAGTTAAGTCATTCAAGGGTGTCACTATTGATCCATACCCCTTGACAAATCTCCTATAGTACCCAGTCAGGCCTAAGAAGGCTCTCACCTGAGTCTGGGTAGTGGGAGCAGTCCAGTCCATGATGGTCTGGATCTTGCTCTGCAAAGGTTGAACCTGGCCTCCACCCACAAGGTGGCCCAGGTACACAACCTGACTCTGCCCTATCTGGCACTTAGTGGCCTTGATAGTCAGGCCTGCCTTTTGCAGGGCCTGTAAAACATTCCTGAGGTGGACCAGGTGATCCTCCCAGGTGGAGCTAAAGACAGCAATATCATCTAGATAAGCTGCACTATAGGCTTCCAGTCCTGTGAGAACTGTGTTCACCAACCTCTGGAAAGTGGCAGGTGCATTCTTCAGACCAAAGGGCATTACCACAAATTGATAATGCCCACTAGGGGTTGAGAATGCTGTCTTGGGCTTTGCAGTATCAGCTAGTCTGATCTGCCAGTAGCCAGCTGTTAGGTCAAATGTGCTGAGATATTTGGCAGAGGCCAAAGTATCTATGAGCTCATCTGCCCTGGGTATTGGATGGGCATCAGTCCTAGTGACTGCATTGAGACCCCTGTAGTCTACACAAAACCTCATCTCTCTTTTTCCACCACTGGTGTGAGGTTTCGGTACTAGGACTACTGGACTAGCCCAAGGGCTATCTGAGGGCTCAATTACTCCCAATTCCAACATTTTCTGGACTTCAGTCCTGATACAGTCCCTGACATGGTCAGGTTGCCTATAAATCTTGTTTTTAATAGGCAGACTGTCCCCAGTGTCCACTTCATGAGTGCACCAGGTGGTCTGACTGGGTGTCAGTGAAAACATATGTCGAAACTGATTGAGGACTTGCCTGCAATCAGTTTGTTGCTGGGTAGTGAGGCTGCCTGCCAAGGCTACACCATCAACTGACCCATCGTCAGGGTTCTGTGAGAGCAGGTCAGGGAGTGGGTCACTCTCTTCCTCCTGCCCTTCATCAGTAGCCATGAGCAAGCCCATGTCTGCCCTGTCCACATATGGTTTTAACCTGTTGACATGGAGAACCCTGTGGGGACTCCTGGGTGTTCCTAGGTCCACTAAATAAGTGACCTCACCCTTCTGCTCAACAATAGTGTGGGGTCCACTCCATTTATCTTGGAGAGCTGCTGGGGCCACTGGCTCCAACACCCACACCTTCTGTCCTGGCTGGTAAACAGTCAGAACAGCTCTTTGGTCATGCCAGGCCTTCTGAAGTTCCTGGCTAGCCTCAAGGTTTTTGGTTGCCTTTTTCATGTACTCAGCCATCCTGGAGCGGAGACCAAGTACATAGTCCACTATATCTTGCTTTGGGGGCTTGAGAGGTAACTCCCATCCTTCCTTCACCAAGCACAGTGGACCACTCACAGGGTGGCCAAACAGAAGTTCAAAAGGGCTGTAACCAACCCCCTTCTGAGGCACCTCCCTATATGCGAATAAAAGGCAGGGCAAGAGTATGTCCCATCTACGCCTAAGCTTTTCTGGGAGCCCTTTAATCATGCCCTTCAAGGTTTTGTTGAATCTCTCAACTAAACCATTGCATTGTGGGTGATAGGGTGTGGTGAACTTATAAGTCACTCCACACTCCTTCCACATTGCTTTCAAGTACCCAGACATGAAGTTAGCACCCCTGTCTGATACTACCTCCTTAGGAAAGCCCACTCTTGAGAAGATTCCCAGGAGGGCCCTTGCCACCACAGGTGCTGTAGTGGTCCTGAGGGGAATAGCTTCTGGGTACCTGGTGGCATGATCCACTACCACCAGGATAAACCTGTGCCCAGAGGCTGTTTGGGGATCCATGGGACCAACAATGTCAATCCCTACCCTCTCAAAGGGCACCCCCACCACAGGTAGTGGTATCAGGGGGCCTTTGTAGTGCCACCTGCTTTGCCACTGGCTTGGCAGGTTACACAGGAGCGACAAAACTCCTTACTGTCTTCAGACATGTGGGGCCAGTGAAAGTGAGGGACAATTCTGTCCCAAGTCTTGTTCTGGCCCAGGTGTCCTGCTAAGGGAATATCATGGGCTAGGGTCAATAGGAAGCCCCTGAACTTCAAAGGTATTACCAACCTCCTGGTAGCACCAGGCTTGGGGTCTCTACTCTCTGAGTACAGGAGTCCATCATCCCAATACACTGTATGGGGACCACTAGCTTTCCCAGCAGCCTCAGCAGCAGCTTGCTGTCTGAGGGGTTCAAGGGAGGGGCAGCTCTGCTGCTCCTGGCTCAGATCTGCCCTAGAAGGTCCCCCTGTCCCCAAGAACTCAACCTGGTCAGGTTCAAGTTCCTCTGGGACAGTTCCTTCTTCAGGGCTGAGATCATCCCCCTCAAGGGACTGATCTTCCTCCTGAGCCAAGGGGGAAGGCACTGCCTTAACCCTACTACTCCTCCTCTTGGAAGGCACTTGGTCCATTCTTCCAGAATCCAAGGCCTGTTCAGTGCTAGACATCTTGGCTTGTGACCTGGTCACAGCAAACACATCTGCAGGGATCCCCAGCATTTCTGCATGGGTCCTGAGCTCCACTTCTGCCCAAGCAGAAGTCTCTAAGTCATTGCCAAGCAAGCATTCGACTGGTAGGTTTGCACTTACCACAACCTTCTTAAGGCCAGTTACCCCTCCCCAGGAGAAGTTAACAACTGCCAGAGTATGGTCTGTTCTGACATTGCTAGCATTGGTCACTTGGTACATCTCACCAAGCATAACTTGCCCAGGTAGCACAAGGTCTTGTGTCACCATTGTGACACTTGCCCCTGTGTCCCTAAATGCCAAAGCCTCACGTCCATTGATTAAAGGCTGTTGTCTGTACTTGCCCAGATTACTGGGACTCACAGTGGAGGTCACATCCATGCCTCCATCACAGACTAACACAGCCTGAGTCAGTTCTCTGACTAAGTCAGAGCCCAACTCAGTTCCCAGGGTGAACCCTACTAAACCCTTTGCTGGAGCACTTCCACCAACTGTACTAGGGGGAACAGGTGCCTTAGGGGCATTGGTGGGTGCTGGACTGGAGTCTTTGGACTTGGTGCAATCACTGGTCCAGTGGGTCTTTTGCTTACAGACCTTGCACCATGGTTTTCTTTGGCCTTTACCCTTGGTAGACTGGGAATCCCCACCAGAAGAAGATTTTTGGGGGCCTGATGAAGACTTTTGATCTTTACCCTTCTCCCCACCCTTGTCAGAGTTCTTAGCATCTTGCTTCTTGGTTTCCCCACCTTGGTTCTGTACCTTCTGCTTCACCCTGGTTCTGACCCATTTGTCTGCCTTCTTTCCCAATTCTTGGGGAGAGGTCAGATCAGAGTCAACCAGGTATTGATGCAACAGCTGATTTTGACAGTTATTAAGAATCTGCTCCCTCATTATCAGATTATACAATCCTGAGAAGTCACACACCTTACTGCCCATCAACCAGCCTTCCAGAGCCTTGGCAGAACAATCCACATAGTCTACCCAGTCTTGAGTCTGTGCTTTTTGGGTGTCTCTGAACTTCAACCTGTACTGTTCAGTGGTTAGGCCAAACCCATCAATAAGAGCACTCTTCAAGACCTTGTAATTGTCAGCATCCTCCTCTCTAACAGTGAGGAGCTTGTCTCTACCTTTGTCAGCAAAGGAGAGCCACAAGATTGCTGCCCACTGCTCCTGAGGGACCTTCTGTACTTTACAGGCCCTCTCTAAAGCAGTTATCCATTTGTGGATATCATCCCCACTCTGGTAGGGAGGGACAATCTTGCTCAGGTTCCTATGGTCATAGGACCTTTCCCTATCTCTAGGGACATGGTTGCCACCATGGGACTCTAGTCCCAACTTTCTTCTCTCTCTAAGGAGATCTAGGGATTCTCTATCTAAAGCTAATTGCTTTTTTCTGAGTTCCAGCTGAGTTTCCTCATACTGGACTAGCCTCTTTCTTCTCTCATGAGAGGATTCTCTCCTATGAGATGAGACAGAGCTCCCTATAGAGGTGCCAGAGTGGTTAGACTCCTGAGAAGGAGACCTAGACCTTCTGGGCACACTCTTAATCCTTCCTGGGGGACAAAGAGGGCATCATTTTGATCATCCTCATCATCATCCACAGGAGGGATTGGGTTTTCCAGGTCAGGGTCATTGTCACCCTCCTGGCCAGTTTCAGAGGGGGGCTGGGGGTACTGGTACCCCTAGCGTCCTCCTCTTCTCCTGCCCCACCCTCAGCTCCTACCCCTTCAGTCCCTACAGGCTTACTAAGGTCATAAGCCACCAACAACTCCTTGAGGTGTTGGGTGGTGGGGCTTTGGCCTGTCCTTATTTTTCTCAAGTTACATAAAGCTCTCAATTCCAAGAATGGGAGTGTATCATACTTGGAGGGTGGAAGCTCAATGGCTTCCTGCAAGGATTCTTTGGATCCTGCCCTTAAAGACATTACTAGTGTGGTGTGGTGTATGCACTACCTACTCTAGTGTGGCCTACTAAACTCTCTTGAGTTGTAGAAAGGGTTGTGCTATCCCTTAACACACAACTCTAAGTTCAGTAGAACTTACTGTTATTCTAAGCTTAAATTATATGTACCTTAGGTACCTTTAGTGGTTTTCAGTTGATCAATTCAATTGAGATTATCTGGTAAAACAATAGCAAGCTGGAATCCCACACGCTGCACACCAATGTGAGAAGTTGGCCTGGCATATGCTGTCCACTAATTATAGTGGGCACCTTGCACCAGTCCAAATCGACTCTTATGGTAGATAGGTTAAAGACAACCTTATTGAAAGCTATCCTAGTGGTAGCTATGGAGAGCAGCCTTCAGGCTAAGTCTTGAAGGAATGTAAAGCAGCTTGTTTTACCAGTCTATAATCTCTTGAGTGACCAAATGAAAGAGCACCACACCAGGTATATATTCAAAATATATGTATTTATTACTAAACACACCCCTCTAGTCTCTTTATGAGGCTAGAGTTCGAAGTACATAGGTTATAAGATCTTAAATCACAGTAATAGCACAAATACACGTTTGGGCCCTAGGGGCGTACCAAACCATATACCAATAAAGTGGTATGCGAACCACGACTGAACTAGACACTAGGCCTAGAGCCTCTAGAAGTGCTTGGACCACAAGGAACCACCCAAGGTAGTGACACAGGGGACCCACGGGAGACGCGTGCAGTGTAAATACACAACCGCGATACGCCGTTAACTTCTATGGAGAAAGTCGGGATCGGGAAAATAGAGGAAAGGGACACTTTAAAGAGGACTAGGACAAAACCCTTTGAGATCTAGGACTTTGAAGAGTCTCTACCCACTGGAGCACCGGAGTACTCGTGTTACCTCACCCAGGGAAGCCGGGTGCATAGGTGCCTTTCGGGGTCGGGTTTCGTCGTCGATTCGAATGGCGATCTGCTGCAAAGTGCTGCTGGCGGCCAAGAGAAAAGTGTCCGGGTGGATCCAAGAGTGGATCGGAGTTCTGGTGAACCTGAAAGCAGAGGGGACAGAGTCTGGGTCACTAGCCAGTGACCAGGAAGGCGATGGACAGATGCCCACCGATGTCGAGTGCTTCAGGTGCATTGACGGTCGTCTTGACTCTTCAGCCACGAGGTCCGGGAGGCGTTGTCGGCAACCAGGAGCATGATTCGGGCTGGTGCTCGATGTCTGTCGAGTGCTGAGGTGTCGGCGACCGGATTGGACCCAACAAGCCTTGGCAACGGCAAGTCTCGAGTAAGATGTAGATCGTCGATGGTGCAGACCAGCAAGGTCTGTGGAACTCACCCAGCAAGGGTAAGTGAGGGCAGGCCTGGAGCAACCAGGATGCCAAGTAAGGAAAAGATTGGCCTTCGTTAAGGGCTACTAGCCAACGGGCTAGCGACCGCGAAGGAGCCTCGTGACGCCGCACGTGGAGCTGGCTTACAGGACACTCGTGGAGTGGGGGCCAGTGATCTTCGGTGCAGGTGGTGCTGGAGGCTAGGGCTACTCGAAGCCCAAAGCACGACTTCTTGGGAGACCTAGAAGATGGTGCACTTGCAAATGTGCTCGGTGTCCAGGGGTCACGGTCTCAAGTCACCCACGATAGCCACGGGCCTCAGCTTTGCTGGGGACTCAGGGTAGCCTCGGGGAAGTCTGAGAATCTACCTCTGGTGATGCGATGACTTCGGCGTCCGACGGGAGCTTCAGTAATGCGAACTGGACAGATGCTTCTTTGGTGCCTGCCAAGCAGGGGAGTCACTCCTTGACCCCAAGGGAGATTCTTCAGTCCTCTAATCTTGTCAGTAGAGCGTCGAAGGTCCAGGATTCAGTTTCAGAGTTTCGTCCAGGTATAATCTAAAGTCCTAAGGACTGGGTTCCTACCTTTATTCTAAAAATAGGGGTTGGACTACTCTGTGGCCCCACCTATGGGTGGGTCAGGGCAGAGGGGTGGCTACACCCCTTTCCTTTGTCCAGTTCGCGCCAAAGCAGGGGCTGCAAGCCCCTGATCCGGTTTGAACTGGGGTATGCACAGGGACACCAAATGTGCCCCCAGTGCAGGACTTCAAAGCACCCGAAAGTGCTCCCGCCCAGCCCCAATACACATTATCCTGTCTGGGGAGGTGGTCACACCTCCCTGGGACAGGAAACCTATTGTCCAGGCCTCCCCTGCCGGAGTTTCGTCCAGCAGCAGGAGGCCAGACTCGTGTCTGTGGCAGCAGCATCCATTTTGTGATGCCAGGGCTCTGGAAAGAAGTTACCGGACTCGTCAGAGTTAACATGTCTTTCCCTCTAGAAGGGTGGAATGCTACCCCCGCCGCCAGGATTGGCGGGGGGTAGTATTCCAAGATGTTTGACACCAAACACGACATGTTTAGGTGCAGCCATTCCAAAGTTAGCATTTTACCGCGAGGATATAATGCGCTTAAGAGTATATGGTCAGGCTGCACTACAAACAGCATCAGAGATGGTCTCCGAACGCTGCAGAGGGGCCCTGCTCATGCAGGGGCACCCTCTCACATAGGAACCATGCACTCTGCCTTTAGGATTGATAAGGCCTGCCTTAGGAGTGACTTATAGGTTTCTATGTGTGTATGTATTTCGTGATATAGGTAACCTATATCACAGTAAGGGGTGCATGCACCACCTTACCCAGGCTGCAGTAGCAGACCTGTGGTGTCAGTTTGGATGGCCTTCCAGGGGTGGCATAATACATGCTGCAGCCCCTGGCAGGCCTCTGAGGTACCTATGCCCTTGGTACATAGTATACCATATACTAGGGACTTATAAGGGCACTCCAGATCCCAATCAGAGATGTGCCTAAGGCACATGGAAACCATTTTAGAGAGGAAGCAGCTAGGCTGGGGTTCTGATTAGCAGGGCCCCAGCCAGACTAATGTCGAAAAACAGTGAAGCATCAGCAAAAAGTGGGGGTACCCATGTGAAGCAGATCCTACTCTCCTACAGGTACCTTTAGCACAACCACCAAGGGTCCAGGACTGGAGGGGAGCCACTTCAAAAATGACCGGCCAATCTCCCTGCTCCCCTTCCCAGCGACGGTACTGGAAAAGATCATCAACAATCAACGATTGACACACCGGGAGCAGAACCAGCTACTCGACGCATCCCAATCCGGCTTCTGCAGCAATCACAGCACCAATACCGCCGTGATTGCAGCCACTGATGACATCAGAACCTTCCACGACAGCAGCTCTGATCCTCCTTGATCTCTCGGCAGCCTTCGACACTGTATCTCACCACACGCTGATCAAAAGACTCCACCGCATCTGCAACCAAGGGGACGGTCTCAGATGTAGCACCTCTTTCCTCACAGGAAAAACCCAGAGGATCCACCTCCCACCTTTCACCTCTAAATGCAAGGAGATTTTAAGGCTTGGCAAGGGGTTATATTGCCAAGTTGAATTGGCAGTTTATAACTGCCTTCAGGCTGCAATGGCAGGCCTGGGACATGTTTTAAGGGG
The DNA here is from genome assembly GCA_963921515.1 of Calotriton arnoldi. Lineage (NCBI taxonomy): Eukaryota > Metazoa > Chordata > Amphibia > Caudata > Salamandridae > Calotriton > Calotriton arnoldi. The sequence goes on from CAWUFW010016552.1 coordinate 86,933, forward strand.
CTACTTAAGGGGGGAATACGATGAGTGCTGCAAGCATACTAGTAGCATTTAATGTAGAATCCCTGGGTATATGGTATACCACTTTACTAGGGACTTATAAGTAAATTAAATGTGCCAATCAGGTGTAAGCCAATCTTACCAATGCTTTATGGAGAGAGCACACTTTAGCACTGGTTAGAAGTGGTAAAGTGCACAGAGTCCCAAAGCAAAAAGAAACAAACAAATTCAGCAACATAGGAGGGGTGAAGGTAAAAGAGTTTGTGGTAAGACTCCCCTAAGGCTGACAGATCTAACAGATTGCCTTAATGCTTTTTATATTCACTGTTCAGAAATCGATTGGTGTTTTTTCCAGTAAAGTTAAGGACACAAATATAGGGCCCTATTGGGACCAGTGTGAATGTCCATTTTATATTACTACTGGGTCTGAGGCCCTCAGGGACCTGGCCCACTTAAAGCCTTGCATGCCACACTAGTTCTAGCTACTGGATACTGATTCACTCACCAACTCCCTACTTCTTCATTTCATCCCTCCTTTCCACGCCCCACATATAGACCCAGTAAGTACTGGGTTATCATACTTCGGGGAGGATTCATTTGATCAGCCAGTCGCTGCCTCCTTGATGACAAATTCATCCGATGGCAGAGACTTGGCTAGCAGCAGCTCTGAGCTTACACCTCATAGACCCAGACCTGTGCTCCCAAATAATTTGTTCTTTGCTCCAGATGTATACCCAGCAATGGTGGCTTTCCTTAGCCAAAAAGATGAAGAGCCCAAGAAAGGAGTAGAGAAAGTTCTTTATCTTTGTCAGAACAAAACTGTGGCCATTCTGAGCCTGTTATTCAAATAATGGAAATTACTGAGCACAGTTCTCACAGGTGCTCCAGTTAATCTGCCCCTTCTCGGGGGATGGAGTCATAGAACTATTTGCCTTTTCGGCAATTCCAATACAGCTATACCAGCAGAAAGAAAAAAAAATGTCTGTTCATGAGGATTGGCCCTAAATTAGCAGAGATGACTGAAAAAAACTAGGCCCCGAAGCAAAAGGTCATCTGTTTGGTGACCATTTCATCAAACACATTTACTCTTATGTCCTCACTTTTACTGCACTGGAAAAAGCACAGCAAAATCTAAGGAAAGTTTTTGCGCCACATATTTTGCCAGAACCAGGTGAGAAAGAGCTTGCTATCCCAGCATCTCTCAACAGAGTTCATTCAAACCATTCTTTTATGCCCCAAAAGGGGGCTATTCCACTGTCTTGGTATGCACCATTTTTCTTCAAAGAGGTCACTTCCAAGGAAGGTTCCAACATGGCAGAAGCTGAGCTTGTGCAATACAGGTATGTAAGGTCAATTTAAACCTTTCTTCCCTTAGAAAGTTGGGTGGCAGTCACAGGAAATTCAACAGTTGCTTTGCACAGATGCAGTTCAGAGGGTTCGTCCTCGTACTGAGGGTTCTGTCACCAACCAAATCTTTTTTTTCAGAAAGTGAATGAGTGTTATTTTCCGGTCATAAATCTAAACATTTGAACAATTTTGTACTGTACAGCTATTTCAAAATAGAATTGATACATTGTTTGAGGGATTTCTTACAAACAGGAAATTAGTTAACAAAGATAAATCTGAAGGATTCTTATGTATTGGCCCTAATTCATCAGTCTCACAGACGCTGTCAACATTTTCTTTGGAACAATGAAAAGTTCCATTTCAAATCACTTCTTTTCGGCCTCTCATCAGACCCTTGATGTTTTACCAAGCCCATAAAGCCAGGGGTTGCATTACTAAAATTACACGGGCCAGGCTAGTGATTTATCTAGATAACATGCTGATAATGGCTCATTCCAAGCAGTTGTTGCACACTCATATTCAGTGGGTGGTTTCCCTCCTCCAGGCATTGCATTGTGTAATATATCAGAAGAAATCAATCTTGATTCTATCTCAAGCAATTTAGCTTCTGGATTTCACAATAGTCTCCTTAAATTTAGCACTTTGTCTCCCGTAAAAAAGATTAAGGTAATAAAGATAGAGGTTTGGTCGGTACTCAAATTAACTAGATTTTCCCTTCGAAGACTAGCAAGGATAGTGGGCCTTTGTCCACACCCATTCAAGCAATCTTTCCTGCTCCACTTTACTGCTTAGCATTACAGTGGCTCAAAGCCCTTCATCTTTCCCTAGAGGCAAGGGAAGAGTTAGAATGGTGGCTGTTCTAGATGGAAATGGAAAATTCATTTTTGGCTGGGCCTAGTTATCACGTTAGACTTAGACTCCAGCAGAATAGGTTGGGGGCAACATGTGAAGAGGTTGTCACAGGGGAAAAATGGTCCCTAGAAGATTCTCAGTATCATAAAAACTGCTTAGAGCTGCTTGCAGGCTCCTTCGCAGTAAAACGTTTAGCTGTAACTCAGATCAATTGTTGTATTCTCAGTCACATGGACAATAGCTCAACTGTATGTTATATAAACAAACTAGGATGAGTCAAGTCCAAAGGTCTAGTGGACTCAGCAAAAGAGTTCTGGCATTAATGTCTAGGCAAAGGGATCCTACTTCAAGGAGGGTATAAATTTCAAGGCTCTCCAACTCAGTAGTGAACTGAGATGCCCGCTTTTTTAAGACAAAAACGATTGGTCACTACATCCCAATATTTTCAAATAAATTCTTCACTTTCGGGGTCCAATTCAAGTAGATCTATTTTCTTTTCGTCTGAATTGTAAAGTTTCACACTTCAGCTGAAGACCGGATCCAGATGTGGAAATGGTAGATACATTTCTGCAGGAATGGAACTCAACTCTGCCCTGTCCCTTCCCCTAATCAACATTATTCTTAGTACTCCAATACATTTAAGAAGGGACTTAGCCTCATTGGTTTTAGTGACACTCTTGGCTATCCCAGCTTTGGTTCCCTCAACTTCTAATGCTTTCTGTAGATTTTACAAGGGTTCTCTTTATAGTTCCCTTTTTACTCATAGATCTCCAAGGTCACCCCCACAACCTGGATGTCCAGGGCCATCTTTTCTTTAATAGTGTGGAAGATTTCAGGTTGGCCTGGCATGTGCCGGGACTTTCACGTGAAGCATTGTAGGTTATCAATGATTCCTAGGCCACTCAATTCACTTATAAATACTCCAACACAATCTGGGTCAGCTTGTATGTGGAACGGGAGATTGATACCTTAACTGAACCACCTGTAGATGTGGTTAATATTTTTGTATCTCTCTTTGTTTCAGGCAAGGCCAATAGAATAGTTCATTCCTACAGATCAGCTATATCTACAGGTCATATCCTGGTCAAAGGAGAACCAGTGGGTAAACATTTATTGGTATGGAGAGCTTTGAAATCAATCCGTCTTAACTACCACCAAAGCTGAAATTCTGGTCTCTCTGTGATGTGAAGGTGGTATTAGATTTACTTTGATCTCACCCACATAATAAATTACTCTAATTAAAGCAACTATCAGCTCAATTAACTGTGTTGTTGTGTTTATTATCATTTGTTAGTGTCTGGTGTAAAAGCTGTGGATGTGGATATTATGCCTTTCTCTCCACATAGTTTCACCTTCTATTTCACTAGATGTACCAAAACATTGTCATCGTCCATATTTTATCCTGCTTTTTATAATTGTAAAAAGTTATGCATTGTTTCAAGCCTGTGTTGGTATAAAACATAAACGTCTGCATTTCATCCTTCTCACACTTATTAACCACTGATTTCTTACAAGAAACCATTCAAGCCTGTATCCCCATCTAAACTTGCTAAACAGGTCTGATGGATTATAGCCGAAGCTGGTATTTATGTTTTTCTCATTGAGGCCCACTCTGTCAATGGAGTCCAAATCATATATTTCAGCTGGTCGCCTCGAGGGCATTCCTAAACCAGCCGACTGGTCAAGAGAATCTATCTGTAAAACTTTCTGTTACAAACCAATCAATCATGTGTCTTGTAATGTTGTTGCACTGCTTTGAACTTGTGTTTATCAAGCCTCCTTTTTTGTAATAGAACAGAAAATGCCCCCCATTAAAGTGACAGGAGGTTTGGATTCCTTTAAAGACACAGAGGTGAAGAGTATCCCATCTGCCTCTCCTGGTAGTTTCAATTTATCTTTTTCTGTCGGTTTAACTTGGCTACAGTTTCCATTATGAGGAAGATGAAGTACCCCATGTTGTCCTATCTCCAGTCTTGTGTGTTCTCTGTTATAACAAGAGACTATGTTATGTATGTAAGTATATGTCATTTCTATATTGCAAACCTAGCCAAAAATGGTCAAAGGCAATCTTAAAGTCAGCAAGTAATAGGCGAGGAAGGTGAGCTGTGGACAGTTAATGCATTGTGATCATTGATACATAGTGTTCTTTAAAGAGGTGAGTCTTCAACTCTTTCCTATATTGGATCAGCATTGAGGTGGTCCTGATGATGGATGCAGGGATGTAGTTCCAGATCCTGGTTGCATAGATGGAAAAGGCCAGCTGTCTTGTTTTTTCTTTTTTGCACTTCTTAGTCTGAAGTCTGATGGTGTCCTGTCTGTGGGTGTGTCAAGAACCACCAGAGATGGTGAGCTTGTCGGCAAGATAAGCAGGAGTGCTAGTTGTGAATGCTCTGTAATTTATGCAGCTGGTTTTCAAGATGGTGTGGGCTGGCAAGGGGAGCCAATTGAGTTTAATCAGGAAGGGAAAGGTGACATAATCATATTTCTATAGGCCATGGATGAGATGTGCTGCAGCTTGTAGGATACCCCTAAATGTGTGCCAATGTGGAGTCTGGGTTGGCATGGAGTAGGGCATTACCACCATCCAGATGTGGGAGTACAAGGGCTTGAACTGCAGTACTGAAATCGCTTTACGGAAGACACGGTTTGACGTTTTTTTAGAAGAGATAGCTGGTACCAGGCAGTGTTTGTTTTTTGGCAGTGTGTTCCTTGAGGGAGAGGTTGGTGTCCAGGGTGAATCCAAGTGATCTGGCATTCCATGAGAGTTGGAGTTTGAAGCAGTCAAGGTTCATGTCATTGAGCCAGGTTTGTAAGGCATCTTGTTTGTTGTTCTTGGCAAATAATATGAATTCTGTCTTGGTTGGATTGAGCTTCAGGTAGGTGCTGGACATCCAGGTCTGAATGGTGTGCAAGCAGTGTTTAAGGTGTTGGATGTCTGAAGCAGAGGAGACTTTCAAGCAGAGTTGTCTATCATCGGCATATTGGTGAATCTTGATGCTGTTATCCATGAGTAGTGCACCAAGCTGCTCAATGTAAAGGTTGATGATGACAGGAGACAGTAAGGAACTTTGGTGGACTCCACATGTGATAGGGATCTTTTGTGACCTGAAGGTGCCCATGTGAACAAACTTGTGTCAGTTGGAAAGATAGGAGGGGAACCGTGAAGGACATTACCAGTGAATCCCATTCGCTACTCGAGGGTGCCCATGAGGGTGAGATGATCAACAGTGCTGAGAGGTCCAGCACCTGAGAGGTCCAGTAATATCAGGAGGCAGGGGTCATCATCTGCGGTCAAGAGGGCATGTTCTACGATGTGTAAGGTGGCAGTCTCTGTGCTGCAGCATGATATGAAGCCAGCAAGTAGAAGATGGTTAACATTGATGTGATCTTGAACTTGAATCTGCTTTTTAAATGAACTAATCAATTAATTTCCCCAGGGTCTAGTGTAGGTTTCTTTAGGAGTGGGAGGATCTAGCCAGTCTTGTAAACTTCTGGAGAGATGCCTTGAGTGATGGAAGCACTGGCAATGATAAGTAGGGGTAAGAGAGCATCCTCAGAGAGAACTTTGATGAAGGGCGATGGTAGGACATCATCTTCACAATAAGTGGGTTTGAGGGAATTGAGTATGTCAGCCAGATCTGGAAGAGATAGGGCTTTGAAAGCTGACCATTGCAGGATTCTACAGGAAGGGTTGGGTGTGAGAGATGAAGCAAGCTTGGAACCGTTGATGTGCTATCAGATCTTCTGGCTTTTTCACTAAGGAAGAGGTTGATAGCATTGCACTTTTCTGTGGAGTGAGGAATAAGTGGGTCTGGCAGGGGGTTGATGAAGTTCTTGATTGTCTCGAACAGCATTCTGCTTCTGTTCATGGCTTCACTGGTGGTGATAGCATAGGACTTTGCTTTGGCTGATATGATGAGCTGTCTGCTTGTTGCGCAGCGGATATTCAGTATCAAGAGTTCATTAGGATCTATGTAGTTCACTTTCTTTCCTGTCTGCAGATGGATCATTTATTGTCAGCAAGGTTGGCACACCAGGGAGCTAAAGGCCTTGATTTGCACTTGTGTGTTGAAATTGATGCGTGGGTATTCACTAGGGGTGGGCGGAATTTGCGTAGTCGCGTTATGCAAAGTTCCACGAAACGGTAACAAATCTCTGTGAGCACGCAAAAGTTCTGCGAACACACGGAATTGCTTGTTCCGCCCGTTCGCGATGCTTTTTTCCTGTTCGCGAACGCTGTTTGCGTGCTCGGGGGGAAATATCTCGCGAACACGCACTTTGAAAGCGCGAACAAGCAAAAAATTCTGCGAAGCCGCGGATTGCGGAATTTTTGCCAATTCGCGTTCTCCGCGGAACGCGAAATTACCCAAATTCCGCAAATTCCGCGAGCGGAACGGAATTTACCGCCCAGGCCTAGTATTCACATAGCATTCCAAAAAATTGTTGAAGTTGTTTAGAAGAGTGTTGGTGTCAGATTTGGATTTGATGAGGTAAGAGATGAGTTCAAGCATTATGCCATCAATGGAGAAGTCTTTGAAGGATCTGAAGGTTCCCTTTTCTCTTTTATGTTTACCTTGGTTTGTTGATAGTACGATGACCAGAGACATAGGGATGGAACAGTGGTAATTCTAGTCCTAGGGTGTTTTGCATTGGATTGTTGGTGATGCTGAGAAGACAATATGAGGATGTGACCTATGGAGTGTGTTTTTTGTGTGACATGCTGCACCATGTTGAGTGACTTGTTGAGGTTAAAGAGGGTGCCTCTTGTGTTTTTGTTCTGGGACTTGCATTGTCTGGGAGATTGAAGTCACCCAGGAGGGTGGTGCAGACCCTTCAGATGGACGAGGAAGTGAGGAGATCTTAGAATTCATCAATGAAGTCCTTGTCCTGCCAGACAGGCCTGTAGAGGAGATGGAAGGTAGCAGTCTGAGTTACAGAGAGAGGGAAATGGCATGTCAGCAGCATCATGGGGTTGAGTGTTACTTCCTTGGCTAGTGTGCAGGACCAGGAGGACTTATGGTTGACAGCGAGGCCTGCTCCCTTCTTATATGGATGGTCCACACAATGGAGGCTGTAGCCTGTGGGAAGAAGGACATCCAGGGTTTGCGAAGATATGGAGACGAACTATGTTTCTGTGAAGAGGGTGTCAAGCTTGTGATAGGTGATGAGGTCTGCGATGTCTGGTGTGTGGAGTACTACAGTGTGAGCATTAATGAGCATAAGTTGGAATGTGTATTCTGTAGATTTAGGGTGTGTGCTAGTTAATGGAATGTATATGAGTTTGAGCTTATGTGTTGTGCGAAGACTGTGAGTGTCTTGGTTGTCTACATCTGAGTATGATCATGAGGATTGTCAGTATGGGGTGTTGGGTGAGGCACATGATTATAATCTTAGATTGTAGGTTTTGCACGAACACAGATTCTGGCCCAAAGTCCTTCCTGGCCCAATCAAGCCCAAACAAGCCATGCCCATGTCTGTTATCTGCACTCATGTTTTCAACAATTCAACAAAAACTAATCTTTGAGGTTCACACAGAAGGGGAGGATTTGCTGCTCTGCAGAGATGATCTTACAGTGGGCATTGGAATGACTTCTCATTGGTGACTATTGTGAGTTCAATGGCACACTACAGCGCTGACCTCAGATTTCATGGTATGGCATTTTTTATTCATTCATGTTGTGTATATTGTTTGCTTCATGCTGCTAGAGTTTTACAGTAAATGAGAATAGCCAAAATCTTCACCTCTTTACCTTTAATAGAATCTCAACCTCTTGTAACTTTAGTGGGGGAGATTTTCCATTCTGACCAGGAAGTGCTGCTGATAGCGGAAAGCGTTGGGCTGAGAGCGGATGGGGTATTCAGTCAGTGACCCGGCGACGAAGACCAATCCCAAGTTCTGCCAGTTATAGTTCCTCCCTCTAAACTTAGACTTTTGGACGAGGCTGTCCTTACTGTGATTTTCGACCTTCTCAACACTTCTTTAAGCACAGGACTTGTACCTCAGAGCTGGAAACATGTGCTTGTCCTTCCTCTACTAAAAAAGGAAGGTCTTGATCCTCTCTGTTGGTCAAATTTTGGCTGATATCTCTTTTGTCTGTGTTTTCAAAAATTCTGGAATGTCCAACTCTCCTCTTTTGTCGCAATTCGCAATCTGTTGCACCCTTCACAGTCTGGCTTTAGACCGGGCCATAGCACCGTATCTGCCCTTCTCTTGGTCACTGAATACCTCAGGCAACAACTCGACTCAGGTAATACTGCCACCCTCATTTTGCTAGACTTAAGTGCGGCTTTTGACATGGTGTCACATTCTATTCTGGCAGACCGACTTGAGGCCTCAGGCATTGAGGGTTTGGCTTTAAGGTGGTTGATCTCCTTTTTAAAAGACCGCACCTTCCATGTCTTTTTGAATGACATAAGATCGAATACTTTAGCCTTAACCTCTGGAGTGCCTCAAGGTTCAATTTTGAGCCCTTTGCTTTTTAACATTTATGTTCGCCCTCTGGCAAACATCGCTGAGAAGTCGGAATTGACCATCTTTTCTTATGTTGACGATACACAGATTATCTTTTCACTCTCTACCGCTCAGCATCAAGATCCCTCCCTGCTTTAGTTTGGCCTGAGTAATATCTCCTTGTGGATGACCAGAAATGCCCTGAAGCTAAGTAGCACTAAAACAGAGGTGCTCGTTCTGGGTAATAACCCTGAAGTTTGGGAAATTAAACATTGGCCTGACACTCTGGGCCCTTTGCCTGCCTGGATCCCTAAAGTTAAAAACCTGGGTTTTAATATTGATAAAAATCTTTCCCTCAAATCTTAGGTGTCTAGGGTCACGGTGACCTGCTTTGCTGTTCTCAAATGGCTTAAAAAAAAATTCTGGCTAATTCCACCGGCAGCTCAGAGAACGGTCTTGCAGGCTCTGGTAATATCTAGGCTGGACTACGGCAATGTGTTATACCTGGGCGCAGATAAAGCCTCAGTCCATCGGCTGCATATTATTCAGAATGTGGCTGGGCATCTTCTTTTTCGCCTGCCTAGATGCGCTTCTGCTTCAGCTCTGCTTCATCAATTACATTGGCTCAAGGTGAACAAGCGCATCGAGTTTAAGGCTCTACGTTACATGTATCGGGCCAAACTTGGCCTGGCTCCCTCTTATATCCAAAGACTGGTAACACCTTACGTGCCTGCTCAACAGTTGAGATCTTCTAGCTTCTCACTGTTCTCAGTTCCCAGGTTCCGTCTTGCACGTATGAGCGGCCGCTCTTTTTCCTACCTGGGCCCTAAACTCTGGAACGCTCTCCCAATCGAACTTAGGAACTGTCACTCTCTGCTAGCATTCCGCAAGAACTTAAAGACTTCTCTCTTTAGCCACCAAGCTTGATTCTTATTTCGGCCTGCTGTCTAGCGCTCGTGTGGCTCTGCCTTCGTCTTGTCCAGCGCCGGGAGACTAGTACACAAAGAAACAAGGCAGAAATGCCAATTTACGAATGCACATCTACCCACTTTGTCCATCGTCCATCGTATGCTGTAGTGCTCTCCAAGCATAAGGCCTCCCTCCGCCTTTAGGAGACCAAGTCAACTCTCCTGGGAGAAGCAAGTCCCCCTTGAGGTTTACACATAAACTGCACGATGCCGAGGCACATCTAAAATTAGTCCAGATCTGTGAAATAGGCTTTAACCACCATAGTAGGAAAAAGGAAGTCCATAAGTCGATCTTTGTTTTCCTCTGTATATCCTTTATTTCATATCAAAAATTTTTTCATAACATCCGAAACAGGCAGCCGACACGTGTTTCGTCCGAAAGGACTTTCTCAAGGCTAGAAAGAACAGTAGAGCGATTCGTACTCCAAGATTCGTTTTTTTGAAAAGGATCACACCCGTAATAGCGGTATAGCACCTGCAGCAATGGGAACCGATAGTATCCGCTCCCGCTACCTCCGTGTTACTAGCCAGGCCTTGATAAGCCTGTGGCGGTGACAAATCGGATCGTGTACAATCCAGATACCCTGTTGGGTAGCTGTGCGCGCTATAAATCAATCAAATAAATAAATAGATAGTCAAAAACAGAACCAAAATCTGAAATGTGCACCTCAATGCCTATTACTTTGAAGGAAAAGGTCTGTGTAACTTGCTATTTTGTTCAGGAGGAAGCAGACCAGTTCTAGCCTATGTTCCCTGTAGGATGCACACTTGCACTCAACCTTGCTTCTTTCAGCGCCCAGACTCTCTCAGGGAGTACGCTCGCCGCCCCCATGCTTAAAAGACATATAAGGGAGGTGTGAAAACTCCCCTAATCATGGCAGGCGGCACACCAGAAGGCCCAGCAAATCCATCAATGACAAAAGGGGCTGTTTCTTTGATTTATGTTCGGAGTGTTTAAAGAGGCCGGCAGCAGGCAGTGTGAAATAACATGTGTGATTGTGTTTCACACCACAATGAGAGGGAGAGTATGTGTAATTACTGGCAGAGCTGCTGACTTTGGAACTAGGAAATCAGGTTCCAATGTCGATGATCAGGTAAAGTTGTCCAATAATTTCCAGTCCAGTTGGCTAAAAAAATTAACTTTCAGAATAAATAGTGGGCAAATACATTTTTAAACATTCTCCTTTTTGTTCATCTTTACAAATGAGGGTACCTTTGAATATGTGAGTTCAGGCTGTGCACTGTATAAAACATCTCTTGTGTTTGATTTAATAGCCTAAAAGTTGCTTCATCTGTAATGAGAATCTAGGCCACATATAGGGTGCACATGATCCCTGACTTGCCTTTTAGTTAACAAATAGCATTGTCATATGGGGGGCGGTTGGGGTCAGGAACGTTTCTCAGTTCAGTTTAAAAACTTTCACTTCTAATAAATACTTTGCTCATAATCTGATGTACTAAGGTCGGGGTCACTGGAATTATGCTGCAAGGAAGCACAAAATTGGTGGCAGGGTTGAATAAATTATGTGGAAAGAAAAGGCAAATTATGCAGCATAATGCTGCACATTTATTGATAGTATTACTTTGTTGTGTCATTTTTACACATGGCAGTACTGTCTGTGAAAAGACTTCAGCTCATGACCAGTTTAACAACCAAATTAAGAAATAACCAACTAAAAGATGACCAGTTAACCATTGCGAAGGTCCTTCCATTGAGTGCGAACACATGTAGCCACAATTTTAGTAACTTTTGATCCATTTAAGCTAGAAACAAATATTTTTGTGTTAAAATCTGCAGATTATGCAGCAAATGATGGATTAAGTAGCAAATGTGGAAAATCCATAATTATGAGAAAAAAGCCACAGCTACATAATCACATAATTCCAGGGGCCCTGACTAAGGTGAAAAGATTGCACATTTTAATTTTTTTTATTTTGAAGGCATATTCTTACATAATCTGTGCCTCATGATTGACATGCCACATATTTTCAAGGCTCGGCTTGCGCATGGGCTCTTAAGAGCTCGAGCTGACCCTTGGCTCAACTTTCCCTGTTAATTTGTTTGCTTGCCCTCTTGCACCTTGCACCATGGTCAGGGCCACTGGAATTATGTTGCAGGAGAGGACCAAATTATGCATCAGGGTTAAATTATGCAGAAAGAAAAGGCAAATCATGCAGTGTAATGCGGCACATTTTGTGATAATATTACTTTATTATTTTGTAATTTTGACACATGTTAACACTGTGTGGGCAAATATTGCACCTCATTCATACCAACTTAGCACCCAAATGCAAAATTAGCAAGAGAGAGGTGACCAGTCAACTTTTGTGAATGCTCTTCCACTTCACAGCAACACAGATAGTCAAGGTTTTAGTAGCTTTTGATCAATTCGAGCTAGAAGCAACTTTTTTGGGTTAAAATTGGCAGATTATACAGCAGACGATGGATTATGTACCACTTGTGGCAAATCCATAGGTATGTCTAAAAGGCCACAGCCTTGCATAACTCCAGTGGCCCTGACCTTAGTACATGGACGTAAGGGTTCCGTCAAGCATAGGTTTTGCACTGGAAGGAGATCCTCTATTTACAAAAAATATCCTTTAAGACGTTTCACATTGTATGTGTGCTGTACAGTGCAACACACATACAAAGTTGGAAAAATATGGCGGCTTTTAAAAGTTGCTCCTCTGTTACACCTGCCTTAAGGAGATGTCTGTTTTATTGGCTCAAATCCCTGTCTGTAAATGTTATTAGATAGAGATTTACCTAAAAACCCTTGGGTGGTTGCATGGGAACCCCCATGTTCCAGCCATGGTACGCCCCCTTGATGCAAAGAGGCGCAAGGCAGGGCATACTGCTACTTTGCGTTACTGTGGGAAATTTTCCCATACAAATCATGATTTCCTTTGGAAGGTAAATCTCACCACAACACTGTATGCTGAGTTTATGTCACTGTTGTGATGCAAACTCAGTGCAAAGTGTTAATAAATCTGCAACAGAATCTCTACACAGGTACTCGTCAGTATTATTAGGATGCTTTGTGTTCTCACTGCAAGCTAATGTAAGGTTACTAAATGACCAATGCAGAGCAAATGTTGCTTTAATGTGTAAAATCAGTAGGCAATGAGAAAGCCAAAGAGAAAGGGCCCCTTAAGCATGAGAAAAAAATGGTTTGCGCCTGGAATTGAGCATGACAAATTTCTGTAGTTCAGGATAGTAAAAAAGGTCTAAATTTGCTCGAACAGATATTATTTAGTTATGGTTCTTGCTGAGAACTGAATCAGAAAATGTACAAAGGCCTAACATTTCAGGGGTGACTAAAAATATAGCTATGCTAATTCACTTAACTGCACATTAGTGTTTTAATCAAAGTGGTAGGTCAATTTTCACTCTCTTTCTGCGGCATCTCATACATATTTGCAGCCAAGTTTATAGAATCATGTTTGAATCATGTCTTTCAACTTCATGCGCCTCGCTGAACACCTCCCATGTAGGCCACACTACATCTTTATCAACCATGCAGTCCAAAAGGGTGCCCAGAATCACAATGGAGATCAGAATACATCACAGCTTTGTCCAGAGTATTAAGCACTATATAAATTAAAGAGGAACAAACAACCATATCACTGTTTCTACTCTATAGCCATCACAAGTGGTGAGGTGTGCATGCAGGCTTCTAAGTGGTGGCAAGGGTGGTGCCACCTGGTCTGCCCAAGGCCACCTGCCGCATTACCTTGTGAGGATTGTAGAGGAGGTTAGACAAATGAGGCAGAGTAAATAGCGAGTTCCACCCTATACTGTGATGTTGACATGTGATTTTATTCAGGGGCATGGCTATTTTTGCTGCAGCCACTGCAAAGGCACCATGGCCCAGATGTGATAGAGGACCAGTCTTCTCTGCACTGGCTGCAGTTTATTTAATATCAGACACACAAAAGGTGATGGGAGGAATGCTTGCAATATGTCTAACCACTGGCAATAACTCCAGGTAGCATTCCAACCCATTGTTCTTTTTCCTAACATGCAAATCAGTTGAGACCCAACTCCAATAGGAACAGTGCAGACCCAGTCCAGTCTGAAATGCCAGGCCAGCTCCTCCCTGAACCGGAACACAAGCAACTGAAGACTGGTTTTGTCCTGATTGAGGCTCTTCAGTTGGGTGTAGCTTGGTTCCAGTGGCAGAGTGAGCAAGGAGCCCACATCTGGGCATACCCTTGGCCTCTTAGTGTGTTACATCAAACACACAAAAGGTGATAGGAGGGATACTTGCAATAGGTCTAAAAATGGGCAATCACCCGGGGTAGCATTCCAAACCATCATTCTTTTCCCACCATGCCAACTCAATTTGGACCCAGCCATATGCAAATCAGTCTTGACTCTGCTCCAGTAGGAACAGTCCAGCCAAACTGCCAGGCCAGGTCTTCCCTGGACCAGAATACAAGCAACCCAACATCAGTTTTGCCCTGATTTTACTAAGAATTTTTTGAAGTGTCCCCCTAGGTTTAGCTCTGTGTGGTCTCTTCCTTGCGGGAGTGGGGGGTTGGGAAAGAGCGATTAAAACAGAGAGTGAAACTGGTCCTAAGCAGGGCACTAGTAAAACTCAGAACAGAGGATAAAGCAGAGCAGAGGCCAAACGTTCATTAAATGGGTCATGCAGGAGCTTCTCATGAGGCAGGAAAGTGGGCAAAGAGACAGGGTAGAAGGTGATGGATGAAGTAAAAAGGCAGCAGAAATGAAGAAAACGTAAGGGTGGAATGAAATAGAGGTGGATAAAGTGAGGCTGGGAGGAGGAGATCAACTGTCGAGTTGATATTAATGAGGAAAATAATGGAGGGGTCAGAGTGGGATTTGAAGTAGAGAGAAAAAAAGAAGAGGCGAGACAGCATTATGATCAAGGAGATGGTAACGCAGAATGGAAAGAAAGATGGGAGAGTAGAGAAAAGATACAAACAGGATTGGAAAGAAAGAAAAGTTACTGGATAGAAAGAAAAATAATGGAAAGATGGAGAGGAAAGAAGATTTGGGAGTGCCAAGGAGGGGGAATTTGAGAGTAGAGAGAAAAGGAGGCATGTATGGAGAGGATGGGCTATGGAAGTGAGATAGAAAAAGGAACAAGTGAATAAATAAGAACTGAAGAGGAAAAGGGAGAAAGGGGAGTTAAATGTGGAAAGGAGATGAATAAAAGAAGGGAAAAAATACGGAAGGAAAGGATGATAAAACAACCAAAAGAGGATAGGTAGACCAAGAGGTGACAAACAAGGAGGGTGGAGACAAGAAGAGGAACAAGATGAGTGAGAGAGATGCATAGTCAAGATATGGATTTCATAGAGTGAGGTTGGAATGAGAGAGGACAGGGAGATTAGATGGAGTTTGTGTGAGAGAGAAGGGTAGGATGTAGATTGAAGAGAGGAGACAGGATGAGGGAGAAGTGGAGTAGAGTGGAATAGAGAAAGAAAAGTGGGGTGGGTAAGGAGAAGCAAGGAGAGAAGAAACCCTAAAAAGAGGGAGGAAGGAGATAAGAAGTGAGAGAGATTGAGTGGAAATAGATAAGGATAAGAAAAGGTGCAGGGAGGAAATAAGAGTGGCACGGAGCTAGCAAATAGAGAGGAATTGTATGTATAATGATCAGGGCACAAGATGCAGTGGCATCCAAGGCCAGGGGTGCAAGAAGCCCACTGCTCCCCCATAATGGGTGTCTTCTAATACCAACCGAGAGGTGAGGGGACATTTGTTTCTGGTTTGTATTACGGCCCATGGCACACTTACTGTGCCAATGATTTTGGTAGCTTGCACACCACACATGCATGCATGTTTAGGTTGTTGATTTCCTTCAGTGCATGCAGCCTTAGCTTCAGTGCACGGAGCACCTTTATTGCCACATATAGAGGAAAAAATTAGAGGGAACATTGGTTCTAGCCCTCTTTCCCCACAAAAAATGACACACTGTATTTGTGGAATACTGGTGCACTGTTCCAATGCCTACATCAGATTCCCCTCTTATGAAGTTTGTGTGAACAATGTTGTAACACCCCACTTCAGAGTGTTGCATGATCAATGCAATTGCTAAAGTAAACATATCACAAGTAATTCACAGTACACTAAGCACAAATGTAGCTGTATCACAGAGCGAGGTGTTCTGGGCTGCTTACACCTGTGGAAAAGGCAGGAGCTGGTGCTTA
Organism: Calotriton arnoldi; assembly: GCA_963921515.1. Lineage (NCBI taxonomy): Eukaryota > Metazoa > Chordata > Amphibia > Caudata > Salamandridae > Calotriton > Calotriton arnoldi. The sequence goes on from CAWUFW010016552.1 coordinate 102,728, forward strand.
GTAATGAATAGTGCAGCAGATGCCGGAAGGGCGGTGGTTCCATGGGGTTTAGGATCCATTGCACCCCGAATAATGACATCACGTATTGAGAAGAGGCATTGGAATGGCATGGTATTACTTTTTGTGTATTGGAGCTCATGGTACCCCTGCTACACCACTGACCGGCAAGACAGACGCAGCTTTTCATCCTACTGAGTTCGCCAAAATGGGGTCAATACATTTATTATTATTAATGAATATGTGTTTCTTTATCAAGATTTACAGAAATGCAGTATGAAAAAACAAGTTATTGTTCATAATAATCTATCATCCTTTGATGAATTAAGAGCCGTAGAATATGACCCTCACCTTCCACCACCACCCCTAACTCATACAACTTCCACCTTCAACATATGCAAAAGAAACCAACTCTCTAACACTCATCATAACCTTGCATCCCCTTGTCTATCATACAACAAGCCAACCTTTGGGACAGAACTCCATAGCACATCCTCTCAATTTCAACAAGACTCTTCACCACCCACATAGGCAGACTCGAAAAATGTTGAAAAAATCTCTTCTAAGCATTTTGCAAGAAGATAATGATAAGCAAAAACAACAGTTTTCCTGTCCTGCTAACACCACATACAGTAGCACACCATCAACATCTTCAAAGGACAATACTAGAGTTGGGCGTAACTGGCATAATTACTTGTAATTACAGAAAAATGACTCGCAATTATGAGTAAGTGTGTGAGAAGCGTAATCCAACATTTAGAAAATGGGCCTGATGATGCATTTTGTGCTAAGAAAATAGCACTAAATGTTACAAGACATGAACAGCAGTAGCCATCAGCTGTTCGCTCTCTCTTACATCATTGTTCCTATGCCCCTGCAGTAGGAATTTTCCCTAAATTACTCATGATTACTTAAGCTGGCGTAATTGCGTAAATTCTGTAATTTCACATCACAAAAGTAATGCGTAATTACTGAAATTACTCCGATTACTCTGGAGTAAATAAAATTACACCCAGGCCTAGACAATACTCGCTCTCCTGCAGCACAAACTCACAACTGCCTCCAAAAAGCATTTTCTAGACTGCCTACTGATAAATGCTTGCTCCATTTAAATAAAAAACAAATACCACATATTCGATCTATTGGTAGACACAGAACCTGACTTAATCCAATGCTATGCAAAAAAATCTTTATTCGATTATTAAAAATTAATCTTAAAAGAATAATAAAATACAATGTAATTCATAAAAAATCCAAATTACAGATAATACCTAACGAGTATTAAAAACGCCATAGTAATACAGATACAATCTCACACTGGAAATTAAATTTGAGCTTGAGAGAGTCATTACAGCCCTCAACGCTAGTACATCTAAAAAGACACCTGGCCCCGATAGGGTTATTATGGACCTCTGCAAGGAGAACATCCCTTTGTGGACTTCCATAATTATGAACGTCTTGAATGCTGCAGCTTCTTATGAAATCCCTGCTTCTTGGCAGACTGCTAGCATATTCCCATTCTTTAAGAAAGGCAGTAGGCAGAACCCTCACTGCTATAGACCCATATCACTGCTAAACTCTGTTCTAAAGGTTGTGGGACGCATTATCCTACATAGGATTGAGGACTGGAGGCTGCAAATTGGCATTGCATTCTCAGCTCAGTGCAGTACGGGTTTCGAGAAAGGTTAGGAACACAAGAACAGTGTTTGAATTTACACCTAATTATAGGGAAGTACACGATTACCAAAAAGGGATCACTTTAACTTGCTTTCATTGATCTTAGCAGCACCTTTGATCACGTTAATCGCTCCAAGTTGTGGAATATTTCAATCCAGACAGATCTGCCCCAGACCTTGGTAGATTTTCTGCATGCATTGTACCCTAGGGTCACTGCGTCGTTAGATATGGAGCAGGGGGCGAAGGTACCAAACCTTGTGGCTTATCCTGAGGCATACAGCAGGGCCATAGATTGCGGGCTCAAACAAGGATGCGTCCTTGCAACTATATTGTTCAACTTGTACACAGCAGACCTGGGCCCTGGCGAACCTCGGGATAGGCCTGAATAAGATCTTTCTAATGTAGAATGCTGACAACCTAATGCTTCTAGACCATACAAAAAGAGGTCTTCAGAAGGCGCTAGAAGCATTAAACATATACAACGAAAAAAATGAGCTCATGGCCAGTGCATGTAAAACCAAAATGGTCATTTTCGGATGACATCCCAAAAAAGGGCCCAGAAATTGAGGATAGGGCCACAGAAGATAGAGAGCGCCAGGACCTATATTTACCTTGGTGTGTGGTTCAATGACATTGGGCAACCTACCACATATCGACAGTAGATGAAGCCTAAGGGAAAGACGGCTATATATGCCCTGTGTAAGCTACATTCCAGTCTCTATAGCCTTATGACCGACGCTATACACCGGGTGATAAAAGCAAAGCTTATTCCAACTGTCAACTGTGGCCAGCAAGCATACCCTGGACTACTCAGTTCTGAATTAGACAAAATCCAAAGCATGGGGTATAAACAAATTTTCCAGCCCCCTCCTTACACCTGTAACACATTGGTTCGCCTGGAGATCTGCTTAACATCACAAAACAACGAATGTATGGTGGCCCATGCAAAATATTTTTTCCGGTCAATTAAAGCCCCCGACAACGCAAAGAAAGCAGTTCTCAAAATTATTTTTGCCTCAGGGAACAACCCATGGCACAACTATTTGATCACAGCCTTAGAAAAATCGAACTTGGCCACAGAAAACTGGGGTAAAGTTTCCATTCCATACAACGCCATCAAAAGCTTCATAAACAAGCATTTGCAATGCAATAGGACTCGCATTTACGTGAGACCTATTGCATTGGTAACGGGATTGCGGGCGGGCAAAAAGGCACGAACGGGAGTGTGAGGGGGGGCGGGGCGGGGGGCCGAGAAGTCACGGACTGCGGGAGGGGAGGGGGGAGACACGGGAAGAAAATAATGTTGAAAGTAAAGGGGCCAGTAGCCATGGAAGGATACAAATGACGACATGCTCGTCATAAGGAGGGACTAACAAGCCTAAAACCAATCGGAAGGCAACATTTAGGACCTAAGCCAATTAAAAAGATGGGCGGAGAGTGGGCAGAGCTTCCACGAAGCTTCCACGCTATACTGATTGGCCTCAGGAAGTTGATGGTGAAGTACTAGTCAGGCAAAGGAAAACCTTCAGGGTGGCCAAGACCTGATGGAGTGGTTACGACAAGAAAGTTACACTGACAAGGTATCAGGAAGATCAGGAGGTGTTGGTGCTAAAGTCAATTTGTTTCATGGGCTTTGGAGGACAAATGGTGTGGGCCATGCGAGGTATAAGGTTCAGAAGGCTTCTGAGGTTAACTACTTGGTGGACACAGGTGCCACAAGGGAACCCAAGAGGGTCTTCAATGTGAACAGGCTGAAGCCTGACCTCCGGAGAGATTACACAGTGAATTTCATGGCTATGGCAGACGCAGAGGAAGTAGAGGAAGCCAGTAATCCTCTTCCTGACTTAATGCATTGTGACATGAGGGATGACACTGTGGAAGAGGCTCAGCTAGCTCCTGTGTTATTGCCTGAACAGCAAAGAGAATATAGAGAGGTGTTGGGATGGTTTGCCAGCCTCTTCTTGCTGGCTTCAAGGCTGACACCTGTCGGTGGAAACAATCCGCCAGTGAAGAGCAGAATGTACTGAATGTCTGACCGGGTTCAGGGATGCAGTAAGGAGGAAGTTGCCAGAAGTTGGACCTGGGGGCCATTGTGAAATCTCGTAGTCCATGGTCTAGTCCTGTGGTGCAAGTACCGAAGCAAGGGTCTACTGACTTGCGGTTCTCAATGAGGTAACCAAAATTGATGCCTTTCTAACTCCCAGAGTGGATGAGGTTGTGGATCAGTTAGGTGCTGCAAAATGCTTGATCGCCTTGGGTCTGACCAGTAGATACTGGCAGATTGCCTTAGTACCAGATGCCAAGGAGTAGATTACTTTTTCAATGCAGAGAGGCTCTATCAGTTTAAGGTGTTGTCCATTGGGTTGAAAAATGCTCCTGACAATTTTCAGTGCCTGGTGAACTATGTTCTTGCAGGCCTGGAGGAGCTCTGTATGGCCTACCTGGATGACATTGTGCTTTTCAACAATTTAATGCAGAACCTCCTGAGATATCCAGAACAGGCATTGGCTAAGATACAGGAGGCGAAACGGCCATCAAGGTGGTTAAGTGTCAGATGGGGCAATCTTCTGTAGTCTACCGTGGGCATGAAGTGGGGAACGGGAAGATTCACTGATTTGATGTCAGCATTCATTCTGTGATGGAGGTGGAGATGCCTACTACTCAGACTGAAGTGAGGGTCTTTTTAGGACTCACCTTGTTTTACAGGAACTTTGTGACAAACTATGAGGTATAGCTGCTCCATTGACTGCTTTGACCTCTAAGAAGCAGCCCAGGAAAGTGATATGGACTGAGGAGTGTCATAAACCATTAGAGTATCAGAAGGAGACAATATGCAGTGCACCTCTACAGAAAGCACCTGACTAAAGCCAGTCATTAATTGTATAGATGGCCTCAGGCAAGGGAGTTAGAACTGTGATAGTTCAACTGGATGACAAGGATAGAGAGTGTCCGGTAGCCTTTATTAGTAGGAGTTTACTACTGAGAGAACAGAACTGGGAGACTATTGAGAAAGAGTGCTTTACCATAGTGTGGGCCTTGCGTAAGTTGTGCCCTTATTTGTTTGGAACTATGTTTGTGGTTCAAACGGATCATAAGCTATTGAAGTGATTGATGGATATGAAAAGAGAGAATCCCAAGTTGTTGAGATGGTCTATTTCTCTGCAAGGGTTAGATTTCATAGTGGAGCACAGAGCCAGATTGAGCCATGGCAAAGCTGTTAGACTCCCCCCTCCCCCAGTTTTATTGATCTGACCACCCAACATATCCAGGTTAGGAGTCGGTTTGGGGTAGTCTTATCTGGGAGATGCATTTGTTGGGATGGAAAAGTTTCTTGCATGGTGATATATGTGCACCCCTGCCTGAGTGACCCAGCTGCAGCAATATCTGGATCCCTGGTGATGATTTTTGTTGTCATGGGCGAACACGGATCATGCATATGTGCGCCATGACATCAACCTGGTTCACAGATTGTGGTCCAGTTGGACCCAGAGGGGTGTCGAAAGTGCAACCCTCATAGTGGTAAAAGTCTACTGCCTTTACCAGGAGTTAAGTACGATGAGCACAGCGATGTCAGCATACAGTGAAGTGATCAGTAGAAGTGAACAGGCCTTTTTACCTGTGTCAGTGGAGGGAGGCCTGCAGGCTCACACATGTAAAGTTCTGCTGATGTGTGCTTAACTCACCCTTGACCTGCATCAATACATGGAGGACTCTAGGTTCCATTTTGGGTGGCCCAGGCCTGACTATAGGAGCATGTGAATGTAGAAGAACCCCTCCCCTAGACAGATTTGTGGATTGCTCTATTCCTGTGTGCTGGGTGGAAAACACACTTGAGGCAATAGATCCAGGCTCTTCAGTACACTTCATAGGGTGATCTTTGATTCAGGGAGAGGTCACTAGAAAGGGACATAGGCAATCTCTGGAAGGAGATTCAGCTAGTAAGAGAACCATAAAGAGTATGGCTGTGCCCTGGGGTAACCTTTTGATTAACATATCACTATCGTTGTCATCCAGGTGTGATTTTCTAGTCACTCCCGTGGCCTGTGGTATGGAGCTAACAGATTTGGAGTCACTCTTTCTGTAACAGACTACTTTCTGGCAGAAGGTCAGGGCAGAGGAGTGGGCACTTCAAAAGGAAATAAGACACCCAACATAAACCTAAAAGACTCAGACACTAAATCATATTTTGTTTCTGGAACAGGACTATAAGAAGAGGAGCGTGAGGCCCTCAAAATTGTTAACTGTCAAGCAGCCAGTCGGGCTGTGTGGGGAGAAGCTCTGCTAGGGTCTGCCAGTCTCCCAGTTGGATGAGGGAACATCACCCAGTGAAATCCATGACTACCTACCCCTGGAGTCTGGACTTCCAGTACCTGCCAGCTTACCAAGACTGGAGGGAGCAAGGTCCAGTGGGGGATCCTGTGAATGGATCAAGGTAGTGAGGTATGAGGAGATGGTTGCTGCACCTTTCAGGCTGTCGCCTGTGTGTAGATTCCAGTTGGTGACCCCTTATGCCAGAGGGGGTCACCATGAAGATAGCCGTGGTTGCACCAATCAGGCCATAGCGCGTATGCGAAGAGGAGTCGACGACTCCGTTTGCCAGAGGAGGCTGCCGTGAAGATTACTGCCATGCCGATCAGGCCGTAGCCCATGTGCGGAGTGAAGTCAGTGACCCTGTATGCCATGATGTCAATAGATCAGATGAAGGATTTATGTAGAGATAGAGGGTCCCAGGAGCAGGGACCAAGAGGTCCTTGCTAATTGCATTAAGGACCAGTTTGATACACTGTGTGAAAATAAAGAGGCTATAATTGACTCTGGGGAGGGATTTGATTCATGGAGCAGTCACTGGAAAGGGGCAGGGGCACATCTCAGGAAAGAGATGGAGCTGAAAAAGAATCATAAAGAGTAATGCTGGGGCCCTGAGGTAACTGTTTGTTGCGTATATCACTGTGGCTGACATACAGGTCTGAACCTCTAGTCACTCCCATGGACTGTGTTGTGAGGCTGTCAGATTTGGAGTCACTCCTGCTCTGACAGAGTGCCATCTAGAGAAAGGGCAGGGCAGAGGAGTGGGCACTTCAAAAGGAAGCAGACCCCTAACAAAACCTTCAGAGACTACACTAAATGCACTAAATTGCATTTTTCTGTCTGGAAATGTACTATAAGAAGGGGAGCTCGAGACCTCCAAAATTGTCAACTGTCAAGCAGCCAGTCAGACTGTATGAGGTGGAGATGCTTTGCAAGACTTCTGCCTATGAGCAGGACTGGGAGCTAAGGTCTTCCAGTTTCCCATTTGGGTTAGGGGACATCACCCAGGGACATCTAAGATCACGTGCCCCTGGAGCCTGGGGCATCAATGCTTGCTTGCTTGCTAACACCAGTGTACCTTGTGAGGAAGAGGAGAGAGCTGCAGGGAACTGGGTCCAATGGGGGATCCTGGCAAGTGGAGCCCAGTAGCGAGGTGTGAGGAGATGGCTGATGCACCAATTGGGCCATCACCCTTGTGCAGATCCCAGTTGGTGACCCAATAGGCCAAAGGGATCACCTTGAAGTTAGCCGTGGTTGCACCGATGGGCCGTGGCTCGTGTGCAAAGAGAAGTCGGCGATCCCATATGCCAGAGGAAGCTGCTGTGACGGTTACTGCAGGGACGATCATTGTGTAGCCCACGTACTGAGTGAAGTCAGCAACCCTGTATGCTAGAGGGGGCCACTGTAAAGATTACTGCCTGTGGAGAGATTGGCGGAAATAAGGCTTTGGAGTCTTTCCATTGGTGTATCTTCGAATGGTGTTTTATTATTAAATCACAAATTAAAGAAAAATAAGAAGTTTTATCTTCATTAATTCCTACATGTTCTGGTTTTTATAGTTCAGTAATTCCGTCACCTTCACTGTTGCAGGAGTTTGGGTGGAGTAACCAACGTTCCTCAGGAAAAGAAAACTGAACCTAGGTAAGTGTAGTAGCTTTAGAACACATTGCTCACTTTTTTCTTTCCTCACTGTTACTGAGATAGGTGGTTCTTTCTCTCGCTGTCCTCCTAAACTGGTAAGAAATATTGATGGATTTGAAAAGGGTGAGCTAAGGTGGGATCTATACCCCAAGATAATGCAACTCTAAGCATAAGGTTTACTTTTAAAGAATTCTCACACCAGGAAGAAAACAAAGATAACCCCACTGGAGGAGTCAGAGGCGGGGCTTGGCTTTAAATGCTCGCTGCAATGCGGGAGCGCAGCGGACGCGCGCAGTGGGCGTGCCGGCGGTGCGCCGAAGGAGCGCCAAAGGCAAGCCCGTCTGCGCCCGTCCGCGCCCTGACGGGCCCAGGGGCCACAGCTTATGGCCAAATTATGAAATACTCGGAGGAGGAACTCAGATCGCTGGCCCAGCCGGCTGTGCCCCTTGACCCAGATACCCACAAGTGCATTAGTATCAACCAGATTTGTCGAGCACGAAGTTCCCCTGTCATTCCACCTCCCCCCATTCCTCACCTCCCTCAAACTTCTGTTCTTACTGAGTCAAAACACACCACCTTACTTATTTTTTATCTTAACACCCGCTCACTGGTTAAACACCAGTTAGACATCTTCCTGCTGCTCATGTCCGAAAAACCAGACGTCTTTCTGGTTACGGAGACCTGGCTTAACCTCGACTCCACTCCGGACATATTAGCAGCGCTTCCTCAGGATTATTATATAATACAGGCAAATCGGCCCCCAAGTAAAACAGGCGGCGAAGTAGCCGTCATTATCCATAAGGATTATAAATTCACCACCATTACCCCTTTTAGCCTCCCGTCGACAGAGAACTTGGTCATCAAACTGGACTCTTATGCTGGCCCCCTTATCTGTGTCATTGTCTACAGGCCCCCACAGCACATGCCCTCATTTCCTCTCTCCTTGAGTGAACAAATGGCTAATTTGGCCATGAATTACTCTAACATCTTACTCATAGGCGATATGAACTACTGGTTCAACAACACCCTCGGAGGGCCGCTCGCCACAGAATTATCTGACTTACTCTCCAATCTTAATTTTACACAGCACATATCCTCGCCCACTCATATCAAAGGGCACATACTGGATCAGCTCTGGTCAACAAACCTGACCTTGTCGGCACCCACTATCTCACCTTGCATATGGTCAGACCACCATTTGATAACATTTACGGCAACGATCCCCCTTAATATCAAGACCCTAAAGGCTGAGGGCGGCATGATTAGGAAGTGGAGGGCACTGATTAAACAGGATTTTATTGACACCTTGGCTAGTTCATCACCCGCCCTTGACTCTGATATTAACTCCATGGAAGAGAATATCTCTACCTGGCTACTCGTTGCAAGTAATACACATGCCCCGCTCACTAAACTCAATCGTGCATGCCAAGCTGATGCTCAGAAATGGTTCTCAGTGGAGCTAAAAAAGAAAACACTAGCTCTCCGCCAAAAAGAAAGGAGATGGAGAGTTAGTTATTCTCTTGAAGAAAAAACTCAGTACGTTAAGGCTCGTTAAGAGTATAAAAACGCTATAACTGCAGCCAAGGCCGCCCATTTCTCTGCTAGAATTTTAAGCTCCCAAAACAGGTCGAAGGAAATCTTCATGATAGTCAATGATCTTTGCAATGCTGAGCGAATCATCCCCAAACAGACTCCTACCCAAGATCTATGCAACTCCCTGAATGACTATTTCGTGGACAAAATCTCCAGCTTTAAAGCCAGCATTCCCCCTTCTAGACACGTGGAGCACTCCGACAGTATGATAATCAATACAGCTACCATGGATCATTTTCCCGCTATTTGCCTAGAGACCTTCTCAGACTTATTGGTCCTAGTTAAATCAGGCTCTCCTAGAGATTGCTGCCCCCCTCACATTTTAAAGGACATTTTCTCTGCCTTACCACACACCGTACTGCCCTTTTTAAACGAGTCCCTCGGGCAGGGCAGGGTCCCGAACGCATTCAAGAATGCAATTGTGGTCCCTCTCCTAAAGAAACCTGGAGCCGACCCCCTAAATCCATCAAACTACCGCCCCATTTCTCTGCTCCCCTTCTTGGCCAAGATATTGGAGGCCCATGTTGCCAGGTGCCTTTCCAACTTCATCGAACATTCCGAACACCTGGACCCTCACCAAGCAGGCTTCCGGCCCGCCCACTCTACTGAGACTGTAATCCTCGCAGTCCTAGATGCCTTGCGAGCTAACGCGGACAAGGGTACCCCTCAGGCCTTGGTGCTCCTGGATCTGTCGGCCGCGTTTGACACGGTCGACCACAAAATTTTGTTGGACCGTGTCAGACTGGCCGGCATACAAGGTGCAGCTCTCAATTGGATCAAGTCATTTCTCGAGGGTCGCACCCAAGCAGTACACCTTGCCCCTTTTACTGCCCCAAGACCGCTATCACGTGTGGGGTCCCACAAGGCTCATCATTGTCCCCCCACCTGTTTAATCTTTACCTCCTGCCCTTGATTCACTCTCTAAGGAACAGGAAGTTAATTACCTTCAACTACGCTGATGATCTTCAGCTTGTTTTCACCATCGACAACTCCCCTGACTCAATTCAGGAATTTCAAGACACCATGCTTTATATCCAGAGTTGGATGGACCATAACCATCTTAAACTTAATCCGGGCAAGTCCGAACTAGTCCTGCCCGGAAAAGGCCAGATCTTTTGGGGCCCACACTATTGGCCGACTGAACTGGGACCTCCCCCCATCCCGTCCCCCTCTGTAAAAAGCCTAGGAATCACTATAAACGCTGATCTTTCATTTAGAGGTCAAGTAGGGGCAGTGGTCTCCTCATGCTTCTTCCAATTACGCAAAATTAGGAAGATTGCCCACCTGCTTACCCACACCGCTCTTATACAGGTAGTGATTGCCCTGGTTCTCTCTCGTCTTGACTTCTCCAACTCTATTTACCTCGGCCTTCCATTGTTTTTACTTAAACGTCTCCAGCTGGTACAAAACCAAGCTGCGAGATTTATCCACAAACGGCCAAAATGGCAATCTGCCACTCCTCTACTTTCAAAACTTCATTAGCTCCCAATCGCCCAGCGGGCAGCCTTTAAGACAGGGTGCCTAATTTTTAAAGCCCTTCACTGCAGGAGCCCTAAATTCATCAGTTGCATGATATCAAGGCATGTCCCCACCCGTAATCTGCGTTCAGCTCATCTCCAGCTGCTTACTACCCCTACCTACAAGCTTAAACGCCAGGGAGGATGTAGGTTCTCCCATTTGGCCCCCAAATTCTGGAATTCACTCCCACTAGCGATTAGATCTTGCAATAATCTTTTGGGGTTCAGAAAAATGCTCAAGACATGGCTGTTTGAGCAGGCTTATGCATAATCCGCTTTCGCCTTGACACTGACCAAGTTTAAGCGCCATGAAACCTCTTGGTGTACGTGCGCTATAGAAATTTTTATTAACATAACACTGAAAGAAAAATCCCTAACACAGTAATTGCTCTCTTTCTACTCCTTCTCCATGTGGCTCTCTAGGCACTTCCATTCATGACGGCCTAGTTTTCTAACTTGGTAAATACTTACAAGTGTCCCTTCTATTTTCTGTTCCTAAATTTGGCTATGATTTCACAATTTACCTGTGCATGCTTTTCTGCGGATTATTTGATTATCAGACAATAGGGTTGCACAATATTTTCAGGTCCACCACCACCTAGACTTACACCATGTGAAAGGGTCATAACATGTGTTTTGTCTCCCCGTTTTGGGGTGGAAATCAAATACTTCTTCTATTTGGAATCACCCGGGTGGCCACAACCCTCCTGGGTTGTGGCAAGAAGAAGGGCTTTTGTCGGCTTGGTCCACCGGTCCTCTGTCCAGGTGTTCTCTTCACTGGTTTCCCCATCTACATAGGTCCAACATACATTGGCTATCCTGTGGAAGGCGTTTGTGCTGAAACGTGTCTAGAACAATGACTATAGCCACAAAAGTGATAATCACAGAATGAAAAAAACAAAATAACTGTATAGAATAGTTGTATTAGATGGCAACATTTCTTTAAGATAAAGGACAATACATAGGATTCGTGTCTGCAAATTACAATTGAGTGACTTGTTGTATGAGCTCAATTTTTGGGGAAAAAAGGAAAAAGTCAACAGAATATATGCATGTTTTTATGAGTGTGAAGGAATTGACTGAAATAAATTGAGAGCTAGCAAGTTTGATGGACATGAGTAAGTGGGTTGTAGTTGTTTTATATAATTGTTTTGGTGAGACCTGTAGAGTGCTACTCTATATAAAATCAATTAATTTTTAAATGAATGAAGAAAATAATTAGCATTTTTGTATCAATTAAATATATAATATATTGAATAAAAGTACTCAATAAAATGTTATTTAACGAATGAACTTTACTGAGCATCAAATGTTTTTTGAAGGTATTGAAAGGTAAGACTTTTTTTCCTCTGTTATTTCCCCATCTCTTTCAACGTCCGCTCCTCAATCCCCGCTGTCATCTTCTTGGCCGTCATCCTCTTTTTCTCTACTGAATTCCTCTCTTTCCTCCACCTTCCCGTTATGCGTCTTGATATCCTCCTCTCCAGCCATGACCTCCTTCGTATTCCTGTTTTTATGTTCATCTCTGCCATCCATTTCCTGTGAGAACCAGTCCACTTTTAGATTCCTGTCTTTTTTTCCTCTCTGTCTCCACCCTCATTGCTCCCCTGACTCTCTCATGTCCTTTCTCTCTTTCCAGGGCCTCTTCAACCTTTTGGACCCGCGTCGTGGGATCCCGGCTTTGGCTATACGGTAAGTAATTGTGTATACCCTCACCCATCCTCTCACATCTCCCCTCCCTTACTTTCTTGCCTGAAAGAAATGTATCTTGTAGATATCTAGATAAAAAGTCTGCATTGGTTTGGTCTTTCCATCGTCAGAGGTAAGTGACAAATCTAAAGGGTTGCATTACCAAAAAACATTGTGAAACTTGACTATTATTCCCTTTTGTTGGGCCATCCACGCATGGGGGCATAGTCTGTGTATAATTCAAACTCTCTGCTCTCTAGGTAATATCTAAGATATTCAATGGCACATTTTATCATCAGGCATTCTCTCTCAATTATAAAATAGTGCGTTTTTGGAGGGAAAAGTTTTCTACTGATAAATAGGAGTGGCCTCTCTGTTCCATCTTGATCTCTTTGTGATAACACCGCTCCAATACCTACTCCAGAGGTATCTGTTTGTAATATAAATGGTTTGCAAAAATCATAGGATCGTAGAATGGGATCAGAGGATATTAACGCTTTCAACTTCTTAAAAGAAGTCTTCATAGTGAGTGATGGGTCTCTGAACTCTGCCTTGGTTTTCTATGTTTTCTTTCAGAGTTAAGTTAAAGGAATGGGGAATAAATCTTCTATAATACCTTCTGAGTACCAAGTAAGAACATAGATCCCTATGGGATTTGGTGAATGGGACTTGTTAATGGCATTTACTTACTTTCACAAGCCAGAAGGAGAACTCAATATCAACTGCAAGGAATTCATCAAATGCATAACATCCACAGAGAACGCCACCCCGTTCATGGAACACATGCACTTCAAGCTGCAAATCTCTGAAAATTTCACCCTGAACTGAATCCTTGCATACTGACCAACTGGACACAAGCCACATTTACTAACTGCATCATCGATTTCGTCACTCTGCACACTATCGCCTCAAGAGCCTACATTCTCCTCGGTAACCTCAACTTTCACCTGGAAGACCAAATCAACTCCTGCTCCACAGCACTCCTCTAAAGTTTGACCAACATCAGGCTCAGCTCATCCCAGAACTAACACACACTGCAGGACACACACTCGGCCCCATCTTCATCACAAGCGACAGCATCAAATACAACTCCACCACACTAGTCACAGGGACCGACCACTCCATCATCCACTTCCAAATCACCACACCTCAATTCAATGCCTCTACCAGTTTCAGCATTCCAAGCTGCAGCTAGGGTTAAATCACAGAAGCAGACTGGCTCAGCGCCCTTAGCACTGATCAACCTAGCCCCACAGACAACCAAGGACATCAACAACTTTAACAACTGGATCAAGAACTGTGCAGGCTTCCTTGCATCCATCAAACCCAACAAGCATAGATCAAACAAGCAGGCCAGCTGGTATTCACAAAACCTCAGAGACACCAAACAACACTGTAAATAGTTAGAAAGGAAATAGAGGACCAGCCAAAACACCGCCAACAGAACTATCTATAAAACTGCACTATGATGCTATCACCAGAAAATTAGAGACACCAAGAAAAAAGCACTAGTGGACCACATCAAAGGAAGCTCCAACTCATGCAAGGAGATCTTCTCGATTGTTAGGATTTTACCTCTCCCTCAGCCACTGTAAACAACATCGCTGCCTTCCAACAAGTCTGCAACAACCTATCCAACTTCTTCCACAGTAAAATCGCAAACATCTACTTGAACTTCGCACACCATCCCAACCCCAGAGAACTCATTGCTAACCTACCCACCACCAGCCAAGATGGCCACCTGACCAAGTGGGCAACCGTCACCAGAAATGACACAGTGGCAATTATGTGGACCATCCACTCAGGGGCCCCAACGGACCCATTCCTCCACCACATCTACAACCAGGGAACATCACCAATGAGCACCTCCCGGACCCACATCATCAACATTTCCATCACGTCAGCCACTTTCCCGGATGAATGGAAACTTGTAGAAATCAACACCCTCCTCAAGAAGCCCAGAGCAGGCCCGAATCAACTGAGCAACTTCCAATCCATCTACCTGCTCCCCTATCCAGCCAAAGTGATTGAGAAGGCCATCAACAAGCAACTCACAATCCACTTCGAACTTAACCATCTTCTAGACAACACTCAATCAGGATTCAGAAAGAACCAAAGTACTGAAACAGCACTCATCGAGGCCACTGATGACATTCTAACCATCCTGAGGAGAAACAGCGGCCCTCATCCTGCTCGACCTCTTTGCAGCCTTCAACACTGTCTCCCATAACACCCTCATCTGAAGACTCCACAAGACTGGCATACAAGGATCCACTCTCAGATGGATCTGTTACTTCCCCACAGGAAGAAACCAAAGGGTCAGGCTGCCACTCTTCATATTCAAGACCAAGAAACTGATATGGGGGGTCCCCCAGGGATGGCCCCTCAGGTGCACCCTTTTCAACATATACATGACAGTGCTCAACATCATCAAATCACAAGACATCTCAGTCATCTCCTGTGCTGATGACAATCAACTCATCCTCTCACTGACGGACAAGACAACCACCACCAGAACCAATTTTACCAACTGCATAACCATGGTAGCAGACCGGATGCAAACCAGCTCCCTGAAGCTCAACTCTGACAAGAGAGAAGTTCTGGTTTTTAGCAACAAGACCTCCCTATGGGACTCCACCTGGTGTCATTCGGAGCTACGACCAACACCCACAGACTGCACAAGAAATCTAGGGATCATCCTAGACGATAAGCTCAACATGACAGCTCAAGTCAATGATGTATGCACCTCCTGCTTCCACATCCAATGCATGCTGCAAAGGATCTTCAAATGGTTGCTTCAGAACACAAGACGGACCATCACATAAGCGCTCAACACCAGCAGGCTGGACTACGGTAATACTATCTACACCAGAATCTCCAAACAACTCCTACACAGACTCCAAACCATCCAGAACACTGCAGCAAGACTCATACTCGACCTCCCATGCCGCACCCACATCAGACGGCACCTCAGAAAGCTTCACTGGCTCCCCATTCACACATGCAAAGCCCTACACAGCACACAACCAGATTAACTGAACAGCTGTATATACTTTCACCAATCCACCAGAAACCTATGCTCTGCCTCACTCTCACTCACACACATTACCTGCATCCACAAAAGCAAAACTGGAGGACGCTCATACTCCTACATCGCACCCAAGACATTAAATGACCTCCCTCAATACATCAGAGCCCCCTCCTCACTTCTTTAGTTCCGCAAGAAGCTGAACACCTGTCTCTTCGTATAAGCACCTTCGGGACCACACACCTACACACCTGCCCAAGTGCCTGAATTCCCTCCCTGGTGATTAGTGCACTATACAAATCAACATAACAAAACATACCATAACTTTCTCCTATCATGGTTGGATCACTGCCTTTCCTATCAGGTACCCAAGGTGCTTGACTTGTTCACAGGCTAAATGACTTTTTTTGGGGTTAACCTGTAACCCAGTCTTATTGAGTGTCTTTATTAGTTATTACATAATGCAAGTGTTCTTTCCAAGTATCACTATGAATCATAATGGCAGCAATATAGGCAGCCGCAAACTTTCTATGGGGCAACAATATCCATATTCATTCCCTATGTAGCCTGAAAGATAGCACTGTAAATTGTAACAAACTACTGGGGTTGGAGAAGACTGTTTTCTCTTTATCTGGGGGATTTAACAGGATCTACCAATTACCTTTACATAAGTCGAGAGTACTAAAAAAACCTTGTCTGTCCCAAACGTTCTACCATCTCATCTATCTGGGAATAGGATAAGTATTGAATTTTGATATTTTGCGTACTTCCCGGAAGTCTATACAAACGCTCAGGGTCCCATCTGGCTTCGGCAATAAAACCACAGGAGAGTTCCATTCACTTGCAGAAGGTTCTAATACCCCCAAATCTAGCATGGCCTTTACTTCTTCCACAATTGCTTTCCCCCTAGCTTCCGGGATTTGGTATGGCTTGAATCTCACTGTTTTACGCAGTTCTATATTTTATTCTATGGTGTATCACTTGGGTTGGCCCATGTATGGAGGAAGATACATCAAGGCATGAGGTTAAGGCTTCCTTTAATTCTTATTGATTTCCCACTTCTAAATCCTTGTTAATACACTCCAATTCTTGCATTTCATTCATAAGAGGTCATCCGGTTAATACCATTTAAGGACTATCCCACTTTTTTAAAGGGTTCAGATGAGAAACTAGGGTTTCTTTGTTGGTCTTCTTAACTTCTAGTTTATATGTGATGCGAGTTATCTTCTCTAATATCTTATAGGGTCCATGTCATTCACTCAACATCTTGTTCTCTGAAGATGGAAACAGAAGTAACACAAAGTCACCAGGCTGAAAAACTCTTAACTGTGCTTTTTATCATATTGCTCTTTTTGAACTTTGTTGATGTTTCTCTAGATTCTGTTTCAAAATCTCTCTAATATTTTACAGCTGGGGGGCCAGAATTCCTAAGCCCTTGCATTGTCTTAGCATCGTGCAAGACGACGCAAGGCAACACAAGGGCTTAAGTGAGATTTACTAAGCCACGTAAATCTAGAGTAATGCAAGGAAGTGCAAATCACTGCCTTGCATTACTCTGCATTGGGAAAACATTCAATGGGTGGAGCATGGGCTTTAATATGCATCCACCCATGGATTTTGGTGAATTACCAGATTTACAAAGACTTGTAAACCTGAGAATGTGTCACAATGATGCCTTTCCAACAGAGGCGTAATGAGGTGAAATATCTTTATTTCTCTTCATTATATTCTCCTGCTAAGTGTGCTGCATTCTGCCGCACATGTAGAAAGAGGAAAGTGCCACAAATGATTATTTTTGTGCACAAAAACAATCCTGACTGTAACACTGGGATCCTTGCACCATGGCACAAGGGTGCCTGTATTGGCGTTAGGTAGCACTCAGTGCATCAGCGCAGGGAGAGAGCAGAAATACATCATATTTTAGCAGATATGGTACATTCCTGCTCTCTCCCTGCCATGCAGTGCAGCACAGCAAGTTGTCTTGCTATGTTGCATGACATTTTGATAAATGTGGCCCCTGGTCTTTAACTGCCCCACATACTCCAAAAGACGTTTAGTTTCTCACATTTCCCTGGCCATATCTAACAATGTTCTGGGTTTTCTCCAGAACAACAACTCAAAAGACTAGTGTTTATTACTTTTCTGTTCTTTACATTGGATGGCACAGAGGGCTAAAGGAAGCATCTGATCCAAATGTCGTGTTTCCAATCCTAACAGTTTCTTTAGTGTAGTTTTCAAGATGGAATTGTATCTTTCTGGAAAACATCAATTACAAAGCAGGCATTACAACGCAATGCCTTTACAACACGATCAATACAGCGCCGGATCCATTAATACACAAGCCATTACAACGCATATCCCTCACTGACCAGCACCTCCCTTGAGGTAAGCACCTGGCGGTGTTAGAATAGTAATGTTCGTTGTAATGGAATATGCGTTGTAATGGCTTGCTTTGTAATGGCATGTGTTGTAATGGAAGCTGCGTTGTATTGACCGTGTTGTAAAGGTATGCGTTGCAATAGTTTTCGTTGTAATGTCATACATTCATCTTTATACCAGACCGTCTGTTTGCGGATAGCAAGCTGCTGTTCTTATTTGTTTAATCCCTAAATGATTGCATATTTAAGCCATCAACTTGGATGTAAAAGGGCTTGCTTGGTCTGTTAAGATTTCTTTTGGAAATCAAATGCTTGAAAACATCTCAATCATACCATTAGCTATCTGAGATGTATTAGGATGTCTTAATGGTACTGCCTCTGGGTATCAGGTATCCTACATCCGTTTCTAGAAGGTACCAAAGGTCAAATGAAATCCATCCTCACCCTTGACAAGGGTTCACAAATTATAGGGAGTGGATGTAAAGGGGTGCTAGGGGGTTGGTATCTCCTATTCTATTTATATACTTTGCATTCTTTACAATATTTCTTTATATGTTGAACTATTCCTGGCCAAGAGAATCTCTCAAGTATGTCTTTCTCTGTCTCTACTTTTCCTAAATGTCCTCCCAAGAGAACTATCGGCTAGATACATTATGGAATCATGGACCTACCTCAATTAGGTCTTCTTCCTCTTTGGCTTTAGCCCAGGCCTCTGAAGAACCAGGTCCTCCGCTCTGTGCTGGCCAAAAACCTCTATGTGTTTCCCGCACAGGGGTGTCCGCCATTACAGATAATATTGGCATTCCTCTATATTTGTCTGATCTTTTAAGATGTTTACTTTTCCTTTCCTTTGGGACTGAGAGATCCTCTAGTTCATTCTCCACATATGGAGTTTCCTCACACCAAGATCTCTCTTCCATACATGTCTCTTAAACAAGGGTTTCTAATTTGGGATAATCTGTCCCCAAAATGAGAGTCTCCGGTAACTGGGGAACTAGTCCTGCTGTCTGCAAGGTTGGATCTTCTTCCTTTCTTTGTACTTCTACTCTTGGCACCAGATATTCTCGCTGATCACCATGTACACACTGAATTTTTACTGTCCCTTGCATTAGAGGAGGGTTTTCTTGTACAACCTGGGTCCTTTATAACTGATTGACAGCATCCAGTATCTAAGATGGCATGAACCTGTTTACTATTCATCTTTAAAGGATAATGAAAATTGTTCTTATTTAGGGATCCAGCATACAAAATCTTTTTTGATACTCCTACTTCTATAGGCTTCACTTTCTGAGGACAAAACCTGGCTCTATGACCCCATATCCCACAATTATATCATTGGGGCCCAGAAGGGATTGGAACGTTCCCAGCACTAGGTTATACTATCCCTTCCTGTCTCTTTATCTCCAGTGTTTTTGAAGTTTTCTCAGATAAACCTACTCTTTCTTTTTAGGAATCCCTCTTCTCACCCCCTCTCATTTCTTGATCCCTATTGTAGGCAGGTGCATTCACCCCAGAAATTTCCAAAGTCAACTTGCTATGCTGCTTGATCCATTTTTGCACAGGCAGATGAAGGGAGTTTAGAAACTGTTCCATGTATATTTCGTCAACCATTTTTCTTAAACTGCTGCATCCATTTTCAACCATCTGTCTGTTAAGTCCTTTACTCGATGAAACAAGGCCCTAGGGAACTCCCCAATTCCCTCTTTTATCTGTCTTAATCTAATTCTATAGGTTTCATCATCTACACCCAGGGCCCGATTCACAAAGGTAAAGTTAGACCAAAAGTTTAGCTTTACTACTTTTTGGTATTCACAAAGGGACTTACGAGTAGTGTCTTTTCACCTGTGAAGGTCCGCACTCGGGGTGGAGTTTCCACACTCGGGGTGGAATCTCTGCCCAGAGTTTGGAATCTCTGCACTTGGGGTGGAACCTCTGCACTCGGGGCAGAACCTCCGCACTTGGGGCAGGGAAAGTGTAATTACATACACCTGGAGACAATGAATGCCACCTGCAATCCATGCACTGCAAATCACATAAAAGCAGCAAACATACAATGCTCTATCTTTTCCAAACACATTCCTTTTTTAGGCATGTACAGAGTTGGTTACAGAGTGCCCCAGTGTTAGTGCATCACCGTGGAGGGGGTGGGGGCTTTTGTTACTGAGCTTTAGCTCTATTTCCTATTTATAGACTTGCGTTTGATCTAGATTTTACAGTACTCTGACTGATCGTATTTCGCTGACCATGATAGAGTAGCTCTTTTGGGTTAATTAAATATTTGGTTTATGCAGCGCTTACCTGTCAGAGCTTGCACACCACTTTGCTCAAATTCATTTCATATTTCCCTATACTAATTCACCCCTAATACTTTTTGGGTTCTGCAGTAGTGTGCTACTCGCCGAAAAGCATTTCAACGCCTCCTCAAGGGTAGTAAGCGCTATATAAATTCAATTACAATGACAGTTATCCTGACATCCAATGTCCTTGTCCCAGTCATTACATTTAAGGTGAACTCCACCTCATCCAGGAGAAAAATTAGGAAGTGGTGGTGTAAACCCATCCACCTACACCAGGGTAGTATAACTCCCTCTTACCCACATCACTTACGTTGCTTTTTTGGTCGAGCCTACTTTGAGCATGCGCTGTCTGCAAGCCCTGCTGTTGTCAATAAAGGACTTTACTCCCACCTCCCCCTCCTGACTGGTTCAGTCCAGTATGGCTCTTATTTGCTGTCACTTAACTGGTTCAGACAGAGATACGTCCTTTCAGTTTTTCCTCACAGGTGCACCGGCCAAGTACTGTTCTGTTACACTTACATTGCTCTTCTGTTCTTTTGACAGAACTCTTTTTGCTTTTGCGCCCATCACTTTTTGCCCGTGGACTTGCTCACTCCGTCTCTCCCACAGCAGTCCCTTCTGTTTTTAGAACGGTGGATGGCGATCAGGGCGGCAGCGGACTGTGATTACATGCAGACGTCTCTGCCGTTCCCGCAGCCACTTACTTATTTTGTGCATCAGGAGCGAGTAATAAGGCAGACGAGCCCAGAGTGGGGGCAGCACCTCAGAGCATGAGAGATTAGCTATTAGGCGTTCAACGCAGGCAGCATGTAGAGTTTGGCTTGCGCCTGGCAGATTTTCCTATGGTACACATATTAACATGCATGCACAGACTTTGCTGTGGGTATGTAGTTTGCCTTACTCCTGACAGCTCCTCACACTGCACACATATTAACATAGATGCACAGACTTTGCTGTGAGGTATGTAGAGTTTGTCGCAGGCCTGCCAGCTCCTCTTATGGCACACACATTAAAAAGGATGCACAGACTTTCCTATGGGCATATAGGGTTTGTGTTGTGCCTGACAGCTCCTCTCACAGCACACATATTAACATGGACGCACAGATTTTCCTATGAGTTTGTAGAGTCTGCCTTGCTCCTGATAGCTCCTCACATGGCACACATATTAACATGGATGCACAGACTTCGCTGCGGGTATGTAGAGTTTGCCTTGCTCATGACAGCTCTTCACAAGGCACACATATTAACATGGATGCACAGACTTTGCTGTGGGTATTTAGAGTTTGGCTTGCATCTGGCAGATTCTTCCATGGCACACACATTAATATGGAAGCACAGACCTTGTTATGGGTATGGTGAGTTTGCCTTGCGCTTGGCCCCTTCTCCTGTGGCACACAAACAAATTAACACTGAAGCACCGACTCTGTTATGGGTATGTCCAGTTTACTGCAGGCCTGTCTGCTTCACCCGGGGCACATATGTTAACATGTAAGCACAGCTTCTGCAGTGGGTATATGACGTTTCCATTTGGTCTGGCAGCCTCTCCTGTGGTTCAACCATTAACATTTAGAAGCAAAGCCTCTGGAGTGGATCTGTACAGTATACCCAGATTACAGTAAATGGGGGCTCTCTTTTTTATCAAGAGCTATTTTGCTTTGGCCATGTTATAAGGAGCGCTGCTTCATGCCTTAGTCGCTCTTTAAAGTGGCGGACAGAAATGGCCCTCATGGAAATTTCATTAGCACTGTTCATCATTTGTAGCTCTGCTTGGTGTGGATGTTGTAGAAGTGGCTGTAACATTTAGTGCCTTCTGTCCTGTTTGGCGTGATGTTTAGATGTTCTTACAGGTCCACTAGCAGCAGTGGGTTGTACGATGCACATGTGATGTTCCAGCATTTGGGGGACATCTTATTCCTGCTTGATGTTCTGGTAAAATCTCAGCCGGACAGTATAGTTAGGCATAATCGCCGAGGTAGTGTATAATTTAATGCAGCTTTATTAGCCTTGCTTAGTGTGTTTCTTCTGTAAAGCACGCAGTGTCCGGAGCAATAAGGGTGTAATCAGTCAACCTGTTAGTTCCAGAACTTGTTAATGCCAAATATGCTCCAGTTTTCCTCTTCAGCACTATCTCTGTGAAGCCAGATCAGCCTAATAGCGCCACACTGCTTCCATTTGGTAAAGAATGCCATTGCTTACTAGATAGAATGAGGGTGTGTGTAGAAATGTTAATTACATAAAATACTTGAGATCCCTATGCTCCATGGCCACAAAAAAGGCGCAAGTGCAGGGTTTTATGTCTAATTTAGAAGCCTCCTCATCCCTTGTTGTTTTTACCTGTATGGAGGGTGTAGCACTGCCCTCAAATTGCTCAACCTTCCAAGAGAACGGTTATAGAGTTGATAAAACGTCTGGACATTTAAATTCAGAGCTTCTTGTGTGGTACTTACATATCCAATAATTGACATCTGTGTTTCTTGCTGTAGAGCATTGACCGTTCTGCAAAGGTCCAGTAGTGTCAGATCCATGTTAAATATTCAGGAAAACAGTCGACTGTGAACAACTATGTATTTTTATCCCTGGTGGAAATCGGAAAATCTGTCAGAGGTACACGGGGCAGATGTTCAAGTGAGTTTACAGTCTTTTAATTTGTACAAAATTGTACCCTATGAAAAAATCCTATTTTCAAGAAATTAAATCATTAGGAAGCCACACACTGAAAAGATGGGAAGCAAGAGAGCAAATCTGATAGTTGCCTCAGTTTGGGGGTGTTCATATTAATTAACAGTATGTCTTTTGCACAGCCCGTGGAAGGCATTAGGAATACATTACCCTTAATTACTGCTTTGAATGTTTGTCTGTGATCACTTGAATAAGCGATTCTCTTTTAAAGGGGGCCGAAAGCCCGACTAATGATTGAGATGGGTAAATGAAGACATTACGCTTCTTATTATCTTAGATCCTCATAATGCCTAATTTATACCTTGCCTGAAGATTCAATGGAGATGTGCAATGAGCTTGACTTAGGGGCTGGATAGGGATGCCTTTTTAGGTCGAGCCTGGGCAGTGCATGCACTGCTCTGCGAGGCATGCTATATTCGAGTATGTTCTTGAAGCCCCGCTCACTCTCTACCCATATTTGTCATAGGCTTGTGTCATTGTCCTTCGTAAATGCTGGCTTCTGGTTCGTTAATAGGCTTGTTAGTCCCTCCTTAGTACCGCCTTGTCTTCATTTGTAACCTCCCATGAGGAGTGTGTTTTTACTTCAGTTGTTACACGGTACATCTTACTTACTGTGTAAGCACTATTTTCTTTAATGAGATTCTCCTACTGCAGGCACTACATGCTTTCCTGCAACATTCAACGCGCCATGCACTCTTTCACTTTCCAAGCAGCCCGGGACAATGGCGGCCGCTTCTTTAAAATGAAATAGGTCTCTCATTTACAAGAGTTTGAGCTATTGGCATTGTAAATGACAATGCCTTTTATTTATGTGTTAATTATCTAAACAGATAAATAAAAAGCATTGTCATTTACAATGCCAAAAGCTTAAACTCTCGCAAATGCGAGACCTATTGCATTGCAAATGCTTGTTTTAATAGGGTTCAGCACCCTCTAAAGTCTTGGGATAATAAACTGAAGAAAAATGGACGTCAAAACCAAGCATTTGTGCATAGGTATGCGAAAAATTTGAGGCGTGATTTGTATTCTGCAAGAATTAGGTTGCAGTGGTAGGATGGCGAAGTGCATGGACATGTACTTACGCAGGATGTAACCACTGAAAAATAACACTCCTCCACAGCAGCCATCTTGTACGACTCTCAGTGCCACCATCTGTTCTAAATTGCCTTCCAGGAAAGACAAGGCCAAAGTAACGTACTGTTGAACATCCCGCATCCCCACGTGAGAAGCACCGAAGCGCTGACATTCTGAAGGTGCTTGGAAAGGTGAGAGACACATTAGCGAGCCCCAAAGAACCCATCAGGTAAAATCGAGGAATCTCTCTCACAATCTCAACAGTTCATTACAATCTTCGAGGAAACGTTATTTGACCCGTTTTTGTATCCAAGTTATTTTTCTCCAGGGGGATTAGGGGGTGGTGGGGTGATGCAGCCACAAGTCCCATGCACAAGTTCCTTTCCGATCATGGGGGGTGGTAACAGACTAGCTCGTTTAGGTAACATTTGGGGCTCCCCTACCAGAGTCAGTGCAGATTAGGGTATGGCAGGTGCTGTATCTAATAAGAATGTGATGGTTTAAGCTGAGAGGAAAGGGGGAGGGTTGGAGAGGTCATAGGATGGAAGTAGAGCCAGAATCCAGGAACTTTTCTATATGGGTAAGGGGCCTGGGGTAGGGACAGGGAACCTCCCAATAGCTGCAAGTTTGAGATTCAGACTGTTTAAAGGAGGGGGGGGAGTGGAGGAGGAGAGGCCCACATCATTGACCAGTGGTACCAAAGGAGGACAGACCAGTGTGGCATATTCTAGTGACAAGCTAGTAAGGGGGAAATCAATCTGCAGCAAAGAGACATTTAAAATGAGAAGGAAACAATCATGAAGGATGCTGCTGTCAGTGATGGGCTGTAGATGCAGCTGACATTCCAGTTATTCTGTTTCCTCAAGCATGTGCAGCAGAGAGTAACTGAACGTGCGGGGGAAGGGGAGGTGGTGGCATACAGGGAAAAAGTGGGGGTACTGTTAGTGATGGAGAGAGGATCTGACACTCTATATTTTCTGTTTGTAATAGTCATTCCCATAAATCAAGCTCTCTGCTCCTGGAGGATTCCCTTGGGGATGAAAAATTGATTGATTTTCATTCATTTTGATAGAGTAGAGTAAAGATTCATACCCCCAGGAATGTTGGGGGAGATACGTAGCCCCTTTATGTACAGGAGGAAAGTAAGCTGTTTCGCAGGCAGAGAACCCAACTGGAGACATGTCATATGATGACATAAAGAAAACTATATTGGAGTGACTAGGGCCAGATGCAGGGACTTACAGGATGCAATTTTGATACCCTTGAAAGATTCGACAGTAAGTGGCTGCATACTACAGCAACTCCATTTTCTTTCCCGGGACTGCCAAACAATGTTTGTTAGTCCTGAGTTGAAATAAACAATAACAGTCGCTCCCCCAAAATATAGCGGGTCAGTACCTGTTTGACTTGGTGACCCAGTGTTGTTGAGACAATTCTTAGGAGCCTGGCCTTGGCCAAAAAAAAGGATTTTCATATAACACCCATTACCCCAAGTTCCAGAAAGCACTCAATTATGCCAAATCTTTAGAAAATGAAACTAAGTCTATTGAGCCCTACAAACGTCCATATGTATGGGACCCCCCTACAAAGACTAGGGGGCAGGGTATCCCTACCCTGCCTGTTATATTACCCTTTTAAAACATTTTCAGGACAAGGGAATAAGTCCCCGAGTCCTGTAATGGCTTCCACAACATTTGCTTTCGTGATGGAGCCTGACTATTTTAGCGCTCGCTCCCGCTGGAGCAAGGTGGCCCTAGGTGAAAATAACCCCTAGGCCAATCAGAACACTCTATTTTTTCTAAGTTGAGCTTGCATGAGTCTTGCACCCAACCGTCCAGATAAACAAATATTTTCAACCTTAACTGAACTGATTTACACCAAATCACTAAAACATGCTTTCTGGACAAAGCTCTAGCTTCCTGCCAAATTTGGTGTAATTCCGTTCAGTCATTTGGGCTGTAGCGCCCTCAAAAATGTCTATGAAACTTTCATTGGGATTTTATGTTATTTGATCCACCCTTTTTCTCAGCCCCGCTTGACGGATCACCATGAAGCTTTCCTAGAAGGAAATAGGCAATAAAGAGCACTTGTTTGGAAAGCTTTGTAAAGATTCACGAAATAGTGGCAAAGTTATTAGCAAACCAAAAACAGCCATTCTAAATATAACTACCCAGTGGTTCTGCCACCAGGTAATAAGACCACGCATTTACAAGTAAACTCCTGGAGAGCGAGCGTTTTGTGCTTTGGATTAAAAAAACTCAACATTTCCGCCAGTAGGTAAGATATATATATATATTCACTGAAAAAACCATAGGTTTCAGACACGTTATAGTTAGAAATTAGCATTTAAAAATCCTTTGAAATTCACTGAAAAAACCATAGGTTTTAGGGACAGTTATAGTTAGTTGGACATTGCACTCGTACAAAACCCGTGAAATTCCCCGTTATAGTTAGTTCAGCTAACTATAACTCACGCCCCGCAATGCACTGCTGATGATGTCACATATTACATCACTCATGACATGGTCAGTGACATCACTGATGACATCACTGATGACATCATCCAGTGACTGTGTGTTTCTGTAAAGTTTAAATATGTTTAATATATGTAGGCAAAGGCGTATTGAAGAATGAGTGGGTGTATAAGTGTCTGAATGGATGATTTAGTAGGTGCGTGACTAACTCTATAAGTGAGTGATTAAACGTATCTTACTGAATGCATGGGTTAGTGACTAAACTGGGTGAATGTCTGTATCTGTCTGTCTGTTGGTGTGTAAGTGGATGCATGGATTTGCAAATAGCTACATGAGTGTCTATATGGGTTATTGATTGGTTCTCTGAGTATCTGTATGGGTGCCTGAGTGTTTGTGTGGGTGGGGTGTGTGTGACTCTGTACATAGATGTGTGAGTGGGTGATTCACTGGGTGCATGATTTGAAGAGTGCATCTATGATGGACTGCTTGGGTGGTTGAGTGTGTGTATGGGTGTGTTAGTGAGTGAATGTATATCTCAGTGGTACATGTGCGAGTAACTACATATGTAAAAGGCAGTATATATGTGTGTTAGAGTATTTAAAAGGCTATAAGTGAGAGTGTGTGATTGTGAGAGTGGCTGTATGGATGCGTGTGTGCTTGTATCAGTTATTGTATAAGAGCGTAAGAATGTGCTAGTATTTATATGCGTAAGTGAGTTGCTGTGTGTATAACTGTATAGGTGAGTAAATGGGTGTGTGATTAATTTTTTGCATAACTGACTAGGTGTGTGAGTACCTCTATGGATGAGTGGTTGTGTGTGAGTGTTTATATAGGTTTATGAGTGCATATGATAGTCCTGTACTGAGTGACTGTAAGTATGAGTGACTGTATGGGTGAGTGAGTAGATGTTTGTGTGTAGACCTAAGAATCAGTGAGTGGGTATGTAGTTATTGGTATTGGAGTGTGTATGGTTTTGAGAATGGCAGTGTGTAATTTAGAGTGGGTGTATCAAAGGTTATATTAGGGTGTGAGAAGATGCATGAAATTATCACATGGATGATGTCATCAGTGATTTCATCAGTGATGTCATTTGAGATGTCATCAGTGATGTCATCAGTGATGTCACTGACCATGTCATGAGTGATGTAATATGTGACGTCATCAGCAGTGCATTGCGGGGGCACGAGTTATAGTTAGCTGAACTAACTATAACGGGGGAAATGCACGGGTTTTGTACGAGTGCAATGTCCAACTAACTATAACTGTCCCTAAAACCTATGGTTTTTTCAGTGAATTTCAAAGGTTTTTTAAATGCTAATTTCTAACTATAACGTGTCTGAAACCTATGGTTTTTTCAGTGAATTTCAAAGGTTTTTTAAATGCTAATTTCTAACTATAACGTGCCTGAAACCTATGGTTTTTTAAGTGAATTTCAAAGGTTTTTTAAATGCTAATTTCTAACTGTAACGTGCCCCGCCCCCTCCCTTCACCACTGTGCAAATGCGCCCCGTGGCGCGTTTTAAGTTGGGGAATTAAGTCCCCTTGAATCATGAGGGTCCCTGGGGTCCAACTAGCCCACCCTGTACCTCCAGTATGCGCCTGGGAGCTGCGTTGCAGAGAGGTGTTCAGAGGCCACGACCCTTTTTACACCTCTCTGCAACGCAGCTCTGTGGCGCTTTCTGGACGTACCTGGTGGGCTAGTTGGCCCCCAGGGACCCTCAGGATTGAAGGGGATCTAATTCCCCATCTTAAAACACGCCACGGGCCTGTTTGCACACATGTCACCTGAAGCCCCGCCCCCTCCCTTTACCACTGTGCAAACGCGCCCCGTGGCGCGTTTTAAGTTGGGGGATTAAGTCCCCTTGAATCCTAAGGGTCCCTGGAGTCCAACTAGCCCGCCATGTACCTCCAAAAAGCGCCACAGAGCTGCATTGCAGAGAGGTGTAAAAAGGGGCGTGGCCTCTGAACACCTCTCTGCAACGCAGCTCCCTGGCGCATACTGGAGGTTCCTGGTGGGCTAGTTGGCCCCCAGGGACCCCCAGTATTCAAGGGGAATTACTTCCCTTCTTACAATGCGCCAGGGGGCGCGTTTGCAGACTGCTGCAGGGAGGGGCGGGGCCTCCGGCACGATGCCGGTCTTTTTTTTTTTTTCTGGGAGGGGGCTGCGTGGCCCCCTTCCTCGCCCACTTTGGCCCCGGGGACCCCATCCCCCGGGGCCTGAGGATTATTATTTTTTTTAAACGGGAAGGGGGCCGCGTGGCCCCCTTCTCGCCGGATCCCCGCGTCCTGCGGGAGCCGGCATTGCTTTTCCATAAGGGGAGCTGCAGACATGCAGCTCCCCTTATGGGAAAGCAATCTGCTCTGCTTCATTGAAGTGAGAGCAGGTTTCCCTGCTCTCGCTTCAATGAAGCAAAGCAGTTTGCAGTGACAGTGCGGGAGACGCGAGGCTCCCATCCTGCCATTGCAAACAGCAGTGTCCCGGGGGTAGGCACCCCGGGACACTGCAGGAGCCGGCCCTGGGGGGGTGGTGGTCCCCAGGGCCATCACTGGCTCCAGGAGGTGGGCCGCGCGGCCCCCCTCCCCACATCTGCAAAGCCCCGGGGAGGTGGTGGTCCCAGGGGCTTTGGGGGTCCGAAACGGACCCCCATTCTAAAATTCTTAGTGCCCCGGGGAGGTGGCGGTCCCCGGGGCATGTGGGGGGGCTCAAGCCCCCCCACACAGGTCATTAAATTTTAAAAAAAGAAGCCCTGGGGGGTGGCGGTCCCCGGGGCTGCGGGAGGGCAGAGTGCCCTCCCGCACCATTTTTATTTGAAAGCCCCGGGGGGTGGTGGTCACCGGGGCTTGGGGGGCCTTAGAGGCCCCCCATAAAATATAAACCCACCCCCCGCATGCCCCCGGGACTTGGCCCACCCGGGGGCAAAATAGCCTCGAAGCGCGGGAGACCGCGCTTCGATTTTGTTAACATCACGGCGGGATCCGCGCACCCTAAGCGCATCCCGCCGATTTTCTTTTAAAAAAAAAAATGCTTTTTTCTGCCCAGGGGGTCCTTGTGGGACCCCCTGAGCAGACCTAGGGGTCAGGGTGTTTTTACCCTGCCCCCTTTTTGCGTTTTGCGACTTGTTTCTGTGCCTCGGTTCTACCGAGGCACAAATGGCTGCCAACACTTCCTGGTTTGGAGTGTTGACAGCCAATTAGCATGCAGCTCGTCATCGGGAGGGTGCGCGGACCCTAAGCGGCCATAGATATATATGTGGTTTTACTTTTGATTTTCTCAGCAACTACTGAACGGATTTACACCATTTAACAAAAAGGGTTCTTTCTGAACCAAGAACTAGCTCTTTGCCAAATTTGGTGTAATTCCGTTCAGCAGTTCGGGCTGTAGCCGTGTCTAAAGTTTCCTATGGGAAATTGATTTTTGACTCTTATTTTTTCAATTTCTCCGCAACTACTGAACGGATTTACACCATTTAAAAAAAGGTCGCTTTCTGAACCAAGCGCTACCTTTTTGCCAAATTTGGTGTAATTCCGTTCAGCAGTTCGGGCTGTAGCCGTGTCTAAAATTTCCTGTGGGAATTAACATGGAGAAAACACGTTTGGGACCCCCCTTTTTTCTCGGCCCCCGCTTGCCGAATCACCCCGAAACTTTCAGTATAGGAGCGGACCGGAGCGCCCCACGAGTTTTGAGAATTCCGCGAAGATTCGTCAACCGGCGCCAAAGTTATTTCAAATAGAATGTTGCGGATTTCCTATGGAAAATAGGTCCTAACTATAACTATCTACTGGCGACCGCCAGTAGATAATATATATAGTTTAAAAAAATATATATATATATATTCACTGAAAAAATCATAGGTTTTAGGGACAGTTATAGTTAGTTGGACATTTCACTCGTACAAAACCAGAGAAATTCCACCGTTATAGTTAGTTCAGCTAACTATAACTCGCGCCCCCGCAATGCACTGCTGATGACGTCACATATTACATCACTCATGACATGGTCAGTGACATCACTGATGACATCACTGATGACATCTGAAATGACATCACTGATGACATCATCCAGTGAATGTGTGTTTCTGTAAAGTTTAAATATGTTTAATATATATAGGGAAAGGCGTATTGAATAATGAGTGGGTGTATAAGTGTCTGAATGGATGATTTAGTACGTGCGTGAGTGACTCTACAAGTGAGTGATTAAACGTATCTTACTGAATGCATGGGTTAGTGACTAAACTGTGTGAATGTCTGTATCCGTCTGTCTGTTGTTGTGTAAGTGGATGCATGGATGTGCGAATAGCTACATGAGTGTCTATATGGGTTATTGATTGGTTCTCTGAGTATCTGTATGGGTGCCTGAGTGTTTGTGTGGGTGGGGTGTGTGTGACTCTGTATATAGATGTGTGAGTGGGTGATTCACTGGGTGCATGATTTCAAGAGTGCATCTGTGATGGACTGCTTGGGTGGGTGAGTGTGTGTATGGGTGTGTTAGTGAGTGAATGTATATCTCAGTGGTACATGTGCGAGTAACTACATATGTAAAAGGCAGTATATATGTGTGTTAGAGTATTTAAATGGCTATAAGTGAGAGTGTGTGATTGTGAGAGTGGCTGTATGGATGCGGGTGTGCTTGTATCAGTTATTGTATAAGAGCGTAAGAATGTGCTAGTATTTGTATGAGTAAGTGAGCTGGTGTGTGTATAACTGTATAGGTGAGTAAAGGGTAGTTTGAATAATTATTTGTATGACTGACTAGGTGTGTGAGTACCTCTATGGATAAGTGGCGGTGTGTGAGTGTTTATATAGGTGTATGAGTGCATATGATAGTCCTGTACTGAGTGACTGTAAGTATGAGTGACTGTACGGGTGAGTGAGTAGATGTGTGTGTGTAGACCTAAGAATTAGTGAGTGGGTATGTAGTTATTGGTATTGGAGTGTGTATGGTTTTGAGAATGGCAGTCTGTAATTTAGAGTGGGTGTATCAAAAGTTATATTAGGGTGTGAGAAGATGCATGAAATTATCACATGGATGATGTCATCAGTGATGTCATCAGTGATGTCATTTGAGATGTCATCAGTGATGTCATCAGTGATGTCACTGACTATGTCATGAGTGATGTAATATGTGACGTCATCAGCAGTGCATTATGGGCGCGAGTTATAGTTAGCTGAACTAACTATAACAGGGGAATTTCTCTGGTTTTGTACGAGTGAAATGTCCAACTAACTATAACTGTCCCTAAAACCTATGGTTTTTCAGTGAATTTCAAAGGTTTTTTAAATGCTAATTTCTAACTATAACGTGTCTGAAACCTATGGTTTTTTCAGTGAATTTCAAAGGTTTTTTAAATGCTAATTTCTAACTATAACGTGCCTGAAACCTATGGTTTTTTAAGTGAATTTCAAAGGTTTTTAAATGCTAGTTTCTAACTATGCCTACAGAGGTAGAACATGTGAAGAAAGAAGAAAAAACACACAGAAAGAAGCAAAAGAAATGCAGAAAGAAGCAACAGAAGTCCACAAAGACGAAGAAAAGTGCAGGAAGAAGCAAAAGATGTGCAGAAAGAACCAACAGAGGAGCAGAAAGAGGCCTTGTTGCAAAATCATCCTGTGCCCACAACTTTTTCAGACGGGTACTGGTGGTAACTGACTCTGACTAACCAGAGCCAGTGCTATGCTAAAAGACACTTAGAATACAGTGAAAACACCTACATACACTAGGGAACACTATGCGTTGGGGTACCCCTGTGATTAGCATGACCTCCTCTGTAAGTCCCTAGTACATAATAGGGCAGGGGGATTAAAACTACCTCTTAAAACGCGCTACGGGGCGCGTTTGCACAGTGGTGAAGGGAGGGGGGGCCTGAGGTGACATGTGTGCAAACGCGCCCCGTGGTGCGTTTTAAGTTGCGGGATTAAGTCCCCTTGAATCCTGAGGGTCCCTGGGGCCCAACTAGCCCACCAGGTACCTCCAGTAAGCGCCACAGAGCTGCATTGCAGAGAGGTTTTAAAAGGGGCGTGGCCTCGGATCACCTCTCTGCAACGCAGCGCAGTGGCGCTTACTGGAAGCACCTGCTGGGCTAGTTGGCCCCAGGGTCCCTCAGGATTGAAGGGGAATTATGTCCCCAACTTAAAACACGCCACAGGGCGTGTTTGCACACATCACCTCAGGCCCCGTCCCCTCCCTTCACCACTGTGTAAACGCGCCCTGTGGCCGTTCTAAGTTGAGAGATTAAGTCCCTTGAATCCTAAGGGTCCCTAGGCTCAAACTAGCCCACTAGGTACCTCCAGTAAGCGCCACAGAGCTGCGTTGCAGAGAGGTGTAAAACGGGGCGTGGCCTCTGAACACCTTTCTGCAACACAGCTCCCTGGCGCATACTGGAGATACCTGTTGGGCTAGTTGGCCCTCAGGGACCCTCAGTATTGAAAGGGAATTAATTCCCCAACTTACAACTCGCCACAGGGTGCGTTTGCACAATGGTGAAGGAAGGGGTCGTGGCCTGAGGTGACATGTCTGCAAACACGCCCTGTGGCGCGTTTTAAGTTGGAGAATTAATTCCTCCTCAATCCTGAGGGTCCCTGGGGGCCAACTAGCCCACCAGGTACCTCCAGCATGCGCCAGAGAGCTGCGTTGCACAGAGGTGTTCAGAGGCCACGCCCTTTTACAACACTCTGCAACGCAGCTCCGTGGCGCTTACTGGAGGTACCTGGTGGGCTAGTTGGCCCTCAGGGACCCTCAGGATTAAAGAGGTATTAATTCCTCAACTTAAAACGTGCCACAGGGCGTGTTTGCACACATGTCACCTCAGGCCCCGCCCCCTCCCTTCACCACTGTGCAAACGCGCCCCGTGGCGCGTTTTAAGTTGGGGGATTAACTCCCCTTGAATCCTGAGGGTCCCTGGGGTGCAACTAGCCCACCAGCTACCTCCATTAAGCGCCACAGAGCTGCGTTGCAGAGAGGTGTAAAAAGGATCGTGGCCTCAGAACACCTCTCTGCAACGCAGCCCCCTCGCGCAAACTGGAGGTTCCTGGTGGGCTAGTTGGCCCCCAGGGACCCCCAGTATTCAAGGGGAATTCGTTCCCCATCTGCAAATGCGCCAGGGGGCGCGTTTGCAGAGTAGTGCAAGAAGGGGGCGTGGCCTCCGGCGCGATGCCGGTCTTTTATTTATTTATTTTTTTAAGAAGGGGGGCTGTGTGGTCCCCCTTCTTTTTCTAATTTATTGGCCCTGGGGACCCCATCCCCCAGGGCCTGCCCCCTATTTTGTTTAAAAAAAAAAAAATTTGGAAGGGGGCCGCGTGGCCCCCCTCCCGAGGCCTTAATCGGCCCCGGGGACCCCATCCCCCGGGGCATGGCCTTTTTTTTTTTTCTCAATGTTTTGGTGGGGGGCTGCGTTGCCCCCCTCCTCAGGCCACTTATAGTCCCGAGGACCCCATCCCCGGGGCCGGCCTTTGTTTTTTAAAGAAATTTTGGGGAAGGGGGCCGCGTGGCCCCCCTCCCGGGCCACTTGTAGCCCCGGGGACCCCATCCCCCGGGGTTGGCCCTCTCCATTGGGGACCATGGGGGGGTCCCCAATCCCCCCACGGTCCCGCCGGCTCCCCGCGTCCCTCAGGAGCCGGCATTGCTTTTCCACATGGGGAGCTGCTAAGATGCAGCTCCCCGTGTGGAAAAGTAATTTGCTTTGAATTTTGGAAGAGAGAGCAGGTTTCCTGCTCTCTCTTCCAGAATCCAAAGCAAGTTTGCTATGACAGGACGGGAGCCGCGAGGCTCCCGCCCTGTCATAGCAAACAGCAGTGTCCCGGGGGTAGGCACCCCGGGACACTGCAGGAGCCGGCCCTGGGGGTGGTGGTCCCCAGGGCCATCACAGGCTCCAGGAGGAGGCCGCGCGGCCCCCTCCCAACATGTTCAAAGCCCCGGGGAGAAGGTGGTCCACGGGGCTTCGGGGTCCGAAACGGACCCCCAATTTAAAATTCTTAGTGCCCCGGGGAGGTGGCGGTCCCGGGGCATGTGGAGGCTGGAGCCCCTCCACACAGGTAGTTAAATTTAAAAAAAAGAAGCCCCGGGGGGTGGCAGTCCCCGGGGCTGCGGGAGGGCCGAGTGCCCTCCTGCACCATTTTAAAATCAAAGCCCTGGGGGGTGGCGGTCCCCGGGGCTTGGGGAGGCCTTAGAGGCCCCCCAAAATATGTTAATAAACCCCCGCATGCCCCCGGGACTTGGCCCACCCGGGGGCCAAATAACAAAGAAGCGCGGGAGGCCGCGCTTCGTTTTTTTTTTCACAGCGGGATCCGCGCATCCTAAGCGCATCCCGCCGATTTTTTAAAAACAAAAAATGCTTTTTTTGGCCCTGGGGGTCCTTGTGGGACCCCCTGAGCAGGCCTAGGGGGTCAGGGTGTTTCTACCCTGCCCCCTTTTGCGTTTTGCGCACTTGTTTCTACTGTTTTCTTGTGACTCGGTTCTACCGAGTCACAAGATGGCTGCCAACACTTCCTGGTTTGGAGTGTTGACAGCCAATTAGCATACAGCTCGTGATCGGGAGGGTGCGCGGATCCTCCGTGCCCATAGATATATATGTGTTTTTACTTTTGATTTTCTCAGCAACTACTGAACGGATTTACACCATTTAACAAAAGGGTTCTTTCTGAACCAAGAACTACCTCTTTGCCAAATTTGGTGTAATTCCGTTCAGCAGTTCGGGCTGTAGCCGTGTCTAAAGTTTCCTATGGAAAATTGCATGGGGAAAACACGTTTTGGGACCCCCCTTTTTTCTCGGCCCCCGCTTACCGAATCACCCCGAAACTTTCAAGATAGGAGCGGACCGGAGCGGGCCATAAGTTCTGAAAATTTCGCGAAGATTTGTCAACCGGCGCCAAAGGTATTGGAAATAGAATGTTGCGAATTTCCTATGGAAAATAGGTCCTAACTATAACTATCTACTGGCGACCGCCAGTAGATAATGTATATATAAATATATATATTTTTTTTCCACCAAATGCCACAAACGATGCCGAACAACTTGTGAGCGGGTGCCTCCGTCGTGACTGCGGCCGTCACGAAAACATTAACCACCAAATTCCCATTACAGGAAATCACGGAGCACTCTGCGGTTCACAGTCTTCACTTTAATTTGGCATTTCAGCAATTATGTCTTTCTCAATGCCATAGTGCTCCCATTAACCATTTCACCACATTTAAAACACTCCTGTCTCCTCTTCGTTGGAGAGAAAAAAGTGCTGTAAGAAAAAACTGACTGCATTATGCTCAATGTTATCTATTTACTCAGTCTGCCATTTTGACATGCATAGTTCATTCATAATCTCTCAGTGAGTGTGCCTTAATACTCGTAAATCTCATTTCAGTAATGATAGTCACTTAGTAGAAACGAGTTATTCAGGGCACCAATATATCCAATTGCATGTCCGATATTTCACTCACCAATGTGGCACATTGAAGACTTAGTCCATTGCCCTACCGTGCTCTGACCAATAACAGGCAAGTATCCGTGGGCCTTATCTCATATAAAGTTTCGAATAGCATAAAAAACAATAAAAAATATAATAATAGAATGAAAAAATAATAATTCAAACTTTACAAAACTGGCTCTCCTGTCGAATCGCTGAATCATAGTCTTGTGACTTTAGTGCGCTGCTCTCAACTATGGTAGATACCACTACCAGATTGCCCCTTATTGCTTCTCTAGTCTGTGAATCCTCCTGTAAACAAACATATGAAAGACAAATTTCATTAAATATAGTTCGTTCAAGACCTCAAACAAAAACCAAAATATTTAAACCTTGAGATAAAAACATGATCTTAGAATTAGCAGCAAGGCGGGCTAGAGATGAACAAAGAGCTCGTCATCGATATTCAAGCCTAGTGGTTCCTTCCAGTCCATTTCTAGAATGTACCTTGACTCAAATCTTCTGAGCTCTTTGTCTCTGTCACCATCTCTCTTTCCTTTCGGTTTACTGTCAATTACACTGTAATTTATGGTCTCCACCATGTGTGCTGTGGAAATGTCGTGCTTTGGGGTTGCTCAAATCATTATTTTTGATTGCCCTTAAATTTTGTAATAAACGTTTGTGTACTGGCAGTATGGTACTTCCCACATAGTATTTGGAGCAGGGACATTTTAAGGTATACAATGCATATTCCGTTTTAGATGACAGGTGTTGATTAGTTCTTAGGGTTTTGCCTAGTGGGTTTTTTAATTCCATTAGGTTTGATCCAGTCTCACAAGCTTTGCACTTGTTGCACTTTCTGAATCCCGGTTGAGGCTTTAACCACCCTTGTCCTGTGGTTACCACCTCATTTCTCGCTAATAGATCTCGCATGGACCTTGCCTTTCTGTATGTTACCGGCGGTTTTTTGGGAAAATCTTTGCCTATGATGGGATCGTTGAGGATTAAATGCCAGTGTCTCGCTAGTGCTTTTCTAAGCAATATGTATTTGTCATTGTAGGTTGTAATGAATTTGGTTTCCTCCCTTCCTGTTTCCCTGTTTTTAGAGATTTTGTCAGAAAAGAGGATGTCTTCCTTCCTTACTAGAGAAGCCTTCTTTTGCTCCTGTTCTAGTATTGGTGCAGTGTACCCCCTTTGCTGGAGTCTGGCTATCATGTTAGTTTGTGTTTGGTTATAACACTCTTAAGTGCTACAGATTCGTCTTGCCCTTATCAGTTCTCCATAAGGGATACTGCGTTTTAAAGTGTATGGGTGGAAACTACTGGCATGCAGTATGCTGCTCCCTGCTGTGGGTTTCCTATATAGAGTGGTAGTTAGCCTCGAATCTTTCACTTCGATCTGTACATTAAGGAAATTCAGCCCTTTATTACTTATTTCGCTTGTGAAATTTAAATTCAAGGAATTGGAGTTTATTTTCTCTACAAACGCTCTAGCAGTCACCTCACTCCCCTTCCATAATGCAAACATGTCATCTATACCTCAAGGCCCCCGCAGTTCCTGCCAGCTCCCCTCATCCTGCGGAAGCCAGCATTGCTTTTGGACAGAGAGAGCTGCTGAAAATGCTGCTTCCTCTGTCCAAAAGCAATGCCACTCCGCTTTCAGCAAGCGAGAATATTTTTATTGCCCTCGCTTGCTGAAAGTGGAGCAGTGTTTGCTATGGCTTGGCGGAGGTGGTAAATCTCCCGCCAAGCTATAGCAAACAGCTATCTCCTGGGGTGGACACTTTGGGACAAAGCAAAAGCCGCCCTTGGGAGTGGCGATCCCCAAGGCCATCTATGACTCCAGGAGGTGGGCCGCGTGACTCCCCTCCTTTCTTTGAATTTGCCCCAGGGAGGTGGTGGACCCGAGGCTGCGGAGGGCATGAAGCCCTCCACATTAATTAAATTTAAAGCTCTGGGGAGGTGGTGGCCCCCAGAGCTGCAGGGGGGTCTGTGTGGCTTCCCGCATTTACTAAACAAAAAGCCCCAGGGAGGTGGCAATCCCCAGGGTTTGGGTGGTCCGCGTGGCCCCCCACAGTTTTACTTGTAAAGCCCCATGGAGGTGGCGGTCCCTGGGGCTGGGGAGGTCTGAGAGGCCCCCATTTAATAATGAAAGAAGCCCCAGGGAGGTGGATGTCCCTGGGGCATGGGGTGTGCCATATGGGAACCCCGCATAATTTAAATCAAAAAGCCTGGGGAGATGGTGGAACCTAGGGTTTGATTAAACCATAGGTGGGAGGCCCAATGTGCCCCTCCTTTATTTTTCATATGCCCCTGGGATGTTACACACCTATCAGCTTCCTTTAAAAGAAGCATGGGAGCCTGCACATGGGAGCCTGCACTTTTTAAAAACTTTTTTGCTGTGAATCCCATGAATTTGCAGCAAAATTGAAAAAAAAAACACTTTTTAATGCATGGCGGGGTCCCTGTGGGGACCCCCACTATATTTGGGGGGTCAGGGTATTTTTACCCTGCCCCCTTTTCTTTATTTTTTACTTTTTTCATGGGACTCAACTTCCAGCAGAGTCACAAGATGGCTGCCAGTACTTCCTGGCCTAAGTGTTGTCAGCCAATCAATTTTCAGTAGGATTTTGGGCTCCCAGTTATTTATATTTTTTAGACTTAAATAGCTTTGAAACTACTGAATGAATTTACACCAAATTACAAAAAGCACTCTTTCTGGAACAACATCTAGCTTTCTGCTCAGTGATGTCATCAGTGATGTCACTGACCATGTCATGAGTGATGTAATATGTTACGTCATCAGCAGTGCATTGCGGGGGCGCGAGTTATAGTTAGCTCTACTAACTATAACGGCCGAATTTCTCTGGTTTTGTACGAGTGAAATGTCCAACTAACTATAACGTCCCTGAAACCTATGTTTTTTTTAGTGAATGTCTAAGGTTTTTTAAATGCTAATTTCTAACTATAACGTGCCTGCAACCTATGGTTTTTTCAGTGAATTGCAAAGGTTTTTTAAATGCTAATTTCTAACTATAACGTCCCTGAAACCTATGTTTTTTTTAGTGAATTTCAAAGGTTTTTTAAATGCTAATTTCTAACTCTAACATAGCAGTCGCGTTTGCAGAGTGGTGGAGAAAGGTGAGCGTGGCCTTCAAACACCTTTTAGCAATCCCACTGTGTGGGATTTAGCGGAGGTAACAGGAGGGATAGTTAGCCCCCAACATCAACCTTGGGGGCCAACTACCCCTTTTATTACCTCCAGTAAGTCCCACACAGCAGGATTGCTAACTTGTTATATCAGGCCTGCCCCCTCCCTGCACCACTGTG
This sequence comes from Calotriton arnoldi, assembly GCA_963921515.1. Lineage (NCBI taxonomy): Eukaryota > Metazoa > Chordata > Amphibia > Caudata > Salamandridae > Calotriton > Calotriton arnoldi. Next base: position 141,802 of record CAWUFW010016552.1, read on the forward strand.
CAAAAGCGCATCCTGGCGCGTTGTAAGTTAGGGGAATAAGTCCCCTTGAATCTTGAGGGTCCCTGGGGGCCAAGTAGCCCACCAGGTACCTCCAGTAAGTGCCATAGAGCTGCGTTGCAGAGAGGTGTTCCGAGGCAATGTCCCTTTTTACACCACGCTGCAAACGCGGCTTCTGGCGCACTGCTGCTCGGAGGATGAAGTCCACTTGTGTCCCGAGGTCCTCAGGACACAAGAGGACCTTATCGCCCCACCAGCAGTGCACCAGAAGCCGCGTTTGCAGAGTGGTGTAAAAAGGGGCGTGGCCTCTATATATATATAAACACCAACTCCAGTTAACCATCCGTTTCTGGATACCGACACTCGGACTCTGGTTGTAATTTAAAAAAACTCTTGAGTTTATTTTCTTTCAATATATACGTGTATTCAGAATATTTTATTGCTTAGTTTAGTTAATTAAAACCATAACAATATGCCAATATTCTCAATACAAAACAACGTTGAAGTATAGCATTAAAAAGATTACAATTTTAAAAATTCTTGTTGCAAATGTACCGTAAAAGTTCAATTGGGGAATATAAAAAATCACGATGAATTAACAGTGCATCTATGGGTCATGAGTACACAGAGGGGCATATTCTCAAGGACTCATCGCCGAGTTAGCGGCACGTTATCGCAGCCAAAGTGGCGATAAATTCATCGCACTATTCACAAGCAGGTGCTAACAGCCGATATCACCAGTTTTCCCGCGATAGCAGCCGCAAAAAACATCACCACGGATGACACCGGCAACTAACGCTAATGATATGCAGAGTAGGCGTTCCCATGCAAAAACCCGCGAAAACACCACTCCGCAACATTCCCAACGACCAGCCAGATCGGCGATAAGATTCAAAAACATGCGATAAGGCGCGTTAGCAGCATGGATTTAACACCTGCTCCTACCTGGTGTTAAGTCGGACGACAACCTGCACCATAAAAGGGAGCCCAGCCCACAGCCACACCAGAAGAATAACAGATGCCATGGAGCTACTGATCATGCAGCTCGGAGCCCCAAGAGGGCCACAACACCCACCGCCACCACCGCCAGGACCCCCACCCCCCAGGACCCCCCGGACTACCACAGAGGCAGTGCAGACAAAGACACCGGACCTTCCGAAAACGCACCAGCCTCGGAGACTTAACGCCAGAGGAAGCCATTGCCCACTACAGGCTCAAAAGGATAACCATCCTCCGCATCCTGACCCTCATTGCCCACAGGCTGACGGTACCAACACAGCGGAGAACCAACATCCCTCCGCAGACAAAGCTGCTGGCCGTGCTGCACCTGTTGGCCTCTGGGACCTTCCAACCAACAATTGCCAGAGTTGGAGGAGTCTCACAGCCAGCCCTGTCAAAGTTCCTCACACCTGTCTTGGATGCCATCATGAGCTTGGTACCCCAGCAACTTTACTTCCCACACACTGCGCAGGAACAGCTGGAGATCAACATAACATAACATGTGCATTTGTAAAGCGCACGTTCACCACTACGGGTATCTTGGAGCTGAATAACAGATGTTTGTTGTTACCCAACTCAATGGTACTCATTTTATCGACCTCATATGGATGAAAGGCTGAGTGGACCCGCCGGGATTTGAACCTGTGACCATGAGGTCGAACACAGGCCCCTGCAGTAGACGCATTAGTCCACTGAGCCACCAGACCCAAGGAAGGCTTCTCTGCCATAGCTGGCTTCCCGCACGTGTTGGGGGCAATCGACTGCACACATGTACTCCTCGTGCCCCCTGCCGCCACTGCACACAATTACCGCAACAGGAAACACACGCATTGCATCAATGTGCAGGCAATAGTGGACCACCGGGGACTCTTCACCAATGTCGTCGCCAACTACCCAGGCAGTGTGCATGATTGCTTCATCTTCCGACAGTCTATCATCAACCAGCGCTTTCAGGATGGCACCTATGGAAATGCACTGCTCGTCGGTAAGTAACAACTGAACACACCACACACCTCAACTCCACCAACATACAACTCACAACTCTGGGAATGCACACATCACAAAATCACATACAACATGACAACCAACATTCCAGACACGACAACACAACTTACTGTGACAACCTGGGCTAGCCATGTACACAAGCCATCAATGGCATGGCACCTCAGCCACACAATAGCAGAATGTGGGGAGAGGTGGGAACCAGGCATGTGCAAAGGAGGCAAGTGACCCATGAATGTGAATGTCACAATGCCAAGTGTGGTGTGGATGTGCTGGCCAGACTTGAGTATGCAGACCACAGACTTTTCCATGTCGACATACACTGCTGGTGTCTGGAGTGTACTGGACAGTGGACACAACCATGTTACCGCAGCCAGTGGGGAAGATCGCGGGAATGTAGCTTGTTACGTCCCCCCCTGTAAGCGTGAGCAGAGTGGGCTGGCCCGGCGTACCCCAGGCCAGCGTAGGGGTGTGAATAAAAAGCCCGTTACTCTGGGCGTGGTTCTCTTCCGGAATGCCAATATGTTGCCAACGTGCACACTGTGGTTTGAATGTTCAAATCTCAGTATCCATAGAAATTCGACGGTGTGCTGCAACCACCCTGGCGCCTGTCCGTAGGCGTCTAAAAGGTCAATCCAGACAAGTGTGCAAGAGGGGACAACCCTTCTTGCTGGTGGGAGCACATTTACATTAGCATGGGAATGCTATTCACTTGTTTTGATTTGCGATTTCCAAAATTTCACTCTTAAGGCGAGTTTAAACCATTAGTTCCATGATTTATTGGTCATCCAAATGCATTAAACACCATGCAAATTCATCCAATACAATCATCAAGTGTTGTATTCAGTAAAATATATTACTCCATTACATTTTCCAAAACCCAATGCATTACGGGCCAGATCACGACCCTTCATCAGGGGTCCTTCATTGCAATGCTATAATATGAAGGAAACAGGCAGTTCAACTTACAGTCCATAACAGTGAAATAGCAATCTAACGCATAAAACAAAATAAAATAGTGTATTGAGTGCAAAATCAAATAAAAGGTTAAAGAGTCACTCTAATAAATTAAAAAAGCCAGAAACCATTATTTCCAAGAGAAAAGATGATATGCAGTTACACTAGTCGATATTAACACTGGTAGATGTTTAGAAAGGAAAAACGAGCCGTGATGTCTGTGTGGTAAAATTTGATAACGTAAAATACAGCTGTGTCACTAAACGAGTTCTAATGATGGCGTGGCATAGCTCAAAGGTAGATTAACTTTCCACCGGACTCGGAAAGGAATCCGGCCGAGCTATAGAAGCACTGCGTGCTTGTGACGTGAACATGCAAAACAATGCGGGGTGCATACAAAGTTACCAAGTGTATTCTAACTCCGCTACAACGTTAAGTTCACTACGCGCTTGAAGTTTAACTTGCGAATAAAGCAAGGTCTCGCGTTCTTACCGGGTTTCTTTCTCCTGTTGCCTGACTCCGCACGAACATGAGTGACGCGGTAAAATGTACCCCTTTATACGTACTACTGACGCATTAAAGGGACAGTGTCTCAATGTTCTAAGATTATGTGAACAATAAAGTTGAAATTAGAAAAAAGGTGCACGAAATCTCAGTTGTGTTTACTGGTTAAACACCATATTAGTTAGACAGCTCATGGCGCTTAAAAACTTCTAGTTTCATGATCTCCCATAAACACAAACATCAATTGAAACAACGAACGAAATTCACACTGTTGAAAAAAGCTGCCATTAATAATCATTCAAAATATCTTCAGTCTAAATTACAAGAAACAATTAAATTCAATTCTATCATTCATCCCTAGAGGCTGTAGTAATTGCAATTTTTGGGTCCAGTAAAATTCAGATCTCGCTAACGCTTTTTGAGGGTCCATATCCCGTTTTGGTTTTTGCGCCTCTAATATAGTGAAACGTAGTTGCGCTATATTATGCCTAGCTTCCATCCAATGTGTTGCAACAGTCGATCTCTCATTTTTATTGCGTATGTTACTTTTATTGTCTCCTATACGCAATTTCACTTTTCTTTCTGTTCTTCCCACATAAATTTTTCCACAGGGGTATTTTAATGCGTAGATAACATTGGAAGTGTCACAAGTGCTTGAGTGTCTTAATTTGATTTTGTTACCCTTAGTGGGATGAATAAAGCAATCTCCAACCATAACATTATTGCAATGCACACAGTTCATACATTTTAGCATGCCTTTAAATGTTTTTGTCGTACCTCTAGTCTCTCGTTAGTAGTTCTTTTAAGTTGTTGGACCTCTGCATTGCGAAAGTTGGTCGTTGAGGAAATAAAGTTTTTAAATCAGGATCTCTGTGAATGATATTCCAATGCTTCAAGATTATGGATTTAATCGCTTTGGCATGTGTGGAATGTTTCAAGACGCAGACTAAAGGGTGGGATTGTTTTGGGATTGTGCAACGTAATAAACTCGCTCGATCAACAGTTGCAATCCTTTGATTGGCCTTTTTTAGGATGTGTAAAGGATATCCTCTTTTTTAAATTTATCCATGAATTTGTGTGGAATAACTTTAGTTTCTTCTGGATCAGATGTAATTCTTTTTAATCTGATGAATTGCGAGTATGGCAAATGTTCTTTGAGCGCAATTTGGTGAAAACTGTCAAAATGAAGAGAATTATTTCTATCAGTTGGTTTAGTGAATACGCTTGTTCTTATGGTGCCAAGATCAATTTGAATAAGTACGTCCAAAAAGTTAATGCTGGATTTTTCAATTTGGTGAGTGAATTTGATCCGGTCGTGGATGTGGTTAAGAACACTGATATTGCTTTCCAATTGGTTCAAATCCCCTTTCCATATTATTAGAATGTCATCAATATAGCGTTTGAAGAGAACCAGATGTTGAGTCCATTCATGATTACTAAGAATGTGTTCAGATTCCAATTTAGCCATAAAAATTTTGGCATACGAAGGGGCTCCAGCAAAGCCCATTGAAGTTCCATTGTTCTGGGCGTAGAAGTCACCCTGCCATTCAAAGTAGCTATGATACAATGCGAACTGTAGAAGTTCCAGTATCAACACTTTTTCTGCTCTGATGTCATTATGTTTTAGAAGGGCCCATTCAATGGCGTCCAGTCCATCAGCGTGAGGAATTGAGGTATAGAGAGCAGTGACGTCTACAGTACATAGATACCAATTTTCAATTCCATGCACATCCAGTTCTTGTAGTAGATTTAAAAGAGATGTTGTGTCCTTGATGTATGACTCTTGTTGTTGTACGATGGGCTGTAAAAAATAATCAAGATACCTTCCTAACGGTTCTGACAAAGATCCACATGCTGAAACTATTGGGCGAAAAGGTGGTTTCTCCAAGTCCTTGTGAATTTTAGGGAGCATATAGAGTTTCGGCCGTCTCGGATATGCTGTATACAAAATTTTTTGGGTGTTATTGCTGATCCAACCCAACTCCACAGCTCGTGTTAGAATCTGGTTCAAAAGATTTTGGTAGCTTGTAGTAGGATCCTGATCAAGTTTAGTGTACGTGTCACTGTCTAGAATGTGATGCATCACGCTTGGTTCATAAAATACCGGGTCTAACACCACAAGTGCATCTCCCATATCGGCTTTTTGAAATGTCAACTGTTGATTATTAGCTAGTTGTTTCAAGGTGCTCCATTCTTTTGCTGTAAAATTCACTCGTTTATGTTTTCGAAAATTGATCTTCGTGATCTCGGCTTTAACCAGTCGCTCAAATGTGTCAATAGATTTATGTGATATCGGTGAACAAAATGAACTTTTTGGTTTAAACTCTTTCAATTCAGCTTCTTCTTGAAAGGACATTGGAGATTCCATCGTGCTAAAGAGATGTTTCAGTTTAAGAATTCTGACAAACTTGAACAAGGCGATTTCAGTCTCTGCTAAATTACTGTGATAAGTAGGTATGTATGAGGTTTCTTTATTTAAAACAGCAATTTGAGCCTTAGAAAGTTGAACCTTAGAAATATTGATTACTAGGTTGCTCTCGTTTTGCTGCGGAGAGATCTCTTGTCCGACTCTGTTTCTTGTTCTTTTTCTCTTTCCCCTCCTTGTTTTTGTGTAGGTTTGTCTGGTCGATGGTTTGCGCTGGACTGATGGATAAAAAAGTTGATTTTGAAGCCTGAGCTCCTCCTAACGTGCTGGCACTTCTTTCAACCGTTGCTCCGTCCCTACTAACTGGTGGGCGATTTTGAGCTAACTCCGAATCGGAAACTATGCTTTCTTGTGGTGATCCTAAGCTTTGTGGTCTTTGCCATTTGCGTTGATTGTAAACCTCAGCCCATGTATAAACTTCATCAAGTTTATAATCAATGGTGTTGCGGCGAAATTTTTTGATCTTTCGTTCATGTATTTCTTTAGCGTATCTATCAAGCTTTACATTGAGATCTTGTAACAGGTCGTCCCAATTGTCAATGGTCTTTTTTGATAGTTCTTCTTTGATGGTGAGTATCTCCTCTTCTAAAGATTTTAAAATGTTAGATAGTTCCTCCACTATTAAAAGAATTAGGTCCAACGAACATTTATTAAGAATCTGGTACCATCTTTCCATGAATTGTTTATTGGTTTTGCAAAGCATAGGTTTTAGAGCAATCCGTAAGCCTCTAGGGATTCTTTTTGCCTTGTGATAATGAATGAGGGTAGTGGCATGGAGTCTCTGGTTGATCTCCTTTCGACTAAGATATTCAAGTTGTTTCAGTAGTTGCGTTGTAGTCGATACTTGTGGACTGAAGAGTCTGGCCTCCTCTTCCGGAATGGCCAACGTGTCTGCCAGGGCGGCGCCTCTCACCCCACCACGAGGCCGACGCTGTGAGCGGCGGTGCCTGCGATCCTGTGCGCCTGCTGCACCCCAGGCCGCTGGTCTCAAGACCCGTCTTGTCCGCCCCAGCGCACCCAGGCCTCACTGCTCACCTGCCGACACCGGCGTGTGTCAAAGAGGGCCCACCACGTGCCGGTGCAAGCTCCAAGCCCGAGGCCCGCGACCTTGGCAGCCTCCTCAGACCATCATGGCCTCCGCGACACAGGCCCCCAGTACTCCTTTCTCGTTGACGTACTCCACGCTGCCTCCGGCCTACACTGCGGTCCAGTAGGTCACACATTTGGAACTGAGTCTTGATTATACAATGGCAGAGTACATATGTATATGGCACATTTTAAATCACCGTTCTCTCTTCGATGTGGTGCCACCAACTCTGTGCATTGCATTCCAATGACACGTGTCTGTGGGCTGACTACTGCCTTCGGCCTACACTGCGGTCCAGCACCGTGGGGTCACATGTGTACTGCCTACACTGTGGTCCAGCAGGCCTCACACCAATCCAATCCAGTCCGGACCAGGCAGGACACGGCATCATCGCAGGCTGCACACACGCTCAGCTCTGGTGCTCCTACCTCCGTCAACCACAAATCCTCGCCACATGGCATTCCAACATCGTGTGTGAGAGTACCAGGAGGAGCTGCCTGAACAGCGGTTGGCCCGCGCTGACCGCTGCCTCCAGCCTACACTGCAGTCAAGTAGGTCACACATTTGGAACTGAGTCTTGATTTTTCAATGGCAGAGTCCATATCATTGTATGCAAGGAGAGGAGTAAGAGGAAGACGCGGTTCAGTCTGGATGAAAAAAGGATCCTCGTTACGGAGGTGACCGAACACTACCAACAACTGCTCTGGTGCCAATAACTCTGTGCATCGCAAGCCAAGGACACGTGGCTGGGGGCCCCTGCTGACCGCTGCCTCCGGCCTACACTACGGTCAAGTAGGTCACACATTTGGAACTGAGTCTTGATTTATTTATGGCAGAGTTTATACCATTGTACAGGCCTCATCGCAGACTGCATCCCCTTTCAGCTCTGGTGCCACTGACTCCGTGCCCCGAAATTCATGGACACTCTCTGGTTGAACTTTGGTGGCGTCTGAGTCTATGGCCTGGGGGTTGTCTTCATCATCATGTAGCTGATACTGACTTGGTGTCAAAAATGAGTCTGTAGCATTCATCTCCTCCATATTGCCTGTGTCTGCTTGGTACTGCCCTCTGTATCATGCCCTGGAAGAACACCTTCCACTGCCCCCCAAAACCCTCCACGACATTCACCTTGGACATCGACGAGGACCCACTCAGTTCTCGTGGCCCTACCTCAGTGCACCGGTAGTCACCGTCCCGTGGCGCTGTTCCATGTGCCGGCCGCTGTGCATCCGGGGCCACTAACTCTGTGCAGCTCAAGTCATGGACCCTTGCTGTTTGAACTGTGAACTTCTGATTGTCTGATCACTGTTGTAGTTGTTGCCAGCACCAATCACTCCTTGAGGGCTGGCTCACACTCACCCCACACCCATCCAGCACAGGCGTCACTGGACATGTGACCCTGGCAATAAAAGGGGCCGGGCACACGTGCCCGTAGCCAGTTCCACAAACTATCTAAGTGTGTCCGTGTGGTCATTGTGTATGCATGAGGGCCCCGGGCCCTACCACATTGCATTGTGCTGTGTACAGCGGACGCAACCATGTCACCTCAGGCAGTGGGGAAGACCTGGGGCATGTAACTGTGTCGTACCCCCCTGTAGGCATTGCCGGAGTGGGCTGGCGTACGACAGTCCAGCGTAGGGGTGTGGATAATCACCCCGGGGCTCTGGGCATGGTTAAGTGTTGGGCTTGCCAATGAAAGTACCTAATGCGTGTGTCTCTGTTGTAGTGTCGGCGCCACCCGTCCCGCAATGGACAAAGTTGCAATGTAACATGCCCCCGGAGTGCGGGCTCGGCAGAAGGGATAAATGAATGAGCGCAAGCCCGCTCGGGGTCCGGGATCATACATGCCAACTGTTGTGTGTGTATCGCTATTACCGCAGCATAAGCCAAAGGTCTTGCCTCGACCGCATCGCGAGTTCAGCCAGCCATGAACTCTACATCTGTGTCCGCCCTATCCTTACCATAGGCCTACACACACGTGGCCGCCCACCTTCAACGCACAACATCACAGTGTCGTTGTCAGGCTTGTGGACATGCGCAGACAGGCATGACAATGGTGTGCCGTAGGAGTGCAAGTGATGCAACCACGCAGCGCACACAAGTAAATAGGCTATGGGGAGGGAGGAGCAGCAGTGAGGCTACGTAATACACATTGATGGTGCTCATTTGCTACAAGCAGGTCATGTCAAACAGGAATCACTATGACACACATATAACCCTCCAATCAACTAGGGAGCCTGCCAACACATCATGCAGAACCAACTATTGACTCATGTCTCTCTGCACTGTCACAGGTGATCAAGGATATGCACTCTGCCCTTGGATGATGACACCCCTCCGAGACCCGAACACACAGGCCCAGAGGCAGTACAATGCAGCCCACAAACGCACCAGGGGCATCGTGGAACGCACATTTGGCGTGTTGAAGTCACGTTTCAGGTGCCTGGACATCACAGGTGGAAGGCTTCTGTACAGCCCAGACATCATGTGCAAGATGATCGTTGCATGTTGTGTGTTGCACAACATATGTGTACGCACCAATGCCCCATGGTTACAAGTGCCAGATGCACCGGACGATGATGAGAAAGATGAGGCAGGTGGACCACACCCCACTGCAGCTGCAGCAGGAATAGCCCGTAGGAACAACATCATTGACAATTTCTTCACATGAGGATGTCACATTGTGACAGTCCTTAGCAATCATGAGACAGTACAAAACGACCACAGGCACAGCATGTGCAAATACATTCATTATAACACACATTCCCTGAGTTTCTGTATGTGTGCTGCAGTGTGGCACAGGGATCAGGGACATGATCCAGAGTCATTGTGGGTGTGCAGTGTGCTCTACTTAATTGTGCATGTGTGCCATTGTGCCCATCTCCCCCGTCCCCCAGTCCCTGGTCGGTACTCACCCTGTTGATGTTGTGTCAGGTCATGTTGAGCAGTGTCCCGATCCCCAACTCCTGGCACCATATCCCGACTGATGACTGTGGCCACCATTTTCTCAATGTCATCCAGCTCCTGGTGTGCCGCTGGTCCCCCGCTCCAATCTGCGTTGCTGCTTTCATGTTGGCATCGAGTTTCTTCTTGGTTTTGCCCTTCACATCCTTCCAGCGCTCTTGACCTCTTCCATTGTCCTCCTCGACACTCCGACTGCATTCACGTTGTTCACGATGTACTGCCATATTTCCGTTTGTGTTGCCGATGACACAGTGGAGGTGACGAACAGTTGTTGGTAGTGTTCTGTCACCTCCGTGACGATGATCCGGTTTTCCTGCGGACTGAACCCCGTCTTCCTCTTCCTCTTCTCCTTGCCCTTCCCCGGCCCCGGGATTCCTGGCTGGTCGTCTGTGGGGCTTGTGGGGTTCGCGTTGTCCTCTGCACTCGGTCCGGGTGCGTCCATGGTGCTATGCAGTTACATTTTTTTCTCTTTTTTTTCTCTCTGCTTTTATAGTGCATTTTCCCGCATGTCGCTTGTTATCGCTGATTTTTGTTTCACGATTTGGGGCAGCGCAACTTTTTTCGCGTTTCGCATTTTTTCGGCGTCACGTTGATTTTAACGCGGGCATTTGTCGCGTTATCGTGAGACTATCGCATGGTGCAGCCGGGTTGGGAATACTGCGTTAACATGTCATTATTTTCCCACGATAGACTGCGATGTGAGAAGTTGCGTTAAGCGAATTTGGCGATAGTTAACACACGTTCTTGAGAATATCCCCCAGAGTATACAGGAAAAGTGATCTATACAGTACATTGATGTTAAAAAGGAGACAGACCTTAGTCTCTAAAATGCCGTTATGGGTGGACGCTAGTCGTGCTTAATGCTTTCTCGCAATGAATTAAAAGTTTTAGTAAATTACAGTTGTGCTGTGTGTCATTTGGATCGAGACATTTTAGTATTGCAGTTCTACAAGAACGAATGCCTCTTATGTTGAATAGTTTCTTCAGCAATTTATGGCGGTGTAGACTTAGGGCTGGGCAAATGCATATTAGATCAATAAAATCCTGTGTTGGTGATTCACAAAGAGTACATGACTTTGTGCCTTGATATTTCCAGCGGGGCTGGTCCGCATAGGACGGCAGCATTCCTAGTTGTACTGCTAAAAACTTAGTCTTTAAGTAAGGAGAAAAGGACAGACCCAGGTAGGGAGCTGGTTGCAGTTTTTTATACGATTGCAGTACCATCCATGCATGGGCTCGCTTGCTTAGCCTGGTTTTGTCCTCCGTTAGTGAGTGCTTTTTTGCCTCCTTCTATAGTATTTGTTGACAAAAGGTAAATGGTAGGTTCCACTGCCAAAGGTCTGCCATGTTGGTAAGTTTTAAAGATGATTGCAGGTACTTGGTATAGGCAGACTAAGGGTCACCTTGTAATGCATTCCAGAGCGCATTAATAATCTAATTTCCTCGGTTACTCCAGATTTTATACCAGGTTTTTATTGTTACATATGTTCTGTATGTTAGTTGCTGTTGCAGGGCAAATTCCAGCCGGATCTGTGCCGGTGAAGAGTTGTGTAGTAAAGAAAATACCGTTCTGTACACCCGCGTTTGGAGGCTATCCAGGATAACTGCATCTTTCCCGTGCTGTACTTCACTTCCATAAGCTACAGTTAGGAAAAGTTTTGCTTTAATGATCGCTAATAATGGAATGAACAATGGGCCTTTTAAACTCTTTGACATCGTACAGAATGCAAATGTTAGGCCATTTCCCTTTTTTAGTAATGCTTCGTTCTGCTGTTGAAAGGTTAGTTTTTTGTCCAAGTGTATCCCTAGATATTTATAATTGCTAACCACTTTCAGTTTTGCATTGGTGATTGTAAATGGTGATTGATTTAGGACGCAACGGCTTATAATCATCGCTTTTGTTTTTGTGATGTTTATCCCTAACGAGTTAGACTTTGCAAAGTTCCCTAGTTCTTTAATTGCTCTTTACAGGCAAATTTGCGTGTAACTGAGGAGCACAATGTCGTCAGCATAAGACAGGTGTGTAATTGGCAGTGTGCCCAGGTGTGGGGGATGCGAGTTGATCTCATCTAGCCTTGGTGATAGGTCAGCCATGAATAAGTTGAATAAATGTGGTGCTAGGGCACAGCCTTGCTTTAGACCATCACTCGTGTAGATTTTTCTGGTGAGCCTCTTCCCGTCGGCTATTTTAACTTGCATCCATGTGTCAGAGTATAGTTCCATTATTGGTCTTAGAATTGCTTCTGGAAGGCCCCACTGCTTCAACTTGTGCCATAAAATGCTTCTGCTGACTCGATCGAATGCAGCTTTAAAATCAATAAAGAATAGGTATAGGTTATTTTGCTGTTGTCTGCTTTTATCTGCCATTACACCTAGAGCGAGGACATTTGTGATAGTACCAGTGCCCCGGCGGAAGCCAGACTGGTTAATAGGAATTATTTTGTTGCTCTCAGACCAGATAATTAAATCTGCCAAGATCAGTGAAGCATAATATTTTGCTTCGGCATCTATTAACCCCTTCGCTGCTAGGCCTTTTCCCCCCCCTGTGCTAAGCCTTTTTTGGGCAATTTGGGGTAGTGCGCGCTTAGGCCCCTGTAACGTTTTGACCACATAAGGTATCCACGCCAAATTTGCGTCCTTTTCTTACAACATCATGGGGATTGTAAAGGTACCCAGGGTTTGTGGATTACCCTGGAGGGGTCCCAGAAATTAGCCAAAATACAGCTAAAGTTTGGTTTTTTTGGGAAAAATGGGAAAAAAGGGCTGCAAATGAAAGCGTCTGGGTTTTTCCCTGCAAATGGTATCAAAAAATGATTTGTGGGGCTGAAATCACCATTTTCCCAGATTTTAGGGAATGACAGACTTTTGTCAGAAAACCAACATTTTTTACACAGTTTTGGCATTTTTCTGGGACATAGCCTATTTTTGCTATTTTTTGTGCTTTCAACCTTCTTCCAGTTAATGGTAGAAATGGGTATGAAAGCAATAATGGATCCTGGAAAGCTATACATTTTAGAAAAGTAGACAAAATTCTGAATTCAGCAAGGGGTCATTTGTGTAGATCCATCAAGGTTTCTTTATAGAAACTAACAGTTAAATATAGGAAAAATTGAACATTAGTTGAAAAAAACAGCCTTTTGTGTCAACGTTTTCACCTGTAACTTCTTCTAATTATGACAAATCTTTAAAAGCAATATACCATTACATCCGCTGGACCTTACTGGTTGTGGGGATATATAGGACTTGTAGGTTCACCAAGAACCCGACGAACCCAGAGCCAATAACTGAGCAGCGTCTTGCAATGGTTTTTTATTATGTACCGGGTATATAGCAATTATTGTGGGAAAATGTATACATGGAAAAATCGGTATGAAAGACACCTATGTATTTCTGAAATGGGAACAAAATATAGAGTTTAGAAACAGTAGATATTTGCACATTTCCGAAACTGGGAATACTCATACTAGCATGAGAATTATCGGTCATTTTTTAAAATGACTTCTTTTTACACAATGTCTTTCATTTGGAAGGCAGAATGCATCGAAAGTCAATAGGTAATAACAGTTGCTTTACAAATCTGAATTACCCTAAGTCTCCCGATTAAAATGGTACCTCACTTGCGTGGGTAGGCCTAGTGCCCGCAACAGGAAACGGCGCAAAACGCAACGTGGACACACCCCAATTTCACAGTGAAAAATGACCCTTTTTTGACAAAGTGCCTAGCTGTAGTTTTTGAACCCTAGCTCTGCCGGCACCTAGGGAAACCTAGCAAACCTATACATTTTTGAAAACTAGACACCCAGGGGAATCCAGGATGGGTGACTTGACTGGCTCCCACCAGGTTCTGTTACCCAGAATCCCTTGCAAACCTAAACAATTGTCAAAAAATCCACATTTTCCTCACATTTCTGTGGTGGAAAGTTCTGGAATCTGCGTGGATCCACAAATTTCCACCCACCCCGCGTTCCCCAAAGTCTTCCGAGAAAAATGGTACCTCACTTGTGTGGGTCGGCCTAGTGCCCGCGACAGGAAACGGCGCAAAACGCAACGTGGACACACCTCAATTTCGCAGTGAAAAATGACCCTTTTTGGCAAAGTGCCTAGCTGTAGTTTTTGAACCATAGCTCTGCCGGCACCTAGGTAAACCTAGCAAACCTATACATTTTTGAAAACTAGACACCCAGAGGAATCCAGGATGTGGTGACTTGACTGCCTCTCACCAGGTTCTGTTACCCAGAATCCCTTGCAAACCTAAAAAATTGTCAAAAAAAACACATTTTCCTCACATTTCTGTGGTGGAAAGTTCTGGAATCTGCGTGGATCCACAAATTTCCACCCACCCCGCATTCCCCAAAGTCTTCCAACAAAAATGGTACCTCACTTGTGTGGGTCGGCCTAGTGCCCGCGACAGGAAACGGCGCAAAACGCAACGTTGACACACCTCAATTTTGCAGTGAAAAATGACCCTTTTTTGGCAAAGTGCCTAGCTGTAGTTTTTGAACCATAGTTCTGCCGGCACCTAGGGAAACCTAGCAAACCTATACATTTTTGAAAACCAGACACCCAGGGGAATCCAGGATGGGGTGACTTGACTGCCTCTCACCAGGTTCTGTTACCCAGAATCCCTTGCAAACCTAAAAAATTGTCAAAAAAAACACATTTTCCCCACATTTCTGTGGTGGAAAGTTCTGGAATCTGCGTGGATCCACAAATTTCCACCCACCCCGCGTTCCCCAAAGTCTTCCGAGAAAAATGGCACCTCACTTGTGTGGGTCGGCCTAGTGCCCGCGACAAGAAACGGCGCAAAACGCAACGTGGACACACCTCAATTTCGCAGTGAAAAATGACCTTTTTTTGGCAAAGTGCCTAGCTGTAGTTTTTGAACCATAGCTCTGCCGGCACCTAGGGAAACCTAGCAAACCTATACATGTTTGCAAACTAGACACCCAGGGGAATCCAGGATGGGGTGACTTGACTGCCTCCCACCAGGTTCTGTTACCCAGAATCCCTTGCAAACCTAAACAATTGTCAAAAAAAACACATTTTCCCCACATTTCTGTGGTGGAAAGTTCTGGAATTTGCGTGGATCCACAAATTTCCACCCACCCCGCGTTCCCCAAAGTCTTCCGAGAAAAATGGTACCTCACTTGTGTGGGTCGGCCTAGTGCCCGTGACAGGAAACGGCGCAAAACGCAACGTGGACACACCTCAATTTCGCAGTGAAAAATGACCCTTTTTTGGCAAAGTGCCTAGCTGTAGTTTTTGAACCATAGTCTCTGCCGGCAGCTAGGGAAACCTAGCAAACCTATACATTTTTGAAAACTAGACACCCAGGGGAATCCAGGATGGGGTGACTTGACTGCCTCCCACCAGGTTCTGTTACCCAGAATCCCTTGCAAACCTAAACAATTGTCAAAAAAAACACATTTTCCCCACATTTCTGTGGTGGAAAGTTCTGGAATTTGCGTGGATCCACAAATTTCCACCCACCCCGCGTTCCCCAAAGTCTTCCGAGAAAAATGGTACCTCACTTGTGTGGGTCGGCCTAGTGCCCGTGACAGGAAACAGCGCAAAACGCAACATGGACACGCCTCAATTTCGCAGTGAAAAATGACCCTTTTTTGGCAAAGTGCCTAGCTGTAGTTTTTGAACCATAGCTCTGCCGGCAGCTAGGGAAACATAGCAAACCTATACATTTTTGAAAACTAGACACCCAGGGGAATCCAGGATGGGGTGACTTGACTGCCTCCCACCTGGTTCTGTTACCCAGAATCCCTTGCAAACCTAACAAATTGTCAAAAAACCCACATTTTCCCCACATTTCTGTGGTGGAAAGTTCTGGAATCTGCGTGGATCCACAAATTTCCTCCCACCCAGCGTTCCCCCAGGTCTCCCGATAAAAATGGTACCTCACTTGCGTGGGTGGGTCAAGGACCCGCGACAGGCAAGGGCCCAAAACCTATTGAAGCGACATCAAAATTACCTATCACAAACCAACCTGGTTTTGCATGGGGGGTCTCATGAGTTTTTGGCCCGGGGCTCGGCAGCCATCTAGGGAAACCTACCTAACCCACACATTTCTGGAAACTAGACACCCGGGGGAGTCCAGCGAGGTATGGCTTGCATGGGTCCCCCATCATTCTCCTACCCAGAATCCCCTGCAAACCTCAAATTTCGCTGAAAAATTCACTTTTTTCTCACATTTCTGTGGTGGAAAATTCTGGAATCTGCGTGGATCGACAAATTTCCACCCACCCCGCGTTCCCCAAAGTCTTCCAAGAAAAATAGTACCTCACTTGTGTGGGTCGGCCTAGTGCCCGTGACAGGAAACGGCGCAAAACGCAACGTTGACACACCTCAATTTTGCCTTGAAAAATGACCCTTTTTTGGCAAAGTGCCTAGCTGTAGTTTTTGAACCATAGTTCTGCCGGCACCTAGGGAAACCTAGCAAACCTATACAGTTTTGAAAACTAGACACCCAGGGGAATCCAGGATGGGGTGACTTGACTGCCTCTCACCAGGTTCTGTTACCCAGAATCCCTTGCAAACCTAAAAAATTGTCAAAAAAACCACATTTTCCCCACATTTCTGTGGTGGAAAGTTCTGGAATCTGCGTGGATCCACAAATTTCCACCCACCCCGCGTTCCCCAAAGTCTTCCGAGAAAAATGGCACCTCACTTGTGTGGGTCGGCCTAGTGCCCGCGACAAGAAACGGCGCAAAACGCAACGTGGACACACCTCAATTTCGCAGTGAAAAATGACCCTTTTTTGGCAAAGTGCCTAGCTGTAGTTTTTGAACCATAGCTCTGCCGGCACCTAGGGAAACCTAGCAAACCTATACATGTTTGCAAACTAGACACCCAGGGGAATCCAGGATGGGGTGACTTGACTGCCTCCCACCAGGTTCTGTTACCCAGAATCCCTTGCAAACCTAAACAATTGTCAAAAAACCCACATTTTCCCCACATTTCTGTGGTGGAAAGTTCTGGAATCTGCGTGGATCCACAAATTTCCACCCACCCCGCGTTCCCCAAAGTCTTCCGAGAAAAATGGTACCTCACTTGTGTGGGTCGGCCTAGTGCCCGCGACAGGAAACGGCGCAAAACGCAACGTGGACACACCTCAATTTCGCAGTGAAAAATGACCCTTTTTGGCAAAGTGCCTAGCTGTAGTTTTTGAACCATAGCTCTGCCGGCACCTAGGGAAACCTAGCAAACCTATACATGTTTGCAAATTAGACACCCAGGGGAATCCAGGATGGGGTGACTTGACTGCCTCCCACCAGGTTCTGTTACCCAGAATCCCTTGCAAACCTAAACAATTGTCAAAAAAAACACATTTTCCCCACATTTCTGTGGTGGAAAGTTCTGGAATTTGCGTGGATCCACAAATTTCCACCCACCCCGCGTTCCCCAAAGTCTTCCGAGAAAAATGGTACCTCACATGTGTGGGTCGGCCTAGTGCCCGTGACAGGAAACGGCGCAAAACGCAACGTGGACACACCTCAATTTCGCAGTGAAAAATGACCCTTTTTTGGCATAGTGCCTAGCTGTAGTTTTTGAACCATAGCTCTGCCGGCAGCTAGGGAAACATAGCAAACCTATACATTTTTGAAAACTAGACACCCAGGGGAATCCAGGATGGGGTGACTTGACTGCCTCCCACCTGGTTCTGTTACCCAGAATCCCTTGCAAACCTAACATATTGTCAAAAAACCCACATTTTCCCCACATTTCTGTGGTGGAAAGTTCTGGAATCTGCGTGGATCCACAAATTTCCTCCCACCCAGCGTTCCCCCAGGTCTCCCGATAAAAATGGTACCTCACTTGCGTGGGTGGGTCAAGGACCCGCGACAGGCAAGGGCCCAAAACCTATTGAAGCGACATCAAAATTACCTATCACAAACCAACCTGGTTTTGCATGGGGGGTCCCATGAGTTTTTGGCCCGGGGCTCGGCAGCCATCTAGGGAAACCTACCTAACCCACACATTTCTGGAAACTAGACACCCGGGGGAGTCCAGCGAGGTATGGCTTGCGTGGGTTCCCCATCATTCTCCTACCCAGAATCCCCTGCAAACCTCAAATTTCGCTGAAAAATTCACTTTTTTCTCACATTTCTGTGGTGGAAAATTCTGGAATCTGCGTGGATTGACAAATTTCCTCCCACCCAGCGTTCCCCCAGGTCTCCCGATAAAAATGGTACCTCACTTGTGTGGGTAGGCACAGTGGCTGCAACAGGAAATGGCCCAAATCGTACTCTGGAGACTTCAAAATGACCTATAGCAAAACTACCTGGTTTTGGGGGGGGGGCACCTGAGATTTTGGCCCCGGGCTCGGCGGCCATCTTGGGAAAGTACCAAACCCAAACATTTCTGAAAACTAGACACCCGGGGGAGTCCAATGAGGTATGGCTTGCGTGGATCCCCCAACGTTTTCCTACCCAGAATGCAATGCAAACCTTAAATTTTGCTGAAAAAAACACATTTTCTACATATTTTTGTGTAATCACCGTGCCGGCACAAATGTCCTACCACCCAGCGTTCCCCTTGTTCTCCCGAGTAAAATGATACCTCACTTGTGTGGGTGTCCAAAGCAGAATTGGCTAAAAACGTATTTTTTAAAAAATGTAGCGCTTAGAATTCTCGGTGCTATACTCTAAATCCCTATGTTTTGGGCTCTTCCTAGCCACAGGCCTTTGGCCCACCCACACAAGTGAGGTATCATTTTACTCGGGAGAACAAGGGGAACACTGGGTGGTAGGACATGTGTGCCGGCACGGTGATTCCACACAAAAATATGTGGAAAATGTGGTTTTTTTCAGCTCAATTTAAGGTTTGCATTGCATTCTGGGTAGGAAAACATTGGGGGATCCACGCAAGCCATACCTCATTGGACTCCCCCGGGTGTCTAGTTTTCAGAAATGTTTGGGTTTGGTACTTTCCCAAGATGGCCGCCGAGCCCGGGGCCAAAATCTCAGGTGCCCCCCCCCAAAACCAGGTAGTTTTGCTATAGGTAATTTTGAAGTCTCTAGAGTACGATTTGGGCCATTTCCTGCTGCAGCCGCTGTGCCTACCCACACAAGTGAGGTACCATTTTTATCGGGAGACCTGGGGGAACGCTGGGTGGGAGGAAATTTGTGGATCCACGCAGATTCCAGAACTTTCCACCACAGAAATGTGAGAAAAAAGTGAATTTTTCGACGAAAGTTGAGGTTTGCAGGGATTCTGGTAGGAGAATGATGGGGGACCCACACAAGCCATACCTCGCTGGACTCCCCGGGTGTCTACTTTCCAGAAATGTGTGGGTTAGGTAGGTTTCCTAGATGACTGCCGAGCCTCGGGCCAAAAAGTCATGGGACCCCCATGCAAAACCAGGTTGGTTTGTGATAGGTAATTTTGATGTCGCTCAATAGGTTTTGGGCCCTTGCCTGTCGCGGGTCCTTGACCCACCCACGCAAGTGAGGTACCATTTTTATCGGGAGACCTGGGGGAACGCTGGGTGGGAGGAAATTTGTGGATCCACGCAGATTCCAGAACTTTCCACCACAGAAATGTGGGGAAAATGTGGGTTTTTGACAATTTGTTAGGTTTGCAAGGGATTCTGGGTAACAGAACCAGGTGGAGGCAGTCAAGTCACCCCATCCTGGATTCCCTGGGTGTTTAGTTTTCAAAAATGTATAGGTTTGCTAGGTTTCCCTAGCTGCCGGCAGAGCTATGGTTCAAAAACTACAGCTAGGCACTTTGCCAAAAAAGGGTCATTTTTCACTGCGAAATTGAGGTGTGTCCACGTTGCGTTTTGCGCCGTTTCCTGTCACGGGCACTAGGCCGACCCACACAAGTGAGGTACCATTTTTCTCGGAAGACTTTGGGGAACGCTGGGTGGGTGGAAACTTGTGGATCCACGCAGATTCCAGAACTTTCCACCACAGAAATGTGGGGAAAATGTGGTTTTTTGACAATTGTTTAGGTTTGCAAGGGATTCTGGGTAACAGAACCTGGTGGGAGGCAGTCAAGTCACCCCATTCTGGATTCCCCTGGTGTCTAGTTTGCAAACATGTATAGGTTTGCTAGGTTTCCTAGGTGCCGGCAGAGCTATGGTTCAAAAACTACAGCTAGGCACTTTGCCAAAAAAGGGTCATTTTTCACTGCGAAATTGAGGTGTGTCCACGTTGCGTTTTGCGCCGTTTCTTGTCGCGGGCACTAGGCCGACCCACACAAGTGAGGTGCCATTTTTCTCGGAAGACTTTGGGGAACGCGGGTGGGTGGAAATTTGTGGATCCACGCAGATTCCAGAACTTTCCACCACAGAAATGTGGGGAAAATGTGGTTTTTGACAATTTTTAGGTTTGCAAGGGATTCTGGGTAACAGAACCTGGTGAGAGGCAGTCAAGTCACCCCATCCTGGATTCCCCTGGGTGTCTGGTTTTCAAAAATGTATAGGTTTGCTAGGTTTCCCTAGGTGCCGGCAGAACTATGGTTCAAAAACTACAGCTAGGCACTTTGCCAAAAAAGGGTCATTTTTCAAGGCAAAATTGAGGTGTGTCAACGTTGCGTTTTGCGCCGTTTCCTGTCGCGGGCACTAGGCCGACCCACACAAGTGAGGTACTATTTTTCTTGGAAGACTTTGGGGAACGCGGGGTGGGTGGAAATTTGTCGATCCACGCAGATTCCAGAATTTTCCACCACAGAAATGTTTGAAAAAAGTGAATTTTTCAGCAAAATTTGAGGTTTGCAGGGGATTCTGGGTAGGAGAATGATGGGGGACCCACGCAAGCCATACCTCGCTGGACTCCCCCGGGTGTCTAGTTTCCAGAAATGTGTGGGTTACGTAGGTTTTCCTAGATGGCTGCCGAGCCCCGGGCCAAAAACTCATGGGACCCCCATGCAAAACCAGGTTGGTTTGTGATAGGTAATTTTGATGTCGCCTCAATAACTTTTGGGCTCTTGCCTGTCGCGGGTCCTTGACCCACCCACGCAAGTGAGGTACCACTTTTATCGGGGGACGCTGGGTGGGAGGAAATTTGTGGATCCACGCAGATTCCAGAACTTTCCACCACAGAAATGTGAGAAAAAAGTGAATTTGTCGGCGAAATTTGAGGTTTGCAGGGGATTCTGGGTAGGAGAATGATGAGGGACCCACACAAGCCATACCTCGCTGGATTCCCCCGGGTGTCTAGTTTCCAGAAATGGGTGGGTTAGGTAGGTTTCCCTATATGGCCGCCGAGCCCCGGGCCAAAAACTCATGGGACCCCCCTTGCAAAACCAGGTTGGTTTGTGATAGGTAATTTTAATGTCGCATCAATAGGTTTTGGGCCCTTCCCTGCAGCGGGTACTTGGCCCACCCATACAAGTGAGGTACCATTTCTATTGGGATACTTGGAGAAATGCTGGGGGGTTGGAAATTTGTTGTTACTTTCTGCAGTGTGAAAATTTGGACACAATAATGCAAGGAAAATGTCACAGTCTGCTAAGGTTCTCCTTGCTTTTTGTAGTAGAAAATTGTTTTTACTCTGCTGCCATCTCGTTTTATGCTGCTGGGGGTTGCGTGATGGGATTGTGGGAATTTTAACTTTTCGCTTGTACTTTTATCTTATCTGTTTGGAGTGTGTTATACTCCTTTCCATTGTTTAATTTGCTGATATTTTTAGAACGGAGTGCGTTATACTCCTCTTTTACTACTTACTGCTCTTTACTTTGGCCAGTTAGTTATCTGCGACCATCTTGACAGTGCCGCGCGCCATTCACGCTTAGCGCTCTAGCTGATGCACGCTGCTCGCCCTCCACACTACCCTACTTAATGGGCTGTGGTCGGACGCGCAGCGGGCGCGCCGCTGGCGCGCCGAAGGCGCGCCTAAGGCAAGCCCGTCTGCGCCCGTCAGCGTCAAGTCAGTGGCCAGGGCCAGTTATGCTGTTCGATGTGCGCCGGATGTTGGAGATCACTACCGGTTTTCTGGTGAGTTCCTAAAAGCACTTCGGCCTCCGCCCTGCCGCACATATTGCTGTAGCACTATGCCTTTTAATTCGGACTTTGTCTGCGCAGCCTGTGGTTTTGTTCCAAAACCATAGCTTTTGCCGATCAAACCGCACGCTAAATCCACAAGATGCCCGCGCATCAGAGCTGCCCTCATAAATGCCAGATCATTGAGGAAGCATCATGCTGATGTTTTTGACTTGGTCTCGGATAAATCTCTGGATCTGCTGTTTGTTACGGAGACCTGGCTTGATGCAGCATCTAACCCTATCGTTGCGCTGGCTACCCCTGCTGGCTTTAAGCTTTGTCGGGTGGACCGCCCTGTTGGTAGAGGGGGTGGTTTAGCCATCTTGCACAGGGATAACTGGGTTCTCCATAGCGACACTTCGAGCATATGGGATGAGTGCGAGGTTTTGGATTTTAGTATCCACTTCTCCGATCATTTTACGCTGGGTGGCTCCCTCATCTATCGCCCCCCTGGGTCGGCTACTGCCTTTCTTAAATCTTGTGGGGATGCTATAGCTGAGCATGCATTGCGCTTCTCCCATTATATGGTTCTGGGTGATGTGAATCTCCACCTTGATCAACAAGATGCTAAAGACTCTGTGGTTTTTCTTGATTCCCTTCAATTAGCCCATCTTTCTCAATGGGTCTCTCAGCCCACTCATCAGGGTGGCCATATCTTAGATCCCATCTGTTCTAATTTTCCTGTTCAGGTGGCTGAGCCCTCCCCGACCTCCTGGTCGGACCACTTCCTTATCTGCTTCTCCTGGGAGATTACTCAGACTGCTCGGCCTACGCGCTGCCTTCGCCCTCCGTTGTTCAGTAAAATCGATCCTCTTCAATTTATGAGCTCTTTGGCTGCCTCTAGGCCCGCCCGTCAGCAAGATCTTGAAGGGAGCGTGACCGGGTTTACTAAATTGATAGCTGATTCAGTGTCTTCATTATCTTCACTGCGCCTGCCGAAGCTAGTGAGGGACTCTCCTTCTAAACCCTGGTTTCTACCGGAGCTTAAAACTCTGAAACATGAGTGTAAAGTTTTGGAGAGGGCCTGGCGTGCCAGCGGCTATTGCCCGTTGACGAAACTCACCCTTAGAGCTAAACAAAAAAGCTACTATGCCGCTATTGCGGCTGCAAAAGGACGATACTTTGCATCACGTATTGACCAGGCCAATAATAATGCAAAATAAGTTTTTTCAATTGTGCAAAGCTTTATGTCTCCAACTGCCTTGGTGTGCTCCTCGCCTGTTTCGGAGTCCTGGTGCAATACTCTTGCCAAGTTTTTTCTGGACAAAATTTGCGCCATCCAGGCCACGTTCTCGTTCTTTTGTCCGTCCTTTTGTAGATCCATTGCATAATTTTTCATCTTTTTTGCCAGTAGATTTACCTAGTACTGTAGTGTAGCTCCTATTTCCCTTATAGGCTCTGCGCATTGGAATAATATATCCTATAGGTTTGACATAGGACTAAGGTCGGTATGTCCCTATCGAGTATATTAAACTTAATTACTTGTGCCAGCTAGCTCAGAGGCCACTAGAAACTTCTTGACGACAAGAAGGGATTAGTTTCTGGCTGCCGCAGAACATGACCACTGTGTTTCCCTTACAGAATCAGGATGTGTCCCAGAGTCGTAGAAACAATAGATAACCATTTCACTCAGCTCAGTCGTGCATGTTTCAGTTATTCTCAGAGTTACACAGAAATAACAGACGGGCGTTTCAATAAAGGATTTATTGAACAGTCTTGTTTCTGTTGTAAGTTATATGTGCTGTTATGATCACAAGACAGTATGCGAGATAAATAATGTACAAGGTGAGCAGTAAAAATAAATAATACTGCATCAGCATTATCTTTTCAGCATGTATGCATTTACATAAAATGACACGACCTAAAAATGCGAGTACTCATACGATGCGTTTCTACCCTAGTTCTATCCCAGTGTACCTAACCTATCCTAGGTATAGGGAGAAGTAGAAGTAGGTGCTGTATTCCTGACTAGAGTATACCAAGAGTAAGTTACGCCTAGTATGCCAAGAGTCTAGTATGCCAAGAGTCCCTCTAGGTTCTAGTCTGCTCCATACCTGAAGAATGAGAGAGGTAGGAATCTCTATCCGGACTCGAACTCCAACACCCCGCAAGGGAAGTTAGATCACTGGAAGCTGGACTCTCTGCGTGCAGGAATGACAGTGTCTTCTCAGTGCGTCTGGCCGGGAATCGGGCTCCTCTGAAGTCGAGGTCTCCTCTGATTTACAGGGGTTTGGGAAGGTATATTTATACCTGAAAATGGTAGCATTGACGTGAGTTGGGCAGCGAAAGACGTCATGAATGAATCCCTTAGGGAATAAGAGGTTCATGCATAATGTATGAGTCCTTGAAGAAATCAATAGTCCTGGGCAAGGGAAACTCCCGCAGCCTGAGGGTCTGTTTTTTCATGGACTCATTGAGACGCTAGGGTGGACGGATGTCGGAAGCCATGCCTGTATTTGGTGTGCATGGTTTATGCCTAAATAAGGCCTGGGATTCTACGCCTATATAAGGGCAGGTTGGGTTATGCCTATATAAGGACATGAGTCTAGAAAGCCCGTTTATGGACACCCTATGAAGTATACAACACCCACTCCTCTTTCGTGGAAGCAATGATACTAAAATGCTAAACATCTAAAATGCTAAACATTAAAATAGAGTACCGCATATTAAAACATATCCTAAAAGTATTTAAAAGACATATTTAAAATGCAAAGGTTTCTGTACATTTATAAGAAAAGCTTTTCATTTCCTGCATAAAGTGTGAAATAAATGCAATCGGAATGATAAATAAAAAGCAATATTTACATATGACGAAAATGATCGATAAGTTTGTTCAAAATCAAAGTCATTTCCTATCATGAAATTTAAATGAACTGATTTAGACACACAAGATGACTAAGTGTCCCTGGAAGTACTGCCAAGTCTGTATTATAAGGCCAGTTCTACTATAAGCAGATTGAAGTGCCATTTTTGTGTTCGAAAAATGAGAAAAGTTCAAATTTTGGTAATGTTCCAGGTCTTTGAAAAACGAAGGCCAAATTGTTGCTGTTGCACTGGAACAAAGTATGTCGAATTAGAGTCAGTTCACGGGTCTGGTGTAAACATGAGATCATCTATTTCAATAGACAAAACATCATCCACTGTCGATGGTGTAAGTTCGAACACCTCACGTAAGAGATTGACCGCACAAAGATGGGAAACACCGCCCACAGCATAGGTCGCCGCAGCAATGTTCGCGTCCGTTGTTACCTGTGTGCCTGGAGTTGTTTCTCGTACCTCAGCAGCAGCAGGAAGCGTCTGTGAGATCTCAATGAATGCTGACATCAGTATTGGGAGCCTCTGGGGACAACACGAAGCATGGACCGTTATCGGGACCAGCAAAGTATCGACGTCCTTTGGCGCAGCTGATGGATATGTTAGACAAGCGTCCAACACGCATTCTTCACCGCATAGCAGGCAGCGTAGAACAGGTAAGATGCAATCTTGCCAGATTGGTCGGAATGACAGGAACCATGTGGTATTAAGGTCCCGTAGACGAGTCATGCCAAATAGCTGTACTATTCGCTCACAGCACTTTCTTTCAAGGAGAGCTTTCTCCATTTCGCTCGGAGTTATTTCTGCGAAGTGGCTGGCCATAGCGCAATAGCAGACAGATGAATAGAATTCCCGCAACAAGTGCTAGAATCAACGGTATGCCACCAAACACCGAATGTGCAAAGTTCGGAATGATTCCAAGTATTGCCTGGAACGGTGCTAAGAGACCGGTGCAAATGCTCTTAAATACATGTACAATTCCTGTTGTATCTGACATGTTGAAGATACGTGATAACATTTCTACGAAATGTATAGGGCAGTTTGTACGTATTAAATTCTGTATCTCAGCCGAAGTCCTTGCAATTTGTAGATCATAGGTTTCTTTGGCCGAGGTCAAAGGCACTGTTTGCTGTAAAAGCATGACTTTCATTCTGCTTAAAGTATCAAATCTTATAAAAGAGACATTCAGTGAAGGCCATAAAGCCGACTCCCTGACTGTGTCTATCGGGGGAAACAATACTTGCATACAGCAAGTGACCCTGGAGTTGACCGTTACTAGATATGGGATGCCGGGCAACATTCCACAGCAGCTCTGATCATTCAACATGAGGTAACTCCCATTAGAAAGTTGTCCAAACGTTGGTTTAATCACAGCAGCTGGTGAACCGTGCTGATGGCAAGACAGGTTTGCCGCAGAACCATTACAAGCTCCGTGCAAAATAATGTCCTGACATATGAGTGAACCGGTCAGTGCAGGTTTACAGTTAATACCGCTAAGAAACACTTCACGATCCCCACTCCAACATTTATGTGTATACGGTAAATTCCAAGATGTCTTAATGTATTCCCTACCCAACCTTTCATATTTGCCTGCTTGCATCTGTCTGAGGCAATACTGGAACTGAAAAGTTGTCACAGGTAATGTTATTTTTCCATGAATAAGCCATTCTGTAGCTGGTTTTTCTGCCACTGTGAATGGTAATTTGTCAATTTTTTCAATGCTCAGCACTGTATACCTCGCTCCCCTTTGTGCCAATTCGATCTGTTTATCAGTCAGATTGTATTCTGCAAACAGGGACGACGTGTTGATGAAACGCCAAGGCACATAGCCCGCTCGCAAAGATTGCAGCGTCCATGTCAATAACACAATAGAACGTAATTGAGACTGACCTTGTTGTAACATAGCCAAATCTTGTTCTAGAATGTCGATAGCAGAGGATACAATGCCATCCAATGAATAAATTCTGGAGGACAAAGTTGTTAACCCATTGTCGACTACAGAGAGTGTTTTCTCTAAATTGATACGATCAAGTTCACGTATTCGTTCTGCAGCCTCTATCTGTGACACTTTCCATGCTTCGTTATAAACAGCGTAGATGCCGGCATATATGAAACGTTTTTGACGCGGTTTTCTTGGTCCAAGCAAGAATTCCCTAAGATCTGCGTCATGTGCAAGTAAGGTTAAGTGTTGCTTCACATCCTGTAGTGTAGATTTATGCAGCCAATTGAGGCATAACTTTCCTACACTGTATGTTGTTACTACCCCCGGATGTTGTCTCTGGACATATCTTGGGTCTGGCCTATGAAGAGCAAAGCCCTGAGTTTTGTTCAAGAACCTTTCCTGACAGTTGTTTGTGTCTGTGGGCCAGATCAACCATTTATTCCAATTTGAATTGGTTCTTTTGAGTTGTAGTATATTGTCAACTGTCACCACTGCCTTTGTTGTATTATCACTGGCAGGTGTTGGCACAGAAGGTGTTTTCATCTCTTTGATCTTGGCTAATCCAAGACAAGATGTCTGTTGGACGGTGTCATTCAAAAACAGTATTTGTTCAGGGATTATGCAGGCCCTAAATAAAGCTTCCATACCCTGTACTTGCCAATCTTTACTACCCCAGACAGTTTTTGTCTCAATTGTGTCTTTCCATAAGTCGAAACCCTGTGTAGACAGTTGGGCAATAAATGCTTCAGAGTAAATTTGTTTTGTATTTGTTAACATAATTTTCAGTCCTGCCTTGTTTACATTTTTATAGTAAAACGTTTCTGGATCAGATGTATTATAACCTGAAAAATATGGAAATTTACTAGCAAATGTTTTCGAACTACCTTGTGGTGGTGTAGGACAATGTTCCCATTGGTTATACATAAATACATTTCTCGGATATGCAGTTTTGTGCAAATAATGATGACCATAGTGGTTATAACAATACATTTCTTCGTAATCGGTTGTACCCTCTAAATATTCATGTTTAGAAAATGCAGCAGATTTTTCTAGATCAAACATTATATCTTGAACAGTCTCTAAGTCCCAATCATCTGAATAGGTACTGGACGTTATCAAATCGCTTAGTGAAATTTTAAACAAATGTGGAATGTTCAATTGTTCACTTGGGCCGAATATTTCAATATCTGTTTTGTCCCACACTATACCATCCTGTATAGGAACAGCTGTGATGTTCACTGATGACAAGTCTCTTGCTTCACGATGGGAAGATTTATGTGGTTTCAAAAGCACGTTTATGTCCTTTCCTTCAATGTTCACATGGATGTGTCTGCCACCTATAAGCATGCTTACTGTTGTTACCAAAGCTAGCCAGAGCAGGAAAACAAAAAGTCCAGATGTAATCCAGAGTTCAATCCATGGAGAAACCAGATAAGTCTTTTTCAGGAAGTGAACAAAGTCTTGTACTTGCTGCATGAGTTTGAATGATGCTGGCGTCGTTTCAGGTTCGCTTGGATCCTCTGAGAACGTATCAAAGTTAATGAAATAGCCAGAAGCAGTTCTGTCAATTGTTGGAATTGCATCAGGATTCGTTGAAATCACAGGAACCAGTTCTTCACGAGTCACATTGGTGTAGACAGGTGTATTTGGACGAACTGTTATTTGGTTTTCAAGAGGGATGAGTTCCATAGCTTGGTTGCATAGTCCTTCATTCGTTACAGCTGAATTCTCGATCGTGATCAGTCTTTCAGTCTGAACCTCTTGAATAGTAGCGAGAGGAGTGCGTCTGCTACTAGGTCGGAGTCCACGAGGCCTACTGCTTAGTATTGGCCACATACTGTGGTTTGATCAGGTCGATTGACACAAATCTTTTCTCCTTTCTTCCAGCAAGGGGCGGCAGAAGTACTGTCCTTGTTCCTTGAACAGCTAGAACAGGTACTGGTTGTCTGTAAGAAGGTCCAAATTCCTTCTTGTCCGCGATTTTTTCTCTGACCAGATCCCCAACTTTTGGAATCCAGACAGGCCTTGCTGGGACCGCCGATTTTTCCCCAGTGGTGGTTGGCTGTAAGGATACGTTGCTTTGTTTCGTTCTTAACTTGTTAAGTTCCTGTAAAACAGCCAAACGATCTTTGATATCAAATTCTTTTTTGTCCACCACTGTGCCTACGTGTTCTAAGTCTGGAACCCACATTCTTGTCCCAAATAGGACCTCATATGGAGTGACTCCCCTAGAGAACTTCTTGGCAGATTGTTAAGAGCGCGCTGAACGCTAATGAGGTGTTTGACCCACCCAGCACCCGAACCTAATACCCTAGCTGTTATAGATTGCTTTATGTCCCGGTTTTTCCTTTCCACAACAGAATTTCCCTCAGGATGGAATGGAGAGGAGTACCGCAATGCAACGCCCAGACTGGCCATGGCCTCCTTGTAAGCCCTAGAGCTAAACGCAGGACCCTGGTCAGAATGAAACGTGCCTATTGCGTATGTGCCGATAAAGACTCGCAAATCTTTTATAACAGTTCGAGCGTCAGCTGAGCGCTGAGGCCATAACCATAGGAACCTAGATTTTAGTATTTGCGGGAATGCCTATGTCCAGTAGGACGCTGGCGATTAGATAGCCTAATGCTGTCTAACAGTGGTGTCTGCACTGGGCTGCCGCATTCGCTGCATGGTGTCTGATGGCTCTCTCGCTGTAATTTGCAGTCTAAGCAATTGTTGATGAATATGTGAATGTGTGTATTCATTCCAGGCCACCAGTACATCTCTTTTAACTTCAAAATTGTTTTTGAGATCCCTTGATGTGACAGACCCTCCCCCAAATGTGTTTCATAAATCAAGGCTGTTCTTCGTTCCATGTTTGGAATTACCCTATCCCCCACTCCAGGGATTCGAGCAAAAGGAACGTTATTCGCATCAATTACATAAGAGTACTTGAGTGGAAACTTTTTGGTAAGGCTGCACTGCTGTCTTTGCTTGAAGCATTGACAGCTAACATTATCTCACCGTCTATTTTTGTTTTTGAATGAGTGATCGCAGCTACGGAAGCCGTCTGAACAGCCCCCTTCGCGGCTTCGTCAGCCAATGAATTCCCTGCAACGTGAACGCCATCACGCTGATGACTCAGTGTGTGAATCACGTGAGCCTTTGGTAGTTCGTTTTTCAACAGAACTACTTGTTCCCAAAGCAGTTTGTGCTTAATTGTGCCACCTTTTGCATCCTTAAAACCATTTTCAAGCCAGGTTCGTATATAGTCATTATACGACTGAACACAGTAAAAGGAATCGCACACTATCAGTGTGAGGAATTCTCGATCCGTACTCTCAAGTGCCAGTTTGAATACCTGTAGTTCAGCTCGCTGAGCTGTACAATCACCTAGTGACTGAGTTTTTGTGACCATAGGTCTGAAGATGCCATTTCGCATGCGACCTTTAACGATTGCACACGCTGCACTGTAAGCTTGCTTACTCCCTGTTGCGGGCTGTGCGGATCCGTCAGTGTAAATTACAAATTCATACTGATCGAGGGGCAGAATCTCAGTGGGCAGAGGACATTCTTGTTCATATTGGAGAAATGCCTGTGTTTTTAAATCTGGATCAAATACATATTCAACATCAGTTGCAGCAAGAGAATTAACCCATTGTATCCATCTCGGATGTAAAGCTTTAGCATTTGGAATGCTTGCTTTTGTGACTGCTTCTAAAGCTGGTACTGGGGTAACGACAATTATGCGTTTCCCTTGGGCTAAGGCTCTTTCTTTTGCTACAGCTGTTTGAACTGCTGTCAGAATTTTTCAGTTGAACTGAAGCGCATTTCTGCTTGTGTGTACAAATGTGATTTGTACGCGATTGGTACTTTCTCACCCTCATTAAAGGTTAAGTAAGTGAATCCACATTGACCCGAAATTATTTGAATCACCAAATTTCTTTGACTTACGCGTGTTTGTAAGTGATTTGTTGCTAACATGTTAGCCTGGAGTGAACGCAAAATTTCTGTGTGTTCCTGTGTCCAGTTTTTGATTGAAAAATCAGGTTTGATTAGTGCGTAGAGAGGTTTAACCCTTTCTGCGTAGTTTAGAATGTATGTTCTACCAAAATTGAGGAAACCCAGGATTGATTGTAAGCTTTTTAGCGTCTTAGGAGGTTGGATCAGCGCACACTTCTCTAGAAAGTTAGCTGCCAAGCTCTTGCCTTCACTTGAAAGCTCATATCCCAAAAATAGGACATTGAGATGGGTAATTCGGGACTTTTTAAAGTTGAACTTATAGCCCTCAGAGGCGAATCCCAATATAATGGTGCTCACCCTTTTCAAGTGTTTTTCTAAGTCATCGTCTGTCAGATAAATATCATCGACATAGGACAATGCCTCGTTGTCATAAATTTGTAGCAACTCCGTTACTCTCGCTGAGAATAAACCTGGGCTGTTCTTGAACCCTTGTGGGAGTCGACAAAAGTGACGCTGGGCCCCCATTATGGAGAATGCCGTTAAGTACCTACTTTCAGGTGCTATATTTTGACAAAAGAATCCATTTGAGATGTCTAATGTGGTTTTGTATTTTTTGCGCACAATGTTATTCATTAATGCTGTGCTATGTGCATTTTGCACTGCAAAAGTTTTAGAACAAGTGTTTAAATGTCTGTAGTCCAAAACTAGACGATATGTATTGTCTGGTTTGGAGACAGGAAACAAAGGATTGTTCATAGATGAGGTGCTAGTTTCAATCACCCCTTGGTATTCAAGTTGATTTAAAATCTCCCTGACCTGTTTTTTAGCTTCTTGCTTAATTGGATACTGCCTCTGTGCAGTAGGTTCATGTTTCAGATGTATTTTATGGTGAGGGGAGTCCTCATCCCATCCTACATGATTTTTATATAATGCTGGAGCCTGGGCTACTGCCCATTTTCTGGCATATGTATATTTTAAGTGAATTGGAAGGTGATTGGAGAAGGCAGGCATAATCATGTCCTCGCCGTGTGGGCACTCCCTGACAAATTGTGGTGGCCAGTCTTTTTCTGCTAGAAGTATGTCATAACCCTTTGATAGTTTTTCCCAAAAAGTGCTTTAACCTGTCTAGGTTTGTCTCCCTCCATCCGGAGTGTTATTTCATATAACCTTTGTGGAGTACTAACCCTGGTGTCTACAGTTTCTACCGTAATGTACTCATTCAAGTCCACTATCTCCAGAAGTTCCATCAGGTTCTGGCGAGCTATTGTGACTTCTGCTGCACTGTCCAGCATCGTCTGAGCCCATTCCCCGTTTTTGAGTTGTGATCTCATTATTCTCGGCATGTCTTATCTTCAGACCTGCTACTTTCTTTTGGAGAATTGAGGTTTAGCTTTAATTTTTGTTGCGTGCTTGTCGTCTTTCGATTTCACGCATTCTTCTCTATGTTCTGTACGTCCTCTTCTTTCCGAAGTCTATGATGAGACCTGAAAGGGACGAGAGGAACGTGTATCATTATCTTGATACCTATCAGGTTTTCTCAAATTATCCCTATTCCTGAGGTTATACCTCCTTTCAGAGGGCTCCTTTTGAGGAGACCTACCTCGGGATTGAGATCTTTTCTCGTTTGAATTTTGTTTAATAGACTCCCACTTCTTTTTAGAAGATGTAGGAGTTTGTTTAATTGAGTCCTTCTCAGGACTTTCAGATAGTTTTGGTTTAACTGGTCTCCCACCCAAGCTATCTCTGCCTAATTCTGCAAATGACTGCTCTATAATTCTGGGTAGCTCGGTTTGATGTTCTGTAACATCGAATTCCCTTAGTTTTTGTCGGATCGCCACTGCTGCTGCCTCCCCTTTAATATTAGATAATATTATTGTTGAGACCTGTTCAAAATTTTTCAGTAATTTCATACCTAAATTTAAAGCAGGCTCTGCTCCATATTCGTTTTGAATCTGTTTTAGGACATCTGGTATTACCGCAATTGACGGAATGCCGTGTGTTTTAGTGTAGATGGCAGCAAAGACTGAGCCCCAAGTGGTGCAGTCTTTCAGTTGTGGTGTGATCCCCATTGGTAAACTGATTGTTGGGATTCTGTGTTTCTCATATGGGCTAGTATTTGGAAATACTGCTTCGATTTGAGTAATTTTTTGAGCTATCCAAAACGGAATTTGCTCCCGCTTAGTGGGCATTTTACCCATGACTGCGTATAGAGTCTGTGGTGTAATTTTTAGTGTACTCCCCTGTGGAGGAGCTTGATTTGGAAGTGTTAATGGTTGTTGGACTGTGAAAGTCCTCATGACATATTGAACCAATTGTCTGTAGATTTTTATTAACTCTGTGAGTTGATTAAGTAGTTCCTCGTCTGACATTATTTCGATGTCTGGATGAGGTGTGTAGCCGGCTAGAATCGGCCATGTTGCTCCTGGTCTGCCTAGCGGACCGAGCCTGGTTATATTTCTGTGATGTTTTAGGGCGCCTTTAAACCAGAGCTGGTGCTCCTGGTATGTTAATGGAATTTCAATATCCTCGAAAGGAATGTATTCCTTCGGTTGTTCATCTTCTTTGTAGAAGTTAAACAAGTGAGTTACTGGATTAGATTCAGGAAATATTACCCATGAATAGAATACCTCTGTCTGAAAAGATTCGTGTGCCTCTATCACGAAAACTGCTCTACCTCCTCTTGGAGATAGGCCATGTTTTATAAGTTTTAGAGTAATGGCTCTTCTTAAGTTAGGAGGAATGTCCTTGACACCCTCTTCGGCTTCATTTAAACCTGTGTTGTTAAATAACGCTGCTTGGGCTGGTTCAGCCGCAGCTACACCGTTTTCGGCGTCTACATTCATTTTGTAGAACTAGTTTCAAGGAAACAAAGATAAGATGCACAATATTGTGGACAAGTCTATCCTTCAACGTTGAGCAAACCAAACAGCTAATATATAGGGGCCTTCCCTATGTAGCCGTGGCGGATATTAACCCTGCCCACTCCAGACGTCTTTTGGAGTATATGGGGTAGGGGTCTCTGAGAGAAAAATAAAAGTGCACAGCTGAGTTACTCAGTATCTAACGTTGAATTACTGCCTTACCAAACGTTGGGCGCCATGTAGTGTAGCTCCTATTTCCCTTATAGGCTCTGCGCATTGGAATAATATATCCTATAGGTTTGACATAGGACTAAGGTCGGTATGTCCCTATCGAGTATATTAAACTTAATTACTTGTGCCAGCTAGCTCAGAGGCCACTAGAAACTTCTTGACGACAAGAAGGGATTAGTTTCTGGCTGCCGCAGAACATGACCACTGTGTTTCCCTTACAGAATCAGGATGTGTCCCAGAGTCGTAGAAACAATAGATAACCATTTCACTCAGCTCAGTCGTGCATGTTTCAGTTATTCTCAGAGTTACACAGAAATAACAGACGGGCGTTTCAATAAAGGATTTATTGAACAGTCTTGTTTCTGTTGTAAGTTATATGTGCTGTTATGATCACAAGACAGTATGCGAGATAAATAATGTACAAGGTGAGCAGTAAAAATAAATAATACTGCGTCAGCATTATCTTTTCAGCATGTATGCATTTACATAAAATGACACAACCTAAAAATGCGAGTACTCATACGATGCGTTTCTACCCTAGTTCTATCCCAGTGTACCTAACCTATCCTAGGTATAGGGAGAAGTAGAAGTAGGTGCTGTATTCCTGACTAGAGTATACCAAGAGTAAGTTACGCCTAGTATGCCAAGAGTCTAGTATGCCAAGAGTCCCTCTAGGTTCTAGTCTGCTCCATACCTGAAGAATGAGAGAGGTAGGAATCTCTATCCGGACTCGAACTCCAACACCCCGCAAGGGAAGTTAGATCACTGGAAGCTGGACTCTCTGCGTGCAGGAATGACAGTGTCTTCTCAGTGCGTCTGGCCGGGAATCGGGCTCCTCTGAAGTCGAGGTCTCCTCTGATTTACAGGGGTTTGGGAAGGTATATTTATACCTGAAAATGGTAGCATTGATGTGAGTTGGGCAGCGAAAGACGTCATGAATGAATCCCTTAGGGAATAAGAGGTTCATGCATAATGTATGAGTCCTTGAAGAAATCAATAGTCCTGGGCAAGGGAAACTCCCGCAGCCTGAGGGTCTGTTTTTTCATGGACTCGTTGAGACGCTAGGGTGGACGGATGTCGGAAGCCATGCCTGTATTTGGTGTGCATGGTTTATGCCTAAATAAGGCCTGGGATTCTACGCCTATATAAGGGCAGGTTGGGTTATGCCTATATAAGGACATGAGTCTAGAAAGCCCGTTTATGGACACCCTATGAAGTATACAACAGTACTCTCAAAATCCTGAAGGTTTTGAAATCAGGCTCTCCAACTGACCCCTGCGCGCCCAGACTTCTGGCCACTGTCGCAGACCTTATCAATCCTGAGGTCAATCAGATTATCAATATGTCATTGCGGGACGCCTTCGTTCCATCGTCTTGGAAACAGGCAAAAATCCTTCCCCTCCTTAAAAAACCGTCCCTTGTTCCTTCGATTCCCAGTAATTATCGTCCCATCTCGCTTTTGCCTAGCCTGGCTAAGGTTTGTGAAAAGGTGGTCACAAACCAACTCACTGAGTACGTTGAAACCTATGGCCTGCTCCATCCGGCCCAATCGGGTTTCCGGGCTGCATATAGCATAGAGTCAGCATTATTGGAGGTGTCTGAGGCGATTCGTGAGTGCCTGGATGCCGGCGGGAGGGCAGCTTTGGTTATGCTGGACCTCTCGGCGGCATTCGATACAGTGCCTCATGCCTTGCTCCTTGATCGCCTCTCGGAGATCGGCGTATCCGGGACAGTCTGGGGCTGGATCAGGTCTTTCTTGGAGGGTCGCTCGCAGCAGGTTTGGCTCCCACCGTGCGCCTCAGTCCCTCAACCAGTGGCTACGGGTGTTCCACAGGGGTCATCCCTTAGCCCTCTTCTCTTTAACATCTATGTTACCCCGCTGGTTTATCTCGCGGAGGCTCTAGGGGCTAAGGTGATGGCCTATGCTGATGACACCCAGCTGCTGTTCTCTTGGGGTCAGGATGAGGATGCCGTTGTCCCTGCTCAACACTGCCTATCTTCGGTCTTTCACTGGCTTGCTCAGGCACAGCTTAAGTGCAACGAGGAGAAATCAGAGATCCTTTTGTACGGCATATTTCCTGTCGACTTCAGAGAGAAGCTATGGCCCCCAGGTTTTCCCCTACCTAGCTTTAAGGGAGACTCCGTCAAGAATCTGGGGGTCTGGTTCAATGAGAACCTGCTTTTCTCATCGCAGATCAAGAAGTTGGCCGGCACTTGCTTTGGCATTCTGAAGACCTGGAGGAAGTTTCTTCCTCTTTTGCCTAATTCTGCACAGGAAACTGTTGTCCGTGCTCTAATTCTTTCCCGCTTGGACTACGCTAATGCACTGTATGCTGGCATTCCAGGTTACCTTTTGAATAAGTTACAGGTGATTCAAAACACGGCCACCAGACTCCTGCTGGGTCTCTCCAGCAGGTGCAGTGTGCGTTCTCATCTGCGTTCCCTGCATTGGCTCCCGGTGGAGGTGCGAATAAAATTTAAAATTTTATCTATTGCTCATAAAGCCCTCCATGGTCTGGGACCCATCTATCTGCAGAAGAGAATTGCTTTCTATTCTCCGGTGAGACAGCTGCGTTCCTCCTCCCAACTTCTGGCACAGACCCCGCGGTTTAATCGCCAGAGGCTTGGTGGGAGCTCTTTTACCCGGATAGCTGCGTTGGCTTGGAATGCTTTGCCACTGGCCTTACGGGGCATCAAAGATCCTATGATCTTTACGAAAAAGCTGAAAACTTTTCTCTTCTAGCTCTGTCCTCTGATTCTAACTTTGACCCTTCTCAGGCTCGCGCCGGGACACTCCTCGGAGTATCTGTGCGCGTTAGAAGTTTATATAACATAACATAACATAACAGTCACATTTTGAGGTTTGCAGGACATTGTGGGTAAGATAACTTGTTGGGATCCACAAGAGAGACATCACCATGCACTCCCATGGGTGTTTAGTTTACGACAAAAACTACAGTTGCTAGGTTAT
The DNA here is from genome assembly GCA_963921515.1 of Calotriton arnoldi. NCBI lineage: Eukaryota > Metazoa > Chordata > Amphibia > Caudata > Salamandridae > Calotriton > Calotriton arnoldi. Next base: position 178,496 of record CAWUFW010016552.1, read on the forward strand.
TCTTATATGAAATGTACAGCTTGGCAGAGAGACAAAACAGACAAAGATTACTGCACAGCCATCTATTCCTCAAGCACACACACATACTGGTTGGATTTGGCACGAGAGCGAGTGATGGTTCAGTATATAACATTTTATTAACAAGAGATTTCACAAAAATGAAATGCACTGTCAATAATTGAAAGGACAAAAAACTGAACCAGTGACTCGCAGCTCGTGAGCTGTAAAGCCACTTCAAGGCACCAACCGCTTTACAGGCCATTCACACACCTTTCATACATGATACACACAAGACCATTCACACTACCAGGCACAAAACCAACACATTACAACATTCACAAAAAAGGACAAGGTACACCCTGCTTGACAAAAACAGAAAATACACATTTTTATGCACAACCACCTATTCCTCAAGCACACATACATACTGGTTGGATTTGGCATGAGGGTGAGTGATGGTTCAGTATATACAGTTGTATTAAGTCCGAGATTTCACAAAAATGAAATGCACTGTTAATTGAAAGGACGAGAAACTGAACCATTGACTCACAGCTCGTGAGCTGTAAAGCCACGACAAGGCACCAACCTCTTTACAGGCCATTCATACACCTTTCATACGTGTGACACATACAAAACCATTCACAACGCCAGCCACGGGCCAAGCACATTACAACACTCACACCAGCAGACAGCGCCATTCAAGGGCCCATCACTTTCACACGCCCACATTCCTGACACAGCAACCACACCAGCTCACGAATTGCGTTGAGTGGCGTTTGGCTAGCAGTGTGTGTAGTGACCAGTAGCTAGTCACTACTCACACACCGCCAGCCAAGCGCCAGTCCACGTACACCGCCAGCCGAGCACCAGTCCACGCACACCGCCAGCCAAGCGCCAGTCCACACACACCGCCAGCCAAGCGCCAGTCCACACACACTGCCAGCCAAGCGCCAGTCCACGCACACCGCCAGCCAAGCGCCAGTCCACGCACACCGCCAGCCAAGCGCCAGTCCACGCACACCGCCAGCCAAGCGCCAGTCCACGCACACCGCCAGCCAAGCACCAGTCCAAACACACCACCAGCCAAGCACCAGTCCAAACACACCGCCAGCCAAGCGCCAATCCAAACACACCGCCAGCCAAGCGCCAATCCAAACACACCGCCAGCCAAGCACCAGACCACGCACACCGCCACACAAGCGCCACTCCACGCACACCGCCATCACATTTAGGATTTATTTTTATATAAATAAGAAAACACAAACAAATTGCAAATAGATACAAATCTACTAACACAAAATCTGAAACTAAATACACTACACAAATGCCAACCTTGAAACTGAACAAAAAATATTAAACAATAGAGGCCAGGCAGTTCACTTTACCACTCATGGATGCTCCCAAAAATTATTTTGCGTGTGGTACATTCTAAAACAAGCAGGCACACACAGCCCAGGGTTAGAAGGACACTCGGGGCAGTACATACGAGTCTCCTTCCGCATACCTCTTCGCCAACAGACTCTACATCTCCTACTGGGAAAGTCTTTTGAGGGTGTGGGAGGAATGTGATCAGGAAAGTGGCGATCTTTCAATCTAGCAACATCCTCCACCACCCCAACTCTAGGAACACTTGCCTGTTCCACTAAAACAAGGCTGCCTATTACAGACTCCTGAAACTTAACAAAAGTCATCTTTGACTCAGGACAAGAATCCTGGAACACAACAAAAGCATTAAAGGTTGCCAAGTGGAAAAGATGGATAGCCAACTTCTTATACCAAATGTAAGCCTTACGAAGAGAAGCGTAAGGTTCCAACCTCTGATCTACTCTGTCAACACCACCCATGTGCCTATTATAGTCTAAAATGCACACAGGTTTGCGCACTTCAGCAATGTGACCCCAAACAGTCACAGGTGCAGTGTTTTCATCATGGATGGTAGTCAGCATGTAGACATCTCTCCTGTCTGAAAACTTCACAGCTAGAAGCTCCTCGCAACGCAATGCACTGCACTGTCCCCGCACAAGCTTTTGGCAAACAAGTTCTTTTGGGAAACCTTTACGGTTAGAGCGGATTGTGCCACAAGCAACAGTGTCCACTTTGGCCAATTCCCTGAACAACCGCACACCAGTGTAGAAGTTATCTACATATAAATGGTGGCCTTTGTTAAAAAATCCTCTACCAAGTTCCCACACAATTTTCTCAGTCACTCCAAAAGTGGACGGACAACCAGGGGGGTTAATCCTGGATTCCTTACCGGTGTACACCCTGAAATTAGAGACATATCCAGTCCTACTGTCACACAGCATATACAGCTTAATTCCATAGCGTGCCCTCTTACTAGGAATGTATTGCCTAAAAACCAAGCGGCCCTTGAACAACACCAAAGACTCATCCACTGCAATTTCTTTCCCAGGAGCATAGATCTCAGAAAATCGATCAACAAAGTGATCAATGACAGGCCGAATCTTAAAAAGACGGTCACACTCAGGGTGATCTCGTGGCAATGCTAAACCATTATCGACAAAATGCATCACCCGAAGAAGAAGCAAATACCTATCACGACTCATTACTGCCGGAAATATAGCCGTTGCCATCAAGGGACTAGTAGACCAATATGAAGACATTGATGGCTTCCTTAGCAAGCCCATCAAAAAAGTTAAACCCAAGAACTTCTTCATCTCTTCCAGATTTGTGGGAGTCCACCGGGTAGCTCTAGAGTGGGTCTTAAGGCTGGCACTGTTGTCCCTCAAAAACTGTTCGGCATACAAATTAGTCTGCTCAGCAATCTCTGCCAAAAACACATCGTCCATAAACAACTGAAAAAAATGTATCGGCAAAAAGTTTTCAGTATTCACTCTACACCCTGGAACACCAGTAAAGTCTGGCAATGCCGGCTGCACCATGCCTGGGGCAATCCAGAGGTCAGCACTTTCAACGGGAAGCCTTGCAACCCCAGGCTGCAGCCCAGATGCCTCTTGCCGCACTATACCAACGGGAAGCCTTGCAGCCCCAGATGTCTCTTGCCGCACTACACCAACGGGAAGCCTTGCAGCCCCAGGCTGCAGCCCAGATGCCTCTTACCGCACTACACCAACGGGAAGCCTTGCAGCTGCAGCCCAGATGCCTCTTGCTGCACTACACCAACGGGAAGCCTTGCAGCCCCAGGCTGCAGTCCAGATGCCTCTTGCCGCACTATCGGTACATCAATGTCCTCCTCTAACACAGGCACTTCATCCGCACTAAGAGTAGCTTCATTCGCACTGAGAGTAGCTTCATCATCCGATGATTCCATGTGGAGAGAAAACTCACTGCCTGAATCGTCCCCTGCCTCCTCTGCCTCAGATGCAGAGTCAGTCTCTGAACCATGATCAGAGGAAGACTCAAAAAGCATACCAACAACCTGCTGAGCAGTAATCCTGCGGCTAGCCATTATCCTTACTAAGAAAGGAGACTGCACAAACAAGTCAACAACAACCAACACTGTGTAAAGCAAGTAAGTAAAAAAATGTGTGCCTTTATCACAAAGATCTATATACTCAAAAACTATACGATTCACTTACAAGAGACAGCTACACTCACCAGCACCTACTCTGCAGAGACACAGCAAAAACCAACGATATCCCACTAGAAAGAAAAAAACAAAACCAATTACTCACAATACAACAAAATACACATCGAGCACAAATGCAAAACGTTTTTGACACTCAAAAACAGAAGCCAAACATACTGCTATTATTACACCATTTGCAAAAAACACATTCATGCAGAGAAATAAAACTCATTTACATTGTACAAAAAAAGTCTCTTAGCAAACACATGCAACTACACAAACAGCAGAACCCCCAGTAACGAAACCGCAACCTGGAACAGTCTAAAAAGCAAAAGCCTTGACCTAACAAAAAGGGAGAAATAAAGCATTACAATTGCAATTCACAAGAAATAAAACAATTAACATTATAACACGCTATGTCACTACCCAAATGGGGGCAGAAAGGCCAAATAAACGGGCAGAATACACATAAAAAAATATATGTCCCCTGGAAGCGGCCAATTTATTTATTTTTAAATCCCTGGCTCTAGTGGGCTTTTCTGCCCCCCCCCCCCCGGGCTAGAAACGCCCAAAAATGCAGGTGATCTGTCCCCAGGGAGGGCAGAAAAGTCTTAAAAATTATTTAGGCCCATAAGGAAGCGACCCTTGCCCAAGGGGCCGCTTCCATTTAAAATTTAAAACTCTCCCTGGTGTCTAGTGGGGTTTTCTGCCCCCCCTGGGGGCAGAAAAGCCAAATAAACAAATCGATCTGCCCCCAGGGGGGGCAGAATATACTTGAAAAAAAAATATGGCCCCTGGAAGCGACCCTTGCCCAAGGGGCCGCTTCCAATTTAAAAAAAACAAATTCCCTGGCTCTAGTGGGCTTTTCTGCCCCCCCTGGGTCCAGAAATGCCAAAGAAATCAGGCTATCTGTCCCCAGGGGGGGCAAAATATAATTTTTAAATAAATTTAGCCCCTGGAAGCGACCCTTGCCCAAGGGGTCGCTTCCATTTAAAATTAAACAAATTCCCTGGTGTCTAGTGGGGTTTTCTGCCCCCCCTGGGAGCAGAAAGGCCAAATAAAAAAACCGATCTGCCCCCAGAGAGGGCAGAATATACTTTAAAATTAATTGGGCCCCAGGAAGCGACCCTTGCCCAAGGGGTCGCTTCCAATTTTATAAAAAAAACAAATCCCTGGCTCTAGTGGGCTTTTCTGCCCCCCCCCCCCGGGTCCACAAACGGCCAAAAATCGTCCGATCTGTCCCCAGGGGGTGCAGAAAAGTCTAAAATTATTTCTCCCCCTTAGGAAGCGACCCTTGCCCAAGGGGTCACTTCCTTTGCACACAAAAAAGGAATCCCTGGTGTCTAGTGGGGCATTCCTGGTGCACGATTGCGACGCTGTGCGCGATCGTGCACCAGGAATGCCCTGCATTGAGACATCAGGGGAGAGGAAACACGGTTTCCTCTCCCCCGATGCCTCAAGGCATCCAGATTTGGCCCCACCGGAGCAACAAAACCTTACCCTCCCTCTGGACGCGCTGGAAAGAAATGACTTCCAGTGTGTCCAGCGCTTCCTGATGACGTCGGCGCGCGCTGTGCGCACTGACGTCATGGGGAAGCGTGGGGGTCCGGGGGTGGCAGCGGAAACTCTTCCGCTGCCACCCCCTCTGTAGGGGCAAGATCGATGCCCCAGGGGGGGAGCGCCAGCGCTTCCCCCAGGGGCTGTGCTCATGACGGAGCGGTTCCGTCATAAGCACAGCCCAACCGATGCTCATGACGGAACCGCTCCGTCATGAGCATCGAAGGGGTTAAGGTAATCAGTCGGTAGTTAGCTGGATCAGTTCGTTCCCCACCTACGTATACTGGATTGATTATTCAACCTCTCCAGCTCTCTGGGAGGCAATTCATGGTGCCCACCATGTGGAACAGGCAGGACAACCGGGCCGCCCAGAAGTTGGGATCTTGCTTGTAGATTTCTCGGAGTATGCTGTGCGGGCCTGGTGCCCGTCGAATTTGCCCTTAGCTATGACCATGGAGATTTCTTCTTCAGAGTATGGTATGAATGACTGGTCTATTGCCAAATTGCCCTTTAGGGTTCCTTCTGATTTTTAAAAGGGCATGGCAATTGTGTGCCCTCTGTTGGTCTGTTTCTGCGAGCCTGCTGGTGGTGTATGGCTGCTGGGGTTGGTCTCGACTGCGTTATTGCGATTTGGACCTTAACTAAAGCAGGGTTTAGCGTTTCCAGCACCGCAATCTCTCTCTCAGGTGTTATTGAGAAGGTGGTCATTAAGCGTTGCGTCCAAGCTGGCTCTGTTATGCAGGTCATGTTTATTACTTTTGACGTTCTTGCAAGGAAGTTTACTTGATCCCAAAAAGCTCTAGGGTTTGATTGTTTAGCGTTGTATAATAGTTTCGACCCAAAGTTGTCCCGCTGCGTTCTTTTGTCCTCCCAGATTTGTTTTTTGTACTGCTTCTTAAGTTGTTGTATTTGTTCACATGTTGCGGTAGGTGTATTGAGTCCCCTTGTGGACCTGATAGTGCCTCTAAATTCCTTCCTTAAGTTTCTAGCTGCTTGACTGAGGAATCTACATTGGTTGATCTTCGTACTGCGTTGCGATTTGTTGTTGCTTCCTGGGCGAGGTTTGTTAAAAAGGTGGCCCAGGATTCTACCGTCAAACTGTTTTGTGACTCTTGGGTTGCTATTAGTTCCTTTGCCCTCAAGGCTATTTGGGGGAGTGTGCTACTTGTCCATCACAATCGTTTAAGGTTTATTGTTGTTGTAAACCCAATCTCAGCTGGTGCTTTACTATGCCTTGGAAACTATCTAACTAGTTCAAGATGTTGACGCGAATGGTCGTTCTCAGTGGTGTATATGATCGAGAACACCTTTATTTGTGCTAACAGCAGTAGAGTGACTATTGTGTAGTCTATAATAGAGCTTGCGTGGGGACCGTGATGGGTGCAGATCGGAGGTCTATCCTGTGCCGCTCTACCATTTAGTACTCGCATCCCTAAATGTTCAAGATCTGTCACCAATTGCTGACCACTAAAATCACGCCGCTTGAAGGCAGGATTGACTTGCGTTTGTACTGCCCAGATTGCATTCGTTGTAGTAATATTATCGTCTTCCAGTGGGGTATATATTAGATTTGAGTTAAAGTCTCCTGTTAGTATTATTTCCCACGTTAGTTGTTCAAACCTAAATTCTGCTATGGTAGCAATTAGTGTTTTGAATAACTCTTTTTTGACCTTTTGTTTTGTGTGTGCGTAGAGGTTAATGAAGATGATGGTACTTGCAGCACAGTTTGGGTCCAAGTCTATTTTTATTATTTGCATATCCGTTGTTGTGGCAGGCAGTTGGACAGATGTGATATTTAAAGTTGTGGAAATGTAAACGGCGAGGCCGTCATTCGGTCTGCTGTACCGCTGGTGTCTTGTGGCATTTACGTGATGAATGTTGCGCCCACGTGCTTGATCACCAAGAGATGGAAATCCCCGATAGCACCCCACACAATAGCTTGGCGCTGCTCCCTACTCAACTGGGCCAGGGCGGAGGGGGTGGCGCTGCGCCTAGAGGATCTGCTGGGGATTCGTAAGCTCCCCCTGGCGAGCCACTGGGAGCATATAGTGTCGGACTTGGAGGGCTTGGATGCTACCGCGGAGGAGCCTCCGGAGAGGGACCGTGACCAGTTAACCCAACATTTAGCCTCTGAAAGTACACATACAGAAGACTAGGAAGAACAGGCCCCACTAACATAGCTTAAGATCCTACATCAAGGAGCTGTCACCAATAGGGTTTAGCAGGACTCTCCCTCTTCAACACACTAGGCAACAGGTTTCTGGCGACTCCCCAATCCCTAATTTGATTACTTTGCCCTCAGTTTGTTGTACCCTACGTCCACAGTTTAATCACGTAATGCACCATGTTTAGAATGTAAGTGTGAGACATATTGCAATGTCTCATCAACACCATTAAGGTTATTGTAATGCTATTACTTCAGTGCCTATTTGAAACGATGCACTCACCGATTAACTTGCTTTCATGATAATGTGTACTCTGAACCGCATTGCCTGCATGTTGTCATAGAATATGGTGTCATTGCACTGTTCGTATTATATAAATATAAAATGTCAATAAAAAGATTTTTTTTTTTTTTTTAAATGAAGGATGCGCCCAGGGACCTTGACTGGAGCTGTTAGCCATATTTCTTGGAGGGCAACTATTTCATAGTTGTTCCAGTTCTCTGGAGGTGTATTGTCCTGCAAGTCACGCTTTGCACCTGCTATGTTCCATGACAGGATGTTTATTGGCAGGTACGCTGATGTGCTTTGTGTTGTTGCGGGTCATTCTCTACGTGAATCTGGTCTTGTTCTGCAGGGTCCTGTGTGTGTTATATCTTGTGGTTTTGATGTTTGTGCCATGCTACCCTCTTTACCTCTCGCGCTTCGTAGTACTGAGTGAACTGGCTTTACGCTGGGATGATTGGACTTAGAGTTGCACAGATGTAGGAGGGGTAGAGGGTAACATTGTTTTGTGGGAATAGACATAGATATACCCCAAGCCTCAAACTGTGGGGCAGCATTTAGAATAGCTAAGACAATGTCTTCCGTCTTCCAGGTTGCAAGTGTTTTTTCCTTTCCATTGTTGTCCTCCTGATCGATGAACTTCTATTGCTAACAGGTCTGTTGATGATAGGTGCTTTAGTGTTGGGATGGCTGCCATTAGTCTCAGGACGTTTCCTCTGTTTAAATACTCTTGTGGTCCTTGTGATATGTAATATGGAGTTCATAATATCCGGTTGTTTAAATGTTGTATAGGGTCATTCATCCGTAGGTGAGATGCGGATGTTGGACGTAGACTTTGATTTCCAGGCTGCCCATTTAGGTCTTTGCCTCTCTCTTTTTCATGTTGTAGGTTTATTTTTATCAATACCTGGTCGCTTGGTTCTCTGCCAGGTTGGTGACCTCTTTGTTATATGATTTCTCGTTCTGCTATACAGGGGTTGATTGTCTCAATATGGGACCGTGAGAAGAGAACTGGACTTATGGAAGTGCGACAAGCCTCTTTTGTGTTATTAACTGCTGTCCGGCGGGGATTTGTCAAGCCGTTACCGTATTTGTTTGATGTGTCCTGTGTTGTTTTTATATTACTCGTGGGGGGGCAGCGATCTTCTGTCTAAGGGCTTTGTTACTTCTGCTTGAGTTATATTTGGCAGGGGCCCTCTACTTAAAGACCTCGCTGTAGCTTTATTTAAGCCATTTGGTCCTGATGATTCTCCTGATGATATTCCTGACATCTCCAATGTCACCGATTGAACATTGCAGTATTTCTACCCTTCCTCTTTATGGCCTCAACTGGGTACGGTGGCAGTTAGTGACCAGTTCTTTTCCTCATTAAATTAGAAAATTGGATAAATTCCATTTACCAGTTGGTCTGTTGCCTTATTATTGTGAGGGTGCTTTCTGGCCTTCCTAGCACGTTTCTTCTGTCTTTTCGTTAGAGGTGGAAGAAGTGCATTTGAGTGTTCCGTCATGGAATTTGTTTGCCGGTCTGTTAAGCTTCTGTGCATGTCATCCTGAATAACAGGTGACAGTGGTGATGGTGGTTCTGTAACAGATGCATTGTCGTCTATTCCCAGTGAGGTTTTCCGTTTATCAGTTGCTGAGAGATTGTTACTACGAGTTTTTGGCGAGGCTAAGGGTTTTGATGTTTTCTTCCCATTTGGTAAGTCACTCACTATTATCCTGTGTGGTACTGATAGCTGGACTGGCTGCTTTCATTCCTTTAAAATATTTGTTAGAATGGTTGGTAGTTCACTTAATTTTTCCACTATTGGGCAACATGCACAATTGATTACCAGATCCGGGGAAGGTATGTTGTTCTTTGCAATTATTAGGCCCATTAATGAGTCGAGTTTGGTGTTTTTTACCGGAGATATAATCTGCTATGATGTTCATCAGATTGATTTGAATAACAAGTTTGTCAGACTGCATATTGAGGGCACTAACTGAAGTTTGCAAGGATTTTATTAAGGAAGTGTGCAGATTTGAAAGAACTTCCAATTTTACGTCAGCTTCATTGGATTCATAATTCCTTCCCGTTGGTTGTTGGATAGTGGTAAAAAGCCTCTGTACATTTGGGTCCATTGTGAATCCGGCAGATTTGGGCAAGCTGTCTTCATGTACGGTGTCGTCCTTTCCGGACTGCTGATCGTTATTTATTTTATTGTTATTGTTGTTGTTAACTGAACTTGTGACTTCATTGTTTAATTGCTCGGGTGAGCTTGGTATTTCTATTATTGATTGTTGACAGTCTACAAGTTGAGGTGTCAGTTTATTTGTGCCTTGTGCATTGGCTGGATTCTTGACGATAATTCCTGTAGCCTGCATTAGATCGGTTTTGTTTGTTATTGGGAGTGCTCCTTGCTGTCTTTGTCAGATTTGTCCTCCTGTTTGGTCTGCTGAACCTTAATTGTTTTGTTTTTGTTGATATTATTATTTGCTAAATTTATTATGTCGTTTGTTGGCCACTCAGGCGAACTTGATATTTCTACTATTGTTTGTTGTTGTTTCTCCAGTAGGGCTGACAGTTGATTACTGGATTGAACTGGGTGGTAAGTCCTAATGCCTGCATTATGTCTGTGTCATTTGTTATTGAGAGGGATTCCAGGGATCACTAAGATTTTCTGTGTTATGAGCGACTTCCTGCGTATTGTTTTTCGCTGATTGTTGTCTTGGAGTGGAATGGTCATTGGATTTTTCTGCATTACAGATGGCTTCCAGTATATTATCTGCCACCAGATCAAACCTGGACATGGAATGGGTTGCAGTGTTCGTGTGGACTTGAGCTTGAATGACTTGCCTCATACTGCTGCAGCTATTTAGCTTTACGGCCTCTGGTTGTGTATCTGCTTCCATAGAATGTGAGTTTCTGGTGCTGCGTGAAACTGTATCCTTTGTCGTTGCTATTAATGTATGCCCGCAGTGTCCTTTAAGTCTTCATCTTGTGCAGAGGTTAATTTGTGCGGCGTCAGAAGGATTGGGTTGTCCTATGATTTTTTCTGTTGTTGAATAAATGACTGCTTATGGATCCTTTAAAAACGTAAATTTCCCAGAGGGATTCATTGATCCAAAGATGGAGTAGGTTGGTGATATTAGTGTTTCTCCAGGATTTCGAGATGATTTTGGCGAACCTCCCTGAGGGGACTTGACGCCTTTTAGTTTTTGCTTCTGCTTTGGGTTTTTTGTGTTGATTGTAATGGTTGCTTCCTAGTCCTGCCTGATCTCATTTTCCTGCTATTAGGTGGTAGCTAGGTGAAAAAGTAATTAAACGGCATTTGTGAAACCGGGCTGTTCTTGTTGCCTCTCCTTTTTTTATCTATCCTGCCTTGCCTGTCCAGTAGATTTGCAGGCTTACTGTGACCAAAGGCGCCAGGACACGAGGGCTGCACAGGGGGCCTTCCACAAGCAACAACCTGTCACTCAAGGGCCCAAAGGTGCGTGGAGCATGGAACGCTCGGCTTTCATGAGGGTAGTTGAAGGTTAACCCCAGCGGACCACACTATCGTGTACTTGCTCTAATGGTGCAACGGTGAACGCTGGTGGCGCTTTGTACTGCTTATACTGCTTATTGGTAGGAGGAGGGAGAGGGCCTAGGGGCCCTTGCAAGCAGGGCACTCTAGGTGGGGCTGCAAGCCGCACCCAACCTAGCTGGGCCGCTTCCGCTGCCTCACCTCGGCTCACACTCAGCAACTGCCCGCTAATGGCGGTCACGCTCGCTCCCCGCCAGCAAACACCTTGCACCCTGGACCTTACCGCTGTGCTGCTGGTGCTGCTGTGCTCTGTATTCTGTGCTCGCTCTCAGCTCCGGTCAGGCTCAACTTCCGCTCGGGCCGTGTGACTCAGGCGGGTGCGGTACTTCTCCCGGGGTGTTGTGGTGGTGGAGACAGTGAGAGATGATTGAGAACAAGGGGCACAGTGGGGGGGCAGCAATGTCTCTGCAGCTGTCTACTCACCCCCAGCAAACCTGCGTCAGCAGGAGATCCACGGGAGCGGGGGACAGGTGCACAAACAACCCCCTTCCATCTTGCCTCCTTGTGGGTGCGAGGGCTCCCACTGCCAGGAATCGGCAGGAGTTAGCAAGAGATCCGCGGCCGCGGGGGACAGATGCACAAACAACCCCCTTCCTTCTTGCCTCCTTGCGGGGTGGGGGCTCCCACTGCCAGGAATTGGGAGTCAGCAGGAGATCGGCGGCCACGGGAGCGGGGGACAGGTGGCACAAACAAACCCCTTCGTCTTTGCAGCTTGCCGCTGCTCACCGCTCGCCGCGTCTCCTCTCCACTCTGCGTCTCTCTGCTCTCTGCTCAGCGTACTGCATGCATGTATATGTATATATATATTTAAATATACATACATATACATGTATATGTATATATATATATATATATATATCCAGCAAAAAACTGCAATCACACCCAATAACAGTGTCCTGGGTCAAAAATTACAGAGCCGCCACTCGAATTCCAGTTCAGCGTAGGTTTATTCACACACGGCAACAACGAAAACCCAACGCGGTTCGGAGTTCACGCACTCCTTGGTCACGGGTTAGGCATATGCATACTTCCTGCCTTATTTAAAGAAACAGGGTGTGCGTTTCATTTTCATCAACATAGAAGAAATACTTTGCGCTGTATGTACATTTTTGACATAGAGAAAAGCAATTGTCATCAGCATTTCATTCAATAAAGTAAGCGCGATCAAAACAATTCATTAGCATTATGACGTTGTATTGTAACTTGAGTGAAGGTAGCTTATATCTCATTCCTTAGCCTTATCGTCCCATACACTTGTGCAATTACATTTCTTTTTTTTATGTTTAAGAAGCTTTATTTAAATATAACAAGTCAATAACATACATTAAAGGCCTAGAGATTAACAATAATGGAATAACATGTAATTAAAATAAGGTAGGCAATAAAACAGAGAAAAATAAAGCTATTTATATTTTTGGGGAAATTAAAGGAAAGGAAAGAAGGGGAGGAAAAGAAGATGGGGTATAAGATGTCTATATAATCCAAAAACATTAAAACCTACTACAAACCTATGCTCATAAAAACTTCAAAATATAAAGAGCAAATAATTGTTGAAATACATATATTACCAGATAGTAAAAGAAGGGGAAAGATAACACAAAGAGGAGGGAATTCAAGGGGGTTGGAAATTTTCGGAACGATGATGAGAAACATTATTAGTTGTTACTATATTCAAATAATTAGTTAATGGTAACCAAAAAACATCTCTATTTACATGTAAATTGCATTGGGAGGCAAAAGCTACATCTAGTCTATGATATTGACATACAGTATTCCACCATGCCTTAGTTGAAAGTTTAGTCAAACATTTCCAATTCGTTGTAATTCGTTGAAAAGCTAGAGCCAGCATCAGGTCAAACAGCCCTTTTTCATAGGAAGATAAAGGAATGTATTCTGAGAGACTTCCCATAAAAAGAAGAGCAATGGATAGTGGAGTGTGGAAATGGAAGATCTTTGATAAACAAACCCAAATTTGGGACCAAAAAGAGAGAACAGAAGGACATGAAAAGAGAAGATGGGAGAGATCTGCTGACGGAAAATCACAGGACCAGCATTTCATATTGTGTGTGTGTGTGAAAGTAGCTATGGAAACAGGAGTGAAATATAATCTGTGATATAGAAAAAACATAGATTGAGTAGTAGAAGCGGATCTTGAAATCCTCAGCGAGCGAGCCCAGATCTTATTCCATATATCAGTACTCCATTGAAAGCCCAAGTCCGATTCCCAAGCAAGCTCCACTTTAGTCTTATCTCGTTCTGGGTTTGTGTTGGAAAAGAATTTATATATTAAGGAAGCTTTTGGACTTAATGCTAAGATTTTAAGAAGTGAATCTTGAGTCACGGGAACATTGTCAGAGGGGAGAGAATAAAAGGTGGTTACAAGTGCTTCCATAAGTAGAGAAGTGCAATTACATTTCTAATATTGCAAGATGCCCTGTGACATCCGGTATTTGAGAATGGTGATAAACACTCCATCTTTAGTGTTTTATAGTTCACTTCTGAAAGAGCCATGTATGCTCAATCACATTACTCAACTGAGATAATGGTGCATAGTCACGCTAAGTAAATATCAATCAGGCCCCAGTGGGCAGTGTACAAGCCTTCTGCTTAAAAACATTACCAAGTCCAATTGTTCCGTTACAGTAACTGAACCAATGATAATGTGGAAATACCTCACAATAAGCTTATGCAATTATGCCTCAGTGGGCTCTTCAGACAAAGTCAATCTTGGACATCATAATCAACCTGTATGTACATCAAAACACGCTGACCCACTAACAAATATAACAGCTTCTCTGCTCTTTCAGACATCTCCGTCTGGAACAAACAAAAAACAAAGTATTGATTAAAACCACAAAGTTACAACACTCCCCTGTAAAACACGCCACTTCACTCTGACACATCACTCCACAACACTCCACTCTACAACATGCCACTCCACTCTAACACACGCCAATCTACTTTATGCTATTCCACTCTGCACCACTCCACTCTACGTCACTCCACTCTATGCTATTCCATTTTAAGCTACTCTACTCTACTCTACGTAACTCCACTCCATGCCACTGCATTCTTTGCCACTCCACTCTATGCCACTCCAATCTATGCTATTCCATTTTACATCACTGTACTTTATGTCATTCTACTCTATGCCACTCCACTCACCGCACACTCCACTCTACGTTATACCACTCTACTCCACTCCACTGTGCACCTCTCTACTATATGCCACTCTACTCTACATCAATCCACTCTATGTCACTCCACTCTACGCTATTGCACTCTACGCCGCTCAAGTCTACACTGTTCCACACCATGCTGTTCCACTCTATGCCACTCCACTCTATGCCACTCTACTCCACTCCACTTCACTCTATGCTGTTCTACTCTAAACCACTCAACTCTACCCTACTCTACTCCATGCAGCTCCACTACACACCGCTCCACTCTACACCACTCTACTCTACTTTATTCCACTCTATGTCACTCCACTCTGTGCCACTCCACTCTAAGCCACTCCACTGTTCACCACCCAACTCTACCCCACCACACTCTATGCCATCCACTCTACCCCACTTCACTCTACCCCACTCTACTATACGGCACTCTACTATATGCCACTCTATCCTACGTCACTCCAAGTCACTGTATAAAAAGGGAAACAATTATGAAATTATATATTTCAAATGTGTTTTTTTAAATAAAAAAAATATAAATTCAGTGGAAAAAACAGAGGTTAAAGCTTGTTATAGTTAGAAAAACATTATTTATTCTTTCTATACAAACCAAACATAAACTACACAAACATTAGAAATTTTTAAGTTATAGTTATACCCCAAGGGGCTTATTTACAAGAAACTGATGCATCTATATAGATGTGTCAGTTTCCCTGCACTTGTATGCGAAACCCTTGCGCCACCATGGATGCGCTGTATTTACAATACGGCGCACCATGGCACAAAGATTGACAGATGCGTCAGAAATGTTGGCACATCTGTCGGCGCAAAAGTCATGCATTGCTCTCGTCGTGTCGCAAGCATGATGCAACTCCAGCAATGCATGGGGAGGGCTATTCCTAATACACTGTGTCACTCCTTACGCCTGATCCAAGCAGGCATAGGGTTTTGACAAAGTGGCGTCCTAGAAGTGGCGCAATGAAATCTTGTAGATTTCACTGCTTCCCTTCTACGAGTCATTCCTGCGTGGGAACGCCCACCCTGCATACATTATACCTGACGCAGGTATAATGTGGCACAGGGCGTCCCAAGGAGACGCATTTCCCTAGATGCATTGCATTGTAAATGGGCCGCAACGTAGTGCATTGTTTACGCCGCCCCTGCATCACAAAAAGTGACGCACCAGGGCCAAAAGTGTCACAAGGGGGTTGTAAATCTGCCCCTAAATTTATAATTTGTGCACCACCTTCAAATTACTTTACCTTCCACACCTCCGTACACAGTGTTGTCAATTCATTAGCCACATTACATTACATTACATTAACTGTAACTGTAACAATACCATGCACAGTGAACTCACAAATTATGTTGTTTGAGGTGACATAAATGTTGTCTGTATAGAAAGAATAAAGAACGTTTTTCTAACTATAGCTAAGCTTTAACCTTTGTTTTTTTCATTGATATCTAGATAGATAGATAGATAGATAGATAGATAGATAGATAGATAGATAGATAGATAGATAGATAAATAGATAGATAGAGTGGGGAGAGAGGGAGAAAGGTTTCACTGACCTTAAATATACTTGCCATACCTGGTAAGGGGATGTGTGGTAAAGGCATCTGCGCTGTAAAGGCATGCATTGTAAAGGCTGCATGGTAAATGCATGTGTGGTAAAGACATTCAGTGCCAAATCCATTGAAACATACAAATTAGCATAAAACTGCAACATGATGAGATCTGTTCCATTTTAAAATCCTCTGTTATGGAAAGCAACATTCCAGAGGTTCATGTATATTCTACTTTGTAACCATAATGGTTACCCTTCAGCCTGTATGAATGACATTGTCATTTTCAATCCAGATTGAAAGTTGCATATAAGTTTTCAAGAAAATGTACTATTGTTACTGTTGTACTGCACCCTAAATTAAACAAGCATTTGCAATGCAATAGGTCTTGCATTTACTCGAGTTTAAGCTATTGGCATTGTAAATGACAATGCGTTTTATTTATGTTTTAAAAACCAGAACATACATAAAAGGCATTGTAATTTACAATGCCAATAGCTCAAACTTGCGTAAATGCGAGACCTATTGCATTGCAAATGGTAGGCATCATGGACAACGGGAGGGCGGGTGGGGGATGTCAGGGAGGGAGATGGTATGGACAACTTGGGGGTAAAGAGGCACGACAACGGGAGGGAGGGGGTGTAAAGAAGGCACTAAAGTTCGTCATGCCTGCAGTAAGAGAAAATGAATAAAGAAAATAGTGCTCACAGTCTAAATAACACATACCGTGTAACAACCGAAGTAAAGGGGCTAGTCGCCATGGGAGGTGACAAATGAAGAGGAGGCGGTATTAAGGAGTGACTAACAAGCCAATTTACCAATCAGAAGTCAGCATTTAGTACAGACAATGACACAAACCAATGGCAAATTTGGGCGGAGAGTGGCCGGGGCTTCTATTCGCTACTCAACCACAACAAGCCTCGCAGAGCAGCGCATGCGCACTGACTCTAGGCTCAAACTAAAAAGGACACTAAAAGAAATCCCTACCAGGCTCTAAGCTCATGTCCTTACAGTTACTGCCAAATAACACTGATCGATTTCTGAACAATGAATGTAAACACTGTTAATGTAGTCTATGTCAGTGATGTAGCTAGTATTTATATTTCACATGTTTTACTTCATTTAGCCTTCCCCAAGAGTGTTAGCTATTTCCAGGATGATGTGTTTCTGTGGTTTTTTTCGTGCTGCATATTACTCCTGTGTAGTTCATACTTTGAACTGAGTCGGCCTCGGGTGTTTATAACAGCACGTATGCGAGGCCTGGAGTAGAAGCTATAGGAGTGCGAGGTTCTCAAAGTGCCTGTCAGTGGGTCAAAAAGGTGTTCAGAATACATTGCCATTCAAAGCTTGGCCTCTCTGTAGAGCACACAAATCAATGGTCATGTATGCCAGGTGCAATTGTGATTCTGTGTGAAGGAAGCACGCAATTGTCAAAATATTGACATGGTGGAAGCAAAAGAAAAAATGCATACATGTCCAACAGTATATAAATCAGGAGTGATTCGGACACTCTGAAGATCGCTAACTTTTCCACAGGTCTCAGTAACGTTTAATTCACAGTCTCATAATCTCAGAATTTAAACACTTTTAATATTATTTACAACAACGCCATTTGCTACTTATTTATCTTACACAGCTGATAGCCATCTACAAAGCCAATAGTCAGTTGCTGTGTTATATTTAATGCAATAACAATGCAATCAGAGAAAGCTCAGAGGAACCAAAATACCGGTCTGGGGGGCACACTATAGGAATCCCGGAATGTTTGTTTAGTTGTGGAAGTCACGCCCCTTTTAGAAACCCCAACACACGCATACTTTTTTCATCCCGCTTAAAGCCCTGAATTAGTGGGATTTAAAACATACATATATGTCCTGATGAGGGGTGCTTTAACTTTGATTAGGAGCTAAAAAAGCCCTTTGTCAATGTTGATTTGTAGACATTATTTCTATTGGCTGAACTGGTGCCATAATCCTACTATTGTCATCACACACTGCGTAAGAGTTGTGACCGTCAGAAGCAGTGTGAATGTGTTTAGATGTATGTAAACAATAGTTGTAGAATAATCCTAAAAGGATGCCCCCACCCAATAATTCAGTAGGCAGTTTTCATCAGCACTTCTCATTCACATATTTTAATAGTAGGTGCCTGCTTCAGAAGAAAACAACTTTAGCTTCATCGCGGCCAGCATTTTCAAACTTCTCACTCTATTTAACTGCATGTATAAAACGATTAACAATTTCCACAGGACCTATAGTTCCCCACCTCCAGGGGCCAAGATAAGTTTCCAACTTTCTACATACACACAGCATTAGCACAAGGCGGTATAAGGCGCACTCGCATATCAAAATCCAGCCACAATTATCATGTTTCCGGGTTCTGACAGGAACACAGACAAAACCAACCCCCACCCACATGCAGCACGTGTATTGTAATTGGATTATACGCCCCCTCCAAGGATTCCCTTGACCCACAACTACCCACGTTCTCACACCAGTTCTCCAGCATCTCCCTAATGGCGTTGGCTGGTCTCTGGATCACTTCTCCAGCGACGATGCGGTTCACCACTGTCTCATCCAGCCGTCGGATGACCCCAGCCATCAGTGCCATGGCCCGTGCAGCGCAAAGAGAACTGTCTCACCCGCTGACCTCTACACAGCGACAGCACAAGTCTTTCACCAGCGTGGGATGTATACAGCGAAGTCACTACCGATGTTACACCACCATTGGATAGAAAGAGGAAATGCAAAAAGGAGGTGTGGACCGTCGTTGTCAAGTGCAGCCTATTTAGGAAGACATAAAACAAGCAGTGGGGGGTTGGGTGGGGGTACGTAGTGAGAGACAAATTAAAAGAAACCAGCTGAAGCAGCGCATGTCGTACCTGCAGTGAGAAAAAAATATTTGCAATGCAATAGATCTTGCATTTAAATGCGAGACCTATGGCATTGCAAACAAGCGGCCGCCATTGTCCATGGGAGGATACAAATGACGACATGGCCGTACTAAGGAGGGACTAACAAGCCTATTAAGGAATCAAACGCCAGCATTTACGAAGGACAAAGACACAAGCCAATGAAAAATAAGGGGCGAGCTTCTCCTCCGTACTCTACCTACAACTGATCGCCAGAGCAACGCTTGCGCGCTGGCTCAGGCTCGACCTAAAAATTGGTTGGAGCAGCAAGTCAAGTTTCGAATTTGGAATACTGTCTTGGGAACTAAATGATTTAACTGTAAGCTAAAAAGTAGGTCTGGGCGAAATTTTAATCACATCAGCTATATTTTCATAATTCTGGGAATTTTGTGTCACACTTGTGATGTGAAAATTCCTGAAATAATCATTATGCAACTTTTTGTAACTATGCAGCATTCGTGGTACAACTTACCACGATCCCACAGGAACAACAGAACATGAACTGCTGTCGTTTATGGTGCTTTTTGCAATTTGTTTCAGCAAAAAAAGCATTCACGCTTTAAAAATTGGCACGCGGACGCATTAAAAATGTTGGGGCCGATTCACAGAACTAATCTGAGATAAAATCCTAAACTTACTACTTTTGTTATTCACAGAAGGCATTTAGTAGTAGTAAAGTTAGGACTCCTAACTTTACTACTACTAAACTGAGACAAAATCCTAACTTTACGACTTTCGGTATTCACAAAAGGCATTTAGTAGTAGTAAAGTTAGGAGTCCTAACTTTACTACTACTAAATGCCTTCTGTGAATACCAAAAGTAGTAAGTTTAGTATTTTATCTCAGATTAGTTCTGTGAATCAGCCCCATAGTGCTTAGTGATGATTTGGTATTTCTCATAATTATTAATAATTTTGTGTAAATGTGACAAAACTTTGCATATTTGCACAAAAGCAAATTACATGATTTTCGCATAACGTGAATAAAAAGATTCAAGCACTCAAGGACATGCCGGGACCCTCTACCAAGGAAAAAATTGGGTCCCTTTTGGGTAACATTGGCTAGTACTGACATTCATTCCTAATTTTTCTGATGCTTCTGCTCCACTGCTGAAAAAAATGCTATGTCAATAAAGGAACATTAGAGCCCCATAGTTACTGTCTATGAGCAGGTACATAACCCTCTACACACCTCCCTCAACTGAGGCATCCCTCCTCCTGCCATGAAGACACCAAGCACACTATGTTCTAATGATTCCTAGTTATTCGTTACCATTTGCTGTTTTCTTTTACCACTCCGCACCAGGCTGTTCGGTTACTGAGTACTGTGAATTACCCATCTTGATATCCTTCAATATACATTATATAATGTCAGTGTTTAGGGGGCTGTTCGTGAGAAATTAATCATCCACATTCAACTTTGAATGGACAGTGGGGTAATGTCTTTAGACACAGTGCTGTCTTGCCACAGGGTTTTTGTGAACGGTCAGTGACTTGGTGTATCGAGTGGGGATGACGCTGTGGAGTCAGGTGCCAAATTTTGGTTTAATGGCTGCTGTCCCTGACCAGGGTGCAGGGGTCACATGTGTAATCATGTTCGTACTAGCAGAGGTGCAAGGTGCGGGAAGGTCTGAAGATGGAAGAAGGTTCAATGGACAGGAACCACTCTGCTTGGTGGATGTTCCTGAATGTGCAAGGAAGCTCCTCAGAACTGCTATTACAAAACTAAGGGGCAGATTTACAAGCCCCTTGCGACACTTTTGTGCCGTCGTTGCATCACTTTTGTGACGCAACGGCGGCATAAACAATGCGCCATGTTGCGACACATTTACAACGTGACGCATCTAGGGAGATGCGTCACGTTTTAAAGCCCTGCGCCACATTATACAGGTATAATGTATGCAGGGTGGGTGTTACGACGCAAGAAAGCCTCGTAAAAGTGATGCAGTGAAATCTACAAGATTTCACTGCGCCACTTTCACGACGCCACTGCGTCAAAACCTTACGCCTGCTTGAAGCAGGCGTAAGGAGTGACACAGCACAATAGGTATAGGCCTTCCTGAGCATTTCTGGAGTTGTGTCGTGCTTACGACACGACTCCAGCAATGCGTGACCTTTGCACCAACAGATGCGTGACGCATCTGTTAATCCTTGCGCCATGGTGCGCCGCATTGTAAATGCAACACATCCATGGTGGCGCAAGGGATTTTTGCTCGACGCAAGTAAACTGACGCATCTCTGCTATAATGCAGAGATGCATCAGTTTCTTGTAAATCTGCCCCTAAGACTTTAGAGGGAAGAGGATGAAGGTGAGACAAGGCCAAGCATAATGGAGGGGGTCACAGCATGGGTGTCCCAAGAAGAGTATGAAACTAATGAGGTTCAAGCACCCACCCAGAAACAAAGGAGGAAAAATCAATATGTTATCCTAAATACAGGCCAGGAAAGAGGAAGATGGGCTATGGAGAAGGCTGGAATGGAAAAGACAGCAAGGGGCTACTCCTAGTGGTAGAGAGGAAGATGTTACTGGCATTCATGCTATTCTGTTTCTGCAAGAAAGTACAGCATTTGGAACCTGAAGGGGTGTGCTGGTGATGTACAAGACTGGAGTGGACTGATATTATGGTAGGAGGGAGGGACTTGAACAGTGGATTAAAATGTATATCCATGCACACAGAAATTTTATGTTGGACATATATGGAGCAATCAATAAGTGTCGGCTTTAAAAAAAAGCTTATGCATCTAATGAAAGGAATTACTGAAACTAAAGACTCCAGGCACTCTCTTAGTCTCTTAAACTGCTACACAGTCTTAGGGAAGGAGTTTCAGAAGGAAGTGAGACTGGATAAAAAACTGACAGTAAATCTGTCTGCTGAGTAGAGAACAAATCCGATATAAAAATTGATGTCAACTTTAGGACACAGAAGGGGCTGTCTGTTGGAGAAATAGGCCTACTGCTGTCAAGTGGTTCACCTCGATATAAGAAATGCAGGACCTTTGATGAAAGGATACAACCATGACTTAATTGAGCAGACACTTGTTAGTAGTCAAGATCTTTCAATGTTACTACTTCTAGAGGAAAAGGAAGTGGTACTGCTTAGAATGTATAACTTATAATGAAGTTAATATTAGCAATTGGATGTGTAATGATCTGCATTAATTGTGGTCATCAATAAAACTTTAACAGCGGTTGAAATGACGCTGCTCTGAAGAGGTGAGATTCCGGACCACAAAAAGTTTTTGTCTGGTATTGTATGTCCTTTCTGCTGAGTAATACAGTTCTTGGCGCAAACATCTTTTACCACATTTTGAGGTGTAACGTGTGAGAAAAATATTTGTGCAAATGTGTTGTGCTGCACTTTGTTGGGGTGGTGATCTGTTGTTTTGGTGCGGTTATGTTTTTGTGCTGCATTATTGCATTGTGTAAATGTGTTGTACTCTCATGGTTGTTTTGCATTCTGTTCCTTCCGGTGGGAGAGTGGTTTCTTTCTCATGTAAGGAGAAGGTCTCCAGGTACACGGTTGGGTCTATGGCTTTCTCAGCAGCCTGGAAGGAAGCAATAGATGAAATGTGGGGCCATGTCTTCAGTCCGATTGTACTTCCTTTCCATCCAGGGTAATGAGGAAGCAGAATGGTAGGCCAGGCTGAGTGGATGTGGAAAGCTGTTAACCTTACAAGGAGGAACTGGAGCAGCTAAATACACACATGAAGGCAGTAAATCGTTTTGGGTGTTCCCTTACATCACAGAAAGATGGTAAAAGCTGATAAATGCAAGAGGGAGCAGGTCCTGCTCTGATCACGAGCTTCTTTATACTCCAGGTCTCTCCACCATCACCACTCAGATGATCTCTCTCGCTCCCATGTCAAGTTGATGAGACAGTAACGCAAGCTGAAGATAAAGGAAAGAGACATTTGTCCTCTCGTTTGCTATCCCATTTCATTTCCAGATTGAAAAGTTGGGAATAACGTTTCTAATTCTAAATGTATATCGAAGGAAAGGGTCAAGCTGGATTTAGATCACATTAGAGCAATATTAATCTTCCTCCAGGATCAGTTCCTCCAGTGGAGGACGATAATTTATTTGATAACTATGATCAACCAAAAAATGCCCAATTGCTGATTCTTCACTCTATAAAGTTTGCTATTCAGAGAGATTGGGAAGACCTATATCCAGTTGAGGATGAGGAGCTGGGATTATTGAATAAAGTTGCTGTGGATTCAATGTGTCCTACTCTATCTGGATTATCTATGCCAGAGATTCAGTGGATCACAAAGTGGAATCTACTTTAACAAAGGCATACACTGGCTATACCCTTACTTACAAGCTTGTGTTTACATAGCTTATGTGGCAAAATCTTCATTATATAACCTCATGCAAGATGAACTTTCTGAGACTCAGGGACTAATTACGAGTTTGGAGGTCCGTAAGACCGCCAAATTCGTGGTGAAGGTGCGGTGGCTGTTGGACCGCCATAGGACTGCCGCAACCACCAGGGATCTGTGATCCCTGGCCGTGGCAGTCTGAGGGCTGCAATATGCTGGCGGTGCCGCTGCGGCACCACCAAGCATATTCCAAGTTTCCTCACCAACACAGATTTCATGATGTTGAGCCCGCCATGAAACCTGTGGCAGTGAGGAAACTAAGGTGGACCTGCAGGGCCCCCTGTTACCTCATGGCCTGAGGATGCATGCTGGGGGGCACATGGTGTGCCACCCCCTGTCTGCATGCACCCCCTTTCCTGCACGGCATGGACTGCACAGTCCCTACCGTGCAGAAACGGGCTTTGGCATTCCTATTACGGTGCCTTTTTAATAGCCACCACCCTGGGAACGCCAATGGACCACCTGCCAGACCACGAGAAAACTCGTAATCTGGCAGGCGGCCCGCTGTGAGGTTTGGCAGTGTGGGAGCGGGGCAGTGGCGTGCTGCCCTGCTCCCACACCGCCATAGTCATAATCAGGCCTTTTGTCCGCTGTGGAAGAACAAGTAGACCACTTGTGAGGTATAGCAGTTGACTTAATTTGGCTGGCAGCATTTATGGAAGTTTTACAACTGCATCACAAATAGTTGGATTAGAGGGCCCGATTCACAAAAGTAATCTGAGACAAAATCCTAACTTTACTACTCCTAAATGCCTTTTGTGAATACCGAAAGTCGTAAAGTTAGGATTTTGTCTCAGATTACTTTTGTGACTCGTGCCCAGAGTCTGCAAGAAAAATTAATTTGTACTGCATTTGCCATTTGCATGTCAAACCCTCTTTGGTCCTGAATTTGATGATTGAGTTAAAAATGCATTTGAGAATTGGAATATGTCTTTCTTTTCCAATCTAAATTCAAGCAGGAACTATCAAGCGCTAAGGAACTGGATCTTTATTTTGGTTCTTTCTCTTCATCCTCAGTGTCCAAGGCTTATATAAATCATCAGAGGTTACTCAGCCTCCATTACTGTCTCTGGTGGCATCAAAGATAGTCAGATGTGACAAACCTCGACTATTATCTCTGACAGCACTTTATCTTTGGGGGAAATGAATCTCAGAGTGGATCAGCTGAGCAGTACACAATTATTGTCTATCCAGAGAGATTTTTCCGAAAATATGTCCAAGGTTTGGAACTCTTACTCTATGGCTGGAACTGTTTTTCCACAAAGACAACAAGAGGGGACCACTGTTCTATTCATTGCTTGGAGGAGGATGCTTTACTGATTCCTAACCTCATGATCTTCTATATGCATTCCTGCATTTCCTCTTCTACTACTGGAGATTTGTCAAGAGGATGAGCAAGTAATATTGGTTGCTCCTAACTGGGTCCAAAGGGTATGGTATCCTCTCCTTTTAGTGTTGGCAGTGAGCACTCCTTGGAGGACTCCTCTGACACCTTACCCTATGTAGATCCTCTTTCTCTCACAGAATGAGTTACTTCACTAAGATTGGGGGTTTTTGAAGCTGAAAGGATAGACCTTCAGTTACTTGATCTTTCTGAGTCAGCTTCTACAGAAGTACAGCAGTCGAGGAGTCCTTCTACTATTAGGGCTTATGAGTGTCATTGGGGTTCTTCAGTCTTGGTGTTTGGCTTTTAAGCTGCCCTCCTCCTAAAATAGTGGATTATTATTTATTAGATGGTTTGAACCTAAGATTGGCAGTTGCTAGCTTAAAAATCCAGTGGCCTGCTATTCGAGATTTTTGTTCTCCTTGTGGAAAACTGGAGAGTTTGGAGTTTCTAGTTTCAAAGTTATTCTTATTCTCAAGCCTTCTAGGAAGCTATTAGTTCCTCTCTGGGGCCTTCTTTTTTTTTTACTTGTCTTGCAGATACCTCTTTTTGTTCCATTATCAGAAATTGCTTTGGATTTACTTACTTCTAAAGTGATTTCTCTTGTTGCTATAACCTCCATGAGGAGGCTGGGGTCTTAGGAACTTTGGTGTGCTTCGCTCCTTATTGAAGAGTTATACCAGATCATTTGATTTTGTGTCCTGGTCCCTCTTATTTGCCTCAAGTCATATATGCCTTTCCTTTAACTGAGGAAGTTATTCTTACCGCAGTATAAGATGTTGATATGGATCTGGTTGGGTCGATGTTTGAGAGAGAGTCAGTATTCAATTATTTGGATAGGACATCCTCCGTTAGGGTTTCTGATTCTCTGCTTGTGACTTTTGGTTGAAGGTCATACTGGTTTCAAACGTTCTGTGGCTATACTTAGACAATGAGTTACATCAGATATACTCTGAGCCAATTCTGAAAATGGTATATCTCTTCACTTTATATAGAGTCAATCTACCATTAGTGTGGCTTCTTCTTGGGTTACAGCCAAATGAGCACTTCTCCTGGATGTATGTAGGGCAGCACTTGGGATTCTCCTACAAAATTTCTGGTTCATTTCCAACTTCTAGTTTAATGGGGATCTTGTAGCCAAGTGGGAGCATTCTGGGCCAGATGTATCAATATTGGATTTTGCGATTCCATAATAGCTAATTTTACCGATTCGCTATTATGGAATCGCAAAATGGAATGTATGTAGGTTTCGCAATAATAATTGCGATTCCTACATATTCCTTATTTGCGAGTCGCAAATTGCGAGTCGCAAATAAGGATTGGCTTCCCATTCATTCCTATGGGCCTAAAGGCCCATAGGAATGAATGGGAATTGCATGCGCAATTTGCAAGTACCCAATAGGTACTCGCAAATTACACATGCAATTTCAAGGGTGCCAAATGGACACCCTGTTGCACCCCTGGAATATGCATGTGTGCACATGTGGTGCACAAACATGCCCTAAGGGCATGTATGTACTCCACATGGCACCTTGAAAAATGCAAATAAGTGCATTTTTCATGGAATTTGGATATTACCACCCTCTAGAAGTTTGTCGTAATTTGCGATTCGTTAAAGGCAGTTTGCAATTTTTTTTGGCTTCCTACATTTCATTTAAGGAATCGCAAATTGCGATTCCTTAAATGCATTCGCAAAATAGGGAATCGCTATTTTTGCGATTCCCTATTTTGCAAATGCCTTTTGGGATGCAAAAAGGCTTTTTCCCGTTCACAAACGTGCCAATTCTGCGAATCGACCCGTTTGCAAACGGGAAAAATGCTTGATACATCTGGCCCTCTGTTCTTTGAATAGATATGAAGTAATGGCTTTGCTTGTTAGTGTTGCAAAATAATTAAACTTTGTGCATGATACAACACAAGTTCTTTATTTTCACCCTATTTGATTTTTCTCCTTCTCCTATTTAAGGTTTCTCCTTATGCTGCAGTGTGTCCTGAAATGCTGATGAATGGAGCGAGGCAAAACCAAAGGGGATGATGGACGGAGTGTTGAACATTGCAAGCACTCACCCCCAGTCAACTGATCTGGGTTTAATCCATCATCATTCTTTAGCTCACTCCGCCACCCCAGTTCAGACATGGCCATATGCAAATCAGTCTGACCCTGTGCCTCATGGGAACAGTCCAGCCCGAACTGCCAAGCCATGTCTTCCCTGGACCGGAAACAAGCATCCTGGGACCGGTTTCTGGCTTACAGCCGTCATCAGCCAGGCTATCTTGAATCCTGTGGCAAAGTGAGCAAGGGACCCACGTCTGGGCATACCCTGCCAACTTAGGGCGAACATAGCAAAACCAAAGGGGATGATGGACGGAGTGTTGAACATTGCAAGCACTCACCCCCAGTCAACTGATCTGGGTTTAATCCATCATCATTCTTTAGCTCACTCCGCCACCCCAGTTCAGACATGGCCATATGCAAACTCAGTCTGACCCTGTGCCTCATGGGAACAGTCCAGCCCGAACTGCCAAGCCATGTCTTCCCTGGACCGGAAACAAGCATCCTGGGACCGGTTTCTGGCTTACAGCCGTCATCAGCCAGGCTATCTTGAATCCTGTGGCAAAGTGAGCAAGGGACCCACGTCTGGGCATACCCTGCCAACTTAGGGCGAACATAGCAAAACCAAAGGGGATGATGGACGGAGTGTTGAACATTGCAAGCACTCACCCCCAGTCAACTGATCTGGGTTTAATCCATCATCATTCTTTAGCTCACTCCGCCACCCCAGTTCAGACATGGCCATATGCAAATCAGTCTGACCCTGTGCCTCATGGGAACAGTCCAGCCCGAACTGCCAAGCCATGTCTTCCCTGGACCGGAAACAAGCATCCTGGGACCGGTTTCTGGCTTACAGCCGTCATCAGCCAGGCTATCTTGAATCCTGTGGCAAAGTGAGCAAGGGACCCACGTCTGGGCATACCCTGCCAACTTAGGGCGAACATAGCAAAACCAAAGGGGATGATGGACGGAGTGTTGAACATTGCAAGCACTCACCCCCAGTCAACTGATCTGGGTTTAATCCATCATCATTCTTTAGCTCACTCCGCCACCCCAGTTCAGACATGGCCATATGCAAATCAGTCTGACCCTGTGCCTCATGGGAACAGTCCAGCCCGAACTGCCAAGCCATGTCTTCCCTGGACCGGAAACAAGCATCCTGGGACCGGTTTCTGGCTTACAGCCGTCATCAGCCAGGCTATCTTGAATCCTGTGGCAAAGTGAGCAAGGGACCCACGTCTGGGCATACCCTGCCAACTTAGGGCGAACATAGCAAAACCAAAGGGGATGATGGACGGAGTGTTGAACATTGCAAGCACTCACCCCCAGTCAACTGATCTGGGTTTAATCCATCATCATTCTTTAGCTCACTCCGCCACCCCAGTTCAGACATGGCCATATGCAAATCAGTCTGACCCTGTGCCTCATGGGAACAGTCCAGCCCGAACTGCCAAGCCATGTCTTCCCTGGACCGGAAACAAGCATCCTGGAGCGAGGCAGCAAGATAGGGCAGTAATGTTGAGATTACTTTTGGTAGTCGTTAATAGTTCCCGTCTTGTCATCACCGCACCAGTCATCAATGCGATAACCTTCTGTCAAGTACGGAACTGAGGGAGGTTTTGATATGTTTGGTATGCTCAGAAAGTACTTTGGGGTTGCTCATCTTTTATGGTCATACCCCTGAGGGGAGGGGTTTAAGGAAGGAGTCAGAAGCCTCAATGTTTGATGAATGGTGTGAGGAAGAAAAGATAGGGAGTAGTGAAGATTACCAAAAGTAATCTAGGCACTTACCTCTATCTAAAGTGGTAAAATCTTGCTGCTCCTGCTCAGCTGTTTAAGAATTTAATCAGCTTAAAGCTCTGACACAGACCATTCTTTAAACTGGTAATCCAAGTAATTACGTTATATAATATGGCCCAATAGGTTGAACTATCTTGCTGTTGTTTTGAAGAGGGCGTGTTTCAGGTCAGTGAAGGGCAAGCTGTCAATTTACTTCACTGCCAAGTTTCACATGTGTATCTGTTACTAGCTGCTACAGTATAGTTTTTTCTTTACATTTTGGTGCTGTTATCCAGTGTTTATAATGAGATAAACAAGACAACAGGTCCCAGCATGCAACGTAATATCTTGGACGGGAGTAGCTAGTCATTCATGGACCTTGGAAACTTGACAGGGCTGTTTTGACTAAGGGCTGTGAATGCATAAACTGTGTAGCTTTGCTCAGAGATCTTGAAGTTAGGCCATGAGCTCCGAGTGGCTGAAATTAAATAGTTACAATACCAGTCATAAAGCTGTGAGTCACCTGGCTGCAAGAGCTATAAATAGTAACAGTGAGGAAAGGCAGGGAGGTGACGTGCAGAGGAGGAGAGGCCCTGTATGCTGAAACTGTGTATTGCCGCTATTTTGGTTTGGCTTGAGGTGCTCTGAGAATTAGGAGATAAAGCGACAGAAAATTCTATCTCTGTAGGATATCTATCTGTCTGAATAGCTCAACATCTTTGTCAGCTCCAAGCTGATGCTCCTGCTACTCTGTTTCAACAAGTCTAAGACAATCCCAAAGGGACAGGCTCCACTGACGGAAATCCACTGTTTGCCTCACTTCCAAATAGGGTGGGGAACCATGTGTTTGGAGGGCTGGTGAACTACCAGTTTATGACAGTTCACAGGTTGCACCAAACTTTAATATAGGTTATTGTATCAGCAGTTGCAACCTTGAAAGTAAATAAAAACCTTTAATTCTCTGAAACCTCAAAATATGGGCTTCATACAGGTTTTGGACTTGAGCCTTTGCAAGTCTTGCCATATTATACCCAGAAGGTAGCATTGTTTCATTTACTTCCATCGGCAACAAGGTGTCTGCTAGTATTTCACCCACATCTGAACTCTCAAATAATAATTTTAAGGAAACACTTGTGAGGTGTGCATATATAGAAGATAGGGTTGTCCAAGTTTCTCCTTTAATGCATTTTTTGCTCTTGCTTACTAGACAGTGCATGCCCTGTCTGTTTTGAGAGGTATTGTTAGCTTACAGTGGGCATGAGTCCACCAATTGCATACCATTGATTGGCTTCATTGACATTCTGTTTTGTTTGCTTCTTATGTTTTGACTTGTGTGTCAGTCCCCTTCTTATGTCTGTACCTCCCATGGTGCGTGGATGTATTACTTGTGGCCTTCTATTTTTTCTTTTTGTTTAAGTACTCCACAAGAGGGCAAGTGTTTTCCAACTATCTCTCCGGTGTGCTTTTTCACCCCCTCTGGGCTCCATATCGTCCTCTCTCTATTGGCTGTGTGCTTCTCCCTCATCTACTCCCGCAGCTCTCTTGACTGTTTACGTTTCCTCTCCCCTGCACTCCACATTGCTGTCTCTCCCAGTTAGTTTCCTTTCCCCATCATTCTGCATCCTCTCTGCTGGTTTACTCAACCTGCACCCCTGTATTGCTTCCACCCCGCCCTCTATGTTGCTTTCCCCAACCCATCCTCCATGATTCAGCTGCCTTCTGTATTGCTTCCATTCTTGCGCTCCATGTTAATATCTCTCGCCCATTTCCCCCTTTGCACTTGATTCCCACAGGTTAGAAATTGGGTTCCTCGTTGACTGGGGTACAAGCCCTGGTCAAGCAGTAACCACAATCATAGTCAGGGTAAGTCACAAACACACCATAAATAAGCCTGTGCTCATCCTCTGGTAGCTTGGCACGGTGCAGTCAGGCTTAAATTAAGAGGCAATGTGTAAAGTATTTCTGCAACACTTCAAACAGCAAAACAGTGAAAACACCACACAGAAAAAATCCACACCAGGTTAGAAAAATAAATAAAACAAGACCAAAATGACAAAAATCCAATAAGTAGAACTTGAGATATGAATTTTTCAAAGAATAAATTGTAAAATAGCGCTTAGAAGTAACAAGCGCTTATCTGGGACATCTGGTCGCACCGGACCGGGATAAAGTCAAAAGTTCAGGCCAACCGCAATGGAGTGCAGGCTGGATACAGGAACCCAGTAATGCCCGCTGAACAAACTACCTTAATCTTGGTTGCGTCAACAAAGATGCAAGGTGCAGCTGAAGCGATGCCTCAGAGTTGATCCCACAGAAGAGGGGATGTGTCAATTTTCTCCACGCAAAAGCGGCGATGCGTCAGTTCCGAGGGTGATGTGCTGGTTCTGAAGGCGATGTGTCGGTTCTGCTCCTGCAGCAGAGGATGCCTCGGGTCTGAGGGCGATGCGCTGGTTCCGAAGGGGATATACCGGGTATGCTCCTGCAACAGCAGCTAAGTGTCGATCCTGCTTTTGCAGCAGAGGATGCGTCTATTCCGATGAAGCAAACACCTTATGCCCTTTTCCAGTGGTCTGAGTGTAGAAGCAAAGTGGTTGGAAGTCTTTTATGTCCCCGAGACTTCAGATCAGGAGGTCAGCCAGCTAGTCCTTGAGTCTCTCTGGGGCCTGGGGCAAGGGATGCAGGTCCAGTCCTTACCACCCAGGGAAAGAGGGCAGCAGGCAGCAGTCAAGCACAGCAAGAAAGCAGTTCTTCCAGAGCAGCAGTCCAGCCAGGTATCACTCCTTCAGCAGCACAACAATCCTTCTTGGCAGGGTATCATCAGGTTCAAAAGTGTACTGCAGTGGTAGGATCAGAGATCCAGTTCTTATACCCAGTGGTGCCTTTGAAGTAGGGGAGACTTCAAAGAAGGGACTTTGAAGTGCACAGAGGTCCTCCCTTTCTGCTCTGGCTCCAGACTTCCCATAGGGGGGGTATAGAGCTTTGTTTGGGGACAGAACACAGCCTATTCAAGTGTAAGTGTGAGGTTGTGTCCAGCTCCTCTCTCCCATTCTCTCAGGATGGCCCATCAAGTCACACCTAAGCTCCCTTTGTGTGTGCTTGTCTACAGGGAATACAAGAATTCCAGCTGTCACACATCCCAAACATGCAATCAGAGGCATGCTGCAGGCACCCAGGGCTAAGAACAGGAAAATGACAACTTTTTAAAAGTGGCATTATCAAAACTGTAATGATAAATTCAACTTTGCAATGGGGTGGGTGGAACTCGCAGAGGGAATTCCACTGAGTTACATAAAAACTGAGGAGTTCCGTAAATGGGCAGATTTTGGCACGTTGCACTGCTTGTGCTGATTTGTGACACTGGGAGCTTGTTCCAAGCTGTAAAATCAGCGAGAACGGCACCAGGTGGGGCACTAGAGAGTGCTGCTTCTTTCTACCACTCAAGTAGATTTTCTACTCAAGCAAAAGCCTTCTCAACATGAACGGTCATGACCTACCACAACCACCCGCATTGAGAAATCTTGCAGGGAGGCATTCCAGAGCCCAAAAATCACACTAGGAGATGCAAATTCTTGATCTCCAAATTAATGTTGGCAAGCCGTGTGTCAGAAAAAACTCCTTCACTGGGTGGTTGGCAGAGTTTTGCCAGAACTCCACGTTCCAAGTGGAACACTGAGTGCTGTGTTCCAAGCAGATCACGGAGTGGGCAAAATACCATGAACTCCTCCGGCGGAGCAGAATTATTCGCCCACCTCTACTTTGTCATTAAAGAGCATTTGTTATTACAGTTCCATTGGTATAAAACATGACAGTTCTACCTCCTCTCAATTGGGAATTGCAGCTTATTAAATGTACTCTACAAGGGACTTGCAAGTAAATTAAATATGCCAATTAAGTATATGTCACACAAACCATGTTTAGGGGAGTGAGCACAAGCACTTTAGCACTGGTTAGCAGTGGTAAAGTGCACCGAGTCCTAAGGCCAACAAAAACGAATTCAGCAAAATTGCAAGCAAGCAGGCAAAACGTTGGAGGGAAGACCACCCTAAGACTGACAGGTCTAACACCACAGAAGATGAAAATATTTGCATCTGTTTTGACTGGGTGCAAATGATCTCCATGACTTTTGAATCAACTTTCCCAGGGAACAAATACTGCAACTCCACTTGTAAAAGGCGAGAGTGGCACCAAGACCAATGAGACCTTCAAACACAGCTTGGAGTGTCACAGTGAATAAGGTCTGGACCTCGACTTTCTTTCACTGTAGTTCATGACTCCCCCTTCTGATGTGTAACACCAGCTGTGAACTCCTAGAGGCGCTGCAGAGTGAGTGCCACATAGGAGGAAAGTGGTCGCTCCTTCTTTCTTCTCCACTACCTTTTGATTTGACTCCAAGTTCTCAATTTTACAACATCACAATTCTTAGGTCTTGCTACGAGCAGCTTTTAGCTGTTTGTAAGCAAAAGCCTAATGTGGACCACAGTGCTGTAAGTGGGATGGAAAATGTGGGCAGTCTCTGAAAGGAGTGTGATCTAAGTGATTAAGGATATGACTTAAAACGTGTGAGCTATAACCCTTTGCTTTGCACAACATGCTGTCTGACCAGTATTTAGGTGCCTCTTTGCTATTAGATTAAGGCATATCACACAACAACAAACTTATGCCTAAAACAAGCCAGAGCTATTGTCTTTATGAGTGCTTGTTAGCAGTTCGATATAAATGAGTAAGAACAATGATTTTGTTGTAAATAATTAGAATTGGTAATTACAAATTATACACATGTGGCCATTACTATGTGTGCATTGGAGAGAGGCCAAGGATTGAATGAGCATGAAATGTGACTGCTATTATGCCCACAGGCTCACACTGCCTTTATCCTCAGCTCCAGAGGCCTCAATTGTGCCCCATTGTTAACACCTCACCACAACCAGAACTCACTGAGACAGCTAAATGCGACTCAGCTTACATGTACCATACAAGCATCGGAAAAGCCAATAGGCCAGCCTTTTAGAGCTGAGACATCTTGGGTTTGCCAATACTTTGTAAAGTAAATTACAATGCAAAATTGTACTAAAGAAAAGAGAGTTTACAAATGTTAAAAATTCCCTAAGTCTTTACTTATGTGAAATATGCACTGTATATGCAGTAGAACATTGCTAAAACTATTGGCAAAGCAAATAGATTCCAAAAGTTGCCAGTACTTGTATTTTCATGCTACAGTATTCATGTCTTTTTTTTCTTTTGCCAGTTGGCTTTTTGCTTTTTCAGACAGCTGCATCCTTGGCGTGACCTAAGAAATTAATATAAGCTGACAAGATTTGCATAGAAACCCAATTTCTCTTTTGTTTATTAGGTTAATTTCTTCCAGCATCTTCCATATCATGTTCGATTGTATTAATTCTAGTATTATATTGCCATTGAAATTCAGTTGTCTCATTTTCTGTATCGTGTTTCAGTAGAGGATACCTCATACAATATTCAGTAGTACTGCTACCACATGCAGTCACCAATCAAACCCCTTCATCTAGTCTCAAAGTATGATTGATTTGAGGTATGCACTTCTTCTATGAATGGTTGTAAACTCTTCATAACTATTTGTTAAATGTCTTGATTTGAAGTATAAACTTCTTCTATGGATGCTGTGAACTCTTCATAACTATTTGTTGTACATTTTTCTTAAAGACATTGTGCCTTTCACCAACTCCTCAATAGATGAGTGACTGTTTTTTTCCCTTGATTAACTACATTAATGCAGGCACTCACTGTATTAATGGTACAGGAGGATTGTGCCTGTATCAGACACACAACTGTCCAGAATGCGGTTTTGAGTAAGGTATGTAAGTAGTCAAAAACACAAAGGGCTTGGGGGTCAGAGAGTATTAGAGACCCACGGGTACTTACTCCCTAAAATTATAATACATAGACACACCGGGTGCTCTAGGTCTTTTAGAGTCAAGTTGCATAAGATGTCGACTTGAATCTCTCTCCTACTCAGGAAACAGTCTTCTATTAAGACAAAAACCCTCACCCACCCTTAGGTGAGATGCTTGATCGTAGGGTTCCTCATCAAACCATAAATGGCATTCATGGTATGCGCTACAATTTCCCTGCAGGGGAGAAACTCTTTAGATCGATTATCCCTATGTCGACAGTGGTGTGAGTGAGGGGCAAAGTGCAATGTAAGGGAATGAGAATTATTAAATTAAAACTACTTCCTGATGGATCTAAGACTGTCTTTATTACTGTCCCCAAAATATAGGATTTAAATTAAAGGGGAAAATCTTCAACCCTAGCAAAAGTGAGGGGACAACATGTTTCAGCCCTTTATGTACCCTTTAATAGGTGTCTGAGACTTTCGTCAAGACCAATTTTCAAGTCACTCTGCACAATTGTGTGTGAAAGTAAGTTAATATATTATATCCAATGATCCACGTCCTTGGAAATGGGTCCACCTTAGTTTGTACCTGATACACATAACACAATAGACAGAAACAATATGATAAGAATTTCTTTCATTTTATCAAAAGTTTTCCCTGACTATTTATACATGATAAACAGTTTAAGAAAGACAGGTGTTTAATCGCATGGAGGTGCACCAAGGACTGGCTGGTGCTGATCATCAATACAGCCAAAAGTCCATCCGACCACTTGTTGACTGAAATTCAGACTTTGAAGAATCAAATGAAAACTTAAATCTCTATGACCATCTTCAAAAAACATTTTGAGGAGCTCAAAGAATATGGAGAATTTCTTACACAGAGCAAAATAACTGAGTTGAAGATGGACATGGCATGATTCTCGCAAAAGAGGGTTTATCCTTGCTGGCCACCCCAACTATGGAGGTACCCAATACCGCCAGGCCCTGCTGCTAACCCTGCTGCCAACCCCAACAGCCATGCGCAGCCAGGGGTAGTTATGTATGATAATAAAATCTTACTTTACGTTAAAGAAAATCCTAGAAATTCACTGAAAAAACACAGTTAGAATTAAGTGGAATTGTCAGTTAAAATATTACGTTTGAAGCTAAAAAGAGCTGAAATTCACCAGTTATGATTAAATGAAGTAACTAAACCTTGCACCCTCACCATGCATTGCTTATGATCTCACATATTACATCACTCATGATATGCTCTATGGCATCATTGATAACATCACTGATGACATCTGAAATTACATCATTGATGACAACACTGTGCAGGACGGAGGTGTAAGTTATAGTTACCACAAAAATTAGAGAGGTGTCCTGTTATTCAGAAAGGGACAGGGTCTCAAAGTGGATTCACTAATAGCAAAAATCCCTTTTCTTTAACCACATTCACTGACTCATATCATTCATTCAAACTGCTTCAAAAAAACTTTCTTAACAATTTGCTTGTGCAAAACTTTTTTTTTAAAACACCGATTCAGAGAAATTGAAAAATGCAATAAACCAGACAAGAGCGGTTCGAGAAATTGGAAGATTGTATGGGAGGATAATTGATTGCAACATCCCTGACACATTGAGCAAATGGATAAAGGCTCTTCGTACTTTGGTACCCTGATGCAGCAGGAATGAACATACTGCTATTATAATACTAAAAATTAAATAATTGAGGAAGGCAAAATCAGTACGGACTGGTCATTACAGACGATACAATCTATTCCCAATAAAATTTATGATTGGAGTATGAAAATAGGTGCTAAATAAAGATATTTGAGATCGACAGGAGAAAAACCTGAAGAAAGGCATAAAAGGAGAAACTCATCTTCTTTATAGAATTCTAAGATAAATCCATGTTTTTATTATTATTACTTGTCCTGAAGAAGGTGGAGAGAAAAAATAAGACCACCGAAACGCC
Source organism: Calotriton arnoldi (assembly GCA_963921515.1). Classification (NCBI taxonomy): domain Eukaryota; kingdom Metazoa; phylum Chordata; class Amphibia; order Caudata; family Salamandridae; genus Calotriton; species Calotriton arnoldi. Next base: position 214,702 of record CAWUFW010016552.1, read on the forward strand.
GCATTGACATTTTGAGTGATAACTTGGAGGAGCTTTTTGTTATTCAAACATTTGTGGTTTTTATTATTGGTCTTAATTGATTTTCCCCTGGACTAGTGTTTAGTCAAAAGTGATTTAGATTGATATGAAATGGTTGTCTTTTAATTTCTAGACATCCACTAGGAACTTTTTAACATGCAAAAGGACTAAATGTACTTCCTTTCTTTTTAATCAAGTGAAATGTTGTATTTTGTATACCCTGTTAAAATTTGTAACAAGGACAATTGTGTAATAAATGTGACTTTTTTGCATAACTCAGGGATCGGTGTTTTAAAAACAAAAAGTTTTGCACGAGCAAATTGGTGAGAATGTTTTTTTGAAGCAGTTTGAATGAATGATATGAGTCAGTGAATGTGGTTAAAGGAAAGGGAGTTTTTGCTATTAGTAAGTTACACCTACGCCAGTTCACTATAACTGGTGAACTTCAGTCTTTTCAGGTTAAAGTAGCGTTATAGTTAGGTGAAATGTTCAGTAACAATGTAACGTTTTACACTCTAAATACCACAGAAATTCATCAGTTATAGTTACAGTTATTCCAAGTAACTATCACTGGTGCCCTGAGGAAATTATAAGTCACGTCCCCTTCATGCACAATTTTTTCATCACAAATTGCCTCGCACCCCGCCATGCACAGTGATATTATCAATGATGTCATAGAAGATGTCATGAGTGTTGTAATATATGGGGTAAATAGCAGTGCATGGTGAGGACGCAAGTTATAGTTACCTTAGGGCATGAGTTATAGTTACTTGAGGTACCTATATCTATAACTGGTGAATTTTAGGGTTTTTTAGAGTTTAAAACATTACGCTACTACTGAACATTTTATCTAACTCTAATGTTACTTTAACCATTGTTTTTTTCAGTGGATTTCTAGGTTTTGCAGCCAACCCCCTGCATGCAGCCAACCCCACACTGCACAGTGTGTTCAGTCGTTCATGGTGGGGGTTGGCCGCAGGGCCCCAGCTTTATTAGGCCCTGGGGATGCCATCTCACAGGGCCTTTTTTTATTAAGCGGAGGAGGGCCATGTGGCCCTCCTCCCTGAGCCTTGTTAGACCCTGGGGGCCCCATCCCCCAGGGCCATTATTAAAAGCAAAGGGGAGGGCGGCTGCATGGCCCTCCTCCCCTTGTAAGGCCCTGAGGATCCCATCCCCAGGGCCGTTTTTAAAATTAAAGGTGGGCGCTGCATTTGACTCCTCCAAACGTTTTTTAAAGATGGTCCAAAGTCTGATTTTTGATCAACAATTTGTTGGATAGATGTTTGGCTGTGTTGATGATTAGCACCAGCCAGTCCCTGGTGCACCTTTATGTGATTAAATACCTGTCTATCTTAAACTGTTTATCATGTAACCATAGTGTGGGGAAACCTTTTGACGAAATTGAGGAATTTTTAACAGATTGTTTCTGTCTATTCTGTTATGCGTTTCCGGTAATTACAATGGTGGATTCATTTACAAGGAAGTGGATCATTGTTTGTATTATATTGCCATACTATATCTCATTCTTCTAACACAATTGTACAGAGTGACTACAAGAATGGTCCTAATAAAAATCTTAGACACCTATCAAAGGTAACATAAAAGGCTGAAACATGTTGACCCCTCACTTATGCTAGTGGTGAAGATTTTCCCCTTTATTTTTATTCCTTCACCTTGGGGACAATAATAAAGACAGTCTTAGATCCACCAAGAGGTATTTTAATGTCATTCTCATTCCTTTACCTTGCACTCTGCCCCTCACTCACAACACTGCCCACTTAGGGATTATTGATCTAAAGAGTTCCTCCCTGCAGGGAAATTTCAACCCATACCATAAATGTAATTTATGGTGTGAGGAGGAACCTTACGATGAAGCATATCACCTAATGGTGGGTGAGGGTTTTTGTCCTAACAGAAACTGTTTCCTGAATCGAAGAGAAAGAGCATTATACATTCAAGTTGACACCTTTCGTGACTTGACTCTAAAAGACCTAGAGTACCTAGTGTGTTTATGTTTTACCATTTTAGGGAGTAAGTACTTGTGGGTCTCTAATATTCCCTAATCCCCTGTTTGTGCTTTTGAGTCAAAAGAGCATTCTGGACAGTTGTGTGGCCGATGCAGGCACAATTAATACAGTGAGTGACAGCATTAATGTACTTAATCAAGGAAAGAAAAACAGTCACTCATCTATTGAAGAGTTTGTGAAAGGCACAATGTACTCTAGAAAGACGTACAACAAATAGTTATGAAGAGTTAACAACAATCCATAGAAGAAATGTATACCTCAAATTAATCAAGTTTTGAGGCTAGATAAAGGGGTTTGATTGGTGAGTGCATGTGGTAGCTGTACTATTCAATATTGATATAAGATATCCTCTATTGAAAAATGAGACAGAAAATGAGACAGCTGAATTTCAATGCCAATATAATACTAGAATGAATACTATAAAACATGAAATGGAAGATGCTGAAAGAAATTAACCTCATAGACAAAAGAGAAATTGTGTTTCCATGTAAATCTTGTCAAGCTTATATTCATTTATTAGGTTATACCAAGGATGCAGCTGTCTGAGAAAGCAATAAGCCAACTGGTAAAAGAAAAGAAAACTAAACGAGAATACTGTAACATGAAAAAACGAGCATTAGCAACCTTTGGGATTGAATGGCTTTGCCAATGGTTTTAGCAATGTGCAACTGTATATACAGTGCATATTTCACATAAGTAAAGACTTTGAGATTTTCTAACATTTGTAAACTCTTTTCTTTAGTGTAATTTTGTATTGGAATTACAATTTACTTTACAAAATATTGGCAAGGTCAAGATATCTCATCTCTGAAGGCTGACCTATTAGCTTTTCCAATGCCTGCATGGTACATGTGTGCTGAGTCACATTTAGTTGTCCTAGTGAGTTCTAGTTGTAAGAGGGTATTAATAATGGGGCACGATTGAAACCTCTGGAGCTGAAAGAAGTGTGTCAGTCAGCATAACAGCGTTAGGATTACATTCTCATCCAATCCTTGGTATCTCTCCAATGTGCACATAGTAATGGTCACATGTATACCATTTGTAATTACCAATTCTAATTATTTACAACAAAACCATTGTTGTTACCCATTTATATTAAACTGCTAACAAGCACTTATAAATCCAGTGGCTTGTTTTAGGCATAAGTTTGTTGTTATTAATGCAATAGCAGAAAACTAACAAAAAGGCAACTAACTGCTAGTCAGGCAGCATGCTGTGTAAAGCGCAGGGTTGAGGCTCACACGTTTTGAGTCACATTCTTAATTACTTAAGCCACACTACTTTTAGAGACCCCCAGCCCCCACATTTTCCATTCCACTTACAGCACTGCCCTTGGAGACACTCTGGCAGGCCTGGGTTTAAGTGAAGAAGCATGACTCAAGCAGCAAGGCAGGCATCTGAGCATTCAAGACAGGCTCCAGGCAGCAAAGCAGTCCTTCCAGGCACAGGCAGGTACATCAGAGGAGTTATGTAGAGTACACAACAAGCCACAGCAGCATGCAATCCTCTGAGAGTCCTTCCACAGGTCCAGAATGTGAACTGAAGTGTGGGTCTAAGGGTCCACTTTTTATACATGGTGCCTCCTTTGAAGTTGAGGTTTCTAGAGAATTTCCTTTGAAGCCCTTGAAGTTTCATGATTCCCCTGCCCTGGCTCCAAGCTGGCTAATTGAACAATGCAGGGATAACAAGTCTTTTGTGTGAAGGCAGAACACTGCCTATTCAGTTGCAAGTGGGGCTGTGCACAGCTCCGCCTCCCCCATTCTGCCAGTTGATGGCCCATCCAGACACACCTAATCTCTTTATTGTGTGTCTGTGTGGGAGGAATAAACACAGTCCAGCTGTCAGCTACACCCATCATGTGGCCCAGGGACATGCTGCAGACACTAAATATTTACGGCAGGAAAGTTCCAACTTTTGAAGAGCGCCATTTTCAAAATTGGAACTTAGACTTTTTGGCATTAACGAGGATTTTCCATTACAATTTCTCAGAGACAAAATACAAAACGTCAGCCTGTTCCCAATCAAACGTTAGCACTTATTTAATGTAATAAGGCAACCCTATGATATCCTATGGGAGAATGGGACTCACAGTAGTGAAGAACTAAGTTATGAGTTTTTCACTACCAGGACATGTAAACTTAAAACTATGGGGCAGATGTACGACCGTTTTTGTGGTCGCAAATGGGAATTCGGCCCGTTTGCGACCGCAAAATTGGGTCTGCCCTATGCACAAACCATATTTTGCGAGTCGGTAACCTATTACCGACTCGCAAAATATGGTTTGCGATTCGCTATTAGGAAGGGGCGTGCCGAGGGTGTCCCTTCCTAATAGCGAGTCTCAATGTAATGTATGATTGTTTTGCAATCGCATTTGCGGCCGCAAAACACTTGCAGTTTACCACCTACTTCAAGTAGGTGGTAAACCACTTCCAAATGGGAAGGGGTCCCCAGGGGATCCCTTCTCCTTTGTGAATGGGTGCGAAACTATTTTTTAAGAGCAGGCGGTGGTCCCAGGGACCACTGCCTGCCCTTAAAAAATGAAACTGAAAAGTTTAATCTTTCTATTTTAAATGCATCCCATTTTTCTTTAAGGAAAACGGGCTGCATTTAAAAAAAATACTGCTTTATTAAAAAGCAGTCACAGACATGGTGGTCTGCTGACCCCAGCAGGCCACCATCCCTGTGAGTGCTAGCCATTCCCAATGGGGTTGCAAATTGCGCTTGCCTCATGAATATTGATGAGGCATGTAATTTGCGACCCCATTTGGAATCGCAAACAGTGTCTGAGACACTGTTGTACATTCACTTTAGCGAGTCGCAAATTGCGAGTGGCAATTTGGCGCAATTTGCGACTCGCTAAAGTGAATGGCTGTACATCTGGCCCTATATGCCCAACCTTTCAATTGCAATGCACTCTGTCCTATGGGCTACTTGAGGCCTACCTTAGAAGTGACGTATTTAGCAATAAAAGTGGAGTTTAAGGCTTGGCAAGGGGGTTATATTGCCAAGTCGAATAGGCAGTTTAAAACTGTATTCATGCCGCAATGGCAGATCTGGGACATGTTTTAAGGGGCTACTTAAGTGGGTTGCACAATGAGTGCTGCAGTCCCACTAGTAGCATTTAATTTTCAAGCCCTGGGTATATGGTATATCACTCTACAAGGGACTTATAAGTAATAAAAAAAAGCCAATCAGGTGTAAACCAATTTTACCTTGTTTACAGGAGAGAACACAAGCACTTGAGCACTAGTTAGCAGTGGTAAAATGTACTGAGTCATAAGGCCAACAAAAACAAATCCAGCAAAAATAGTGGAGTGAAGGCAAACAGTTTTGGGGTGACCCTGCAGAGAGGGCCAAGTCCAGCAGCCAATTTTTTTCTACTTGTCTGTGCCATGAACAGTGCTGTTTCCAAGCCACTCTTCATTACATTCCAGGAAAACATCACTTTAGGTGAGGTAAAATAAACTTCTGTCACACTGAGTCATTTATAAGGACCGTTACCTTTTTAGTGCATCACAAAAGCATATCAAATATAAAGGATTATCGTGTTTAGGTTAACAGCTCTTTAAAGTAATTTCACTCTACCCCAGGCTCAGTAAGAAAAGGCTGCATGAATATACCATTCCTAATGATAGCAAAGAAGGTAACATATTTTAGTAATTCAATGAAACACACATTTCTTATACTGAGACAACATACCAGTGTGGCGTGCTTCTTTATTTCCAGTGAAGTATGATTCTTTCATTAAGGGTGCTCATTGGTTACCATCCATGCACTCGAGAGTCTAGGACATTTTAATCAAAAGAAAGGGGTGCAGGACAGCTGCACTGAAATGCTGCTACCCAACAGCAAGGAAGAACAAGAGAAGTAGCCGGTGGTTAATGCTAGGTAGGTGCCTAGGCTTGGGCTTATGTAAGAGGATTTTGTGATGTCACATCATGCATGCACACATCCATCAGCAAGCCAGCTTTGAGGATGTGGTGTAATGGCCAGAGCTGCAACTTTGGACCTGGGGAACCAGGTTCAAGTAAGTCTCCCGTGCCTGAAAAAAAAAGAGAATGTTTCCTTGTGCAATGTAACTGGGGCTCATATAAAGCGCTCCAATACCTTTGAGTTGAGTTGGTTCTTTATAAAAAAAACTGCAAAATAATCAGAATAATCCTGAAGTCAGGGCTGTGCATGGTCCTTGGCAAAGACAGTATGACTCTTGCACCTTCCATGTGTCATCTTCACTGGTTCTTGTAAACAAGCATTGGCAATGCTGATAGGTCTGGCTTATGAATGAAAGTGTATGTTGTGTCAATGGTGGGTGTAGAACTCAATAAGACATCATACATGCACTCTGTCTCTCATTTTTGCACTCATGCATCCATTCTTCAATCCTTTGATTTATTCTTCCATTCACCCTCTGACCCAACCACAATGAAACACACACAAACTCAGAACATAGGGAAGATAAAGTAAAAGAATACAAATAGAAAAAAACATGTTGCCTTCCAAACAAGGCAGGCATATGTTTGCAATAACAAAACTAAACATAGCAGTGGGTGTCCATCTTGCAAAAGTATTGTAAATAGTCTATTGTTATTTTATAGTTGAAGCGTGGCCACCACATATAGAACCATTGTGTTGACTATCTTGGAATGATAAAATAATGATACACTATGGACAGCAGCATTGCATAATGATCTCCTCGTTTAGAGGAAATGGCCACGTGGAATCCTGCGCCCTGCAGATGAAATGAGAAGGAAGTAAGCAATTTATTAGCACTGCCTGCAGCACTCTAGTATCCTCTTAAGCAACTCTGAAATAAAAAGAGAAGAAGCAAAGAAATGAAAAGGAAACTACAAAAGGAGAAAATTCAAAACTAAAGGACTGGCTAACCAACCCTGATATTGAAACACACTCATTTTCTGGTGGATGTACACACTTTTTTTTTCGGTTCAAAAAGAAAATTTTTATTGATATAAATAAAGGTGTCAGTACAGAGTTCATAACATTAAATTCCTGTCATTACAATAAAATTTGCTACAATAAAGATAAGCTTTGCTACAATAAGGATAAACGAATCGGACTTATGATTAAATAAAGAAGAAATGATACAATAAAAAATAAATCATTAAGAAAAGTGGAATAACAAATATTCTAGGAACGATTGGGGAATCAAGGGGGTTTTTGAACTTCTTGCTGAAATGGTTGCAGCTGGTAATATCGTTTAGCACATGCATCAAGATATATTGTAACAGGTGACCACAAATCTAGACGTTTCGCTGCCATATGTATGGGATAAACAAAGGAGGTGTCCAACCTATGATTATGGCAAACAGCATACCACCATGCCTTATAAGAGATTTTTGTGAAATCCTTCCAATTTACAGTGATTTGCTGAAATGCAACCGCTCATAGTAAATCGATAATTTTAACATTAAGGGTAACCTTCTCCCAACAAGGTGAGAGACTTCCCAAGAAAACATGAGTGAAAGAAAAAGAAAATTTAGCTCCAAAAATTAGGTTAGTTTGAGACCATACCTGCTTCCAGAAATTATATACATTTGGACACGAGAATAACATATGAAATAAATTAGCGTTCGGAGTAGAACATGTCCAACAAACATCTGATGCAGTCGCAAAACTTTTACTTAAGACAGCTGGTGTGAGAAAAAGTCTGTTATATACAAAAAAAAGCGTTTGTATTATGTTAGCTGCTCTAGATGACTTACGTAATTTGAGCCATATTTTATTCCACAAAGACACTGGCCAAGATACCATGAAATCCTGTTCCCATGCCTCCTCTGTTTTAGACTTCTGCCTAATGCTGTCCTTGCCCTGCAAAAAACTATATATAGTGGAAGCTTTGGGCATGGTTTTTAACAAAGTATGAAGTTGTGAAGGAGGATCCAAAACAATTGGAGCAATGGGCGTGCCCGAGATATGAGTGTATCTATCCATCACAGCCTTCTTAAGTAGATTATATTTATGAATGAAGGAGGCAGGTAGGTTAAATACTTGACTGAGTGAGGGAAAAGATAAAAAGTCCAATTGTGCGAATGATTGATGTATCCACATTAGACCTTTCTGTCGCCAGGTCTTCCAATAGAATGGTTTATTACGAATAGTCAGATTTTTGTTATGCCAAATTGTTGAATTAAGGAATGAATCTATATTGTTATGTGTGAGAGTAAATGTGGGTCCCAAAAGTTTAGAGGTCAATTTGATTATGGGAGTGGACAAGGCCTGTGGTTTGCGTGAAAAAGAAAGGTATTCATGAAAAGAGAAAGGGGATAAAAAAAGACGTTCAACTGTAGTCCATAAAGGACAATCTTCCGTGGGGTCAAGCAACCAACGAGAGGCTTGGCGTAAGAGGAATGCCTTCTGGTATGCTTGAAAATCTGGAAAGTTAACCCCGCCTTCCGCCTTAGGGCGTATCAATCTAAATAGGGACATTCGGGACCTCTTATTATTCCATAGGAAGGAAGATAAGGAGGAATTGATCTTTTTAAAAAATTTGGCGGAAATAGGGACTGGAATGTTGGAAACAGTATATAAAATTATAGGGGACAACATCATCTTTATGGTGTCCAGGCGACCCCACCAGGACAAATAGAGGGGATGCCATTTGGCAGCTAAGTCTGAGATCTTTTGTATACATTTATTCATGCATAGTGATACTGTGTCTGATATTGAAGAAGTAACATGTAATCCGAGATATTTAATATGATTCGGGCTCCAAGTAAAATTGGAAGCAATATAATCTGATTTAAAAGCAAACTTAGTCAGGGGTAAGATCTCACATTTATCGTTGTTTAACTTATAGCCGGAGATATTAGAATAGGCTCGTACCTCTGCCAAAAAGGCAGGGATCGAGTCACTTGGTTTAGACATAAAAAGCAAAATATCATCAGCGTAGGCTGCAAGTTTAATATGGGAGTTCAATGTTTGAAAACCATGTAAATTTGGATTTTGACGTAGTTTAGAGAGAAAAGGTTCCAAAGCCAAATTAAAAAGGAAGGGGGAAAGAGGGCAACCCTGGCGCACTCCTCTCCCCAGCTCAAAATATGGGGAAATCAAGCCGTTGGCGCATACAGCCGCACATGGATTAGAATAGAGGAGAGAGATGAGGGATGTAAACTTAGGGCCAAAGCCGAACTGTTTGAGAGTATAAAATAAATAAGTCCACTCGACTCTGTCAAACGCCTTTTCAGCATCTAGAGCTATTGCCACAAGGGATTGTTTTAAGTGGGAAGATTTAGATAAAACGTTAAAAAGGAGTCTCGTATTATCAGTTATGAACCTACCCTTAACGAAACCAGATTGTTCTTTTCCCAATAAATCAGGTAAGTAGGAATCCAAACGTAATGCTAATGCTTTGGAATTTTTTTTATAATCAATATTGACCAAGGATATAGGTCTATAATTTTTACAATATTTAGAGTCCTTGCCCTCTTTTGGTATAAGGCATATATGTGCTTCCGAAAAAGAACCCGAGGGGCTACCTAGTGTGGTGAAGGAATCGATTAGAGAATGTAACTTGGGCATTATGAGTTTAGAAAAATGTTGATAGAATTCTACGGTGAAACCATCTGGTCCCGGTGCTTTGTCTTTTTTGAGATGTTGAAGAGCAATTAATAGTTCTTGGTGTGTTAGATCTAATTCCAGGGATGATAAGTCCGGCAGCGTGTGTTGGGGTTTTTGGATATCAGAGAAGAAGTGCAATAGGGAGTGCTCAGAGGACTGTGTTGCGGAAGTGTATAGTGATTTGTAAAAGGTGGAGAACTCGTTCAGTATTTCAGCGTCTTTAAATTTTAAATCTGAACGCTCATCATAGATAGATTCAATATTTAGTCTGTTATGTTTAACTTTTAAGTAATTAGCCAATATTTTCCCTGCCTTATTTTTGCCCCCATAAAATTTTGCACTGGATTTCAACAAATATAATGAGGCGTCCTCCGTTGACTTCTCATTAAATTGCATCTTGGCTTTTATGAGAGTTGTGAGACACTCCTTCGAGTGTGAGGTATAAAATGAGTGTTCCAAACTTTTAATATCCTGAAGCAGATCTTTAGTGAACTTACGGGAAATTTTCCGTTTCTTTGCAACATAGCTAATTATGAAACCCCTCGCCGAGGCCTTGAATGCATCCCATAGAGTGGAGAAGGGCATGGATTGGGTTTGATTCAATTAAAAAAACTCTTCGAAGAAGTTAGAGAATGAGGCAGTAAACTTTGGGTCCAAAAGGAGAGCATTGTTAAAACGCCACCTTTTGGGGCCCGAATCCTTAGGTAGAATATCAATACCAATCGAGATTGGGGCGTGATCTGATAATAAGATGGGACCAATCTCTGCATGTGTAAGTGTTTGTGAAATGTTATGCGAGACAAATATGTAGTCAATTCTTGATTGAGTTTGGTGAGCTGGGGAATAAAAGGTATACTCTCTAGTGGTCGGGTTGCAAAGACGCCAAGCATCCAAGAGTTTATGTTGATTTATAGCATGAACAAAAGATTTATGGGGCTTGTTGGGAACAAAGGAGACTTTAGAATTTCTGTCGATAAATGGGTCAAAAGTCTGGTTACAATCTCCAGCTAAAATAAAATTGTCCTCCATGCAGTGAGTAATTCGCTTAGCCATTGTGTGCCAAAAGAGGATTCACCACAAGTAGGAGCATAAACATTTAGAAGAGAGATTATAACGCCCTTCAAAGATAATTTGACATTCAACCATCTGCCATCAAGATCAGATTCTTGGGACACAAATGAAAATGAAAGGGATTTGCGGCAAAGTATCATTACTCCATTTCGCTTGCCATCTCCAGGGGAGTAGAAAACTTCCCCCACCCATCCCCTCCTCAACTTCAATGACTCAACATCCGAAAGGTGAGTTTCTTGCAGGAATACAACATCAGCATCTAATTTGGCTAAATGGCTCAAAACTCTCTGCCTCTTGATAGGAGAGTTCAATCCCCTAACGTTCCATGTAATCAGTTTTAATGACATAAGCACTTAAGAACAGGTTGTAATAATAATGTAGCACATAAGTCCAATTCATTATAGAAGCAGTATACAAAGTAAGAGAAATAAAACAGGAAGGAAATAATTGATTTAGTTACATAGCAAAGCATAATAGACAAGTTGAATAACCAGAATAAAGAAAGGGAATCAAGTGACAGGATAGGAAAAAAGAAAGTCCAGGTAGGAAGGTAGAGGGGTATCATAAGAGTCAAGATATTTGCAGTTGTACTGACTAAAAGAATAGTGATCATAAGGAGGTAAGAAGAGTTGAAAAAACAAGAAATATCAATTGATGAAAGAATAGAAACTACAGAAAAGAGACAAAAAACAAAAGACAAAACAAATAATGTATCTAAGAGGATGTATGAAAGTACCATACTTACGAAAGAAGACTCAGGTATACACGGGTGGGGGGATGGAGCCACATGAAGCAGGCAACACAAACACACCCAGGATCAACGGAACAGAGGGTCGGGGAGAAACCACAATACAAAGGTAATAATCTGTGGGGACAATACCAAATAGAGATTGAGAAAAGCATTGGGGCAAACACATGAAACAAATATTAGAACATTCCAATACTAGGAGATCAACAGTAATGATCCATAACTCATTAAATAGTATCACTTCATGAGAACAGCACAATGATATCAAAAACTATGAAAAAGCACTTCTAAGTTAACAAGTTACTATGCCAAAGAAAACCAGATCTGAAGCATCCTTAAGCAAACTATTAAACAATCAAATGTTGAATGAGGAAGAAGGCCCAGAAGAGTCCATAACAGTTGTTTTGCATGAATTGATGAAACTTTGCAAGCGTAACGGATCTTCATACGACGTTGTCTTGTTGTTATATGTAACCTTGAAGAGACACGGGTGAAACAGGCCATATCTGGCTCCCATGGAACGTAGATCAGCTCTCATGTTGAGGAAAGCCTTACGTCTGTTAGCAGTAGCTTTAGAATAATCTTGCGCAAAAAATAAAGGCGATCCTCACCAGACAATTCTTGGAGAAGCTTTAACCGCTACGAGCACTTTCATCAAATCCGTATACTCCAAGAAATATAAAATAACTCCTCTTGGTCTCTGTGAAGGGCTAGTGTGAGATGAAGCCCGTCCCAATCTGTGGGCCCGCTGAATGTTGAGTTGGGTTCCCTCTGGCATGTGAAGTAGTTTAGGGAGAAATGACTTAAAGAACGTGGGCGGTTCTGAACCTTCAACTCCTTCTTCCAGGCCGTAGATACGCAAGTTGTTCCGTCTATTGCGGTTTTCAAGATCTTCCACCTGTTTCTGAAGTGTAGAGACGTTGGAGTGTAATTGAGAGACGGTTACACATGTCTCTTTCAAAGAGGAAACAGTATTTTCGACTGAGGAGACTCTCGCGTCTAATTGAGACCAATTATCTGTTAGGGTTTGCAGCTTGGTATTAGTCTCTTCCATGAAAGGTCGAAGGGCCCTGATTTCCTCAAGTAATAATTCCATCGAAACAGGCGAGGTGGACTTGGGTGGTGAAGGAGGGTCCTTTTTAAGCCGCTTAGTGAGAGATTTTCCAGAGGTTCCAGAGGATGAATCCATATTTGTTTGAGAATGCTGGTGTGAAGATGGTAGAGAATCCTCAATCTTAGAGAACTCAGTAAAAACATTTGAATTTTTTATAAATATATGCCTTTTGGGTGGAGAGGATCGGAGTCCTTTTGTTCTACCCATAAAACGCTGACCCCAGACGCCCACTCCTAGTCAGCAGTATAGGAGGGAAGAAAACAATTTCAATGCGTGCTTACTCCGAGAAGCTAAGATGGCCACCAAACAGATCTCTCACAAATCTTCAGTCAGCCTTAGCGCCAACACACAGCTTCATACCTCGGTGCTCTGAGGAGAGAACATGCGCTGTAACCCAAACTGAAATAAGCTGGATGCGTTAGAACATAGTCAATGCCATTAGTAAATAATCACTTCGCAATTGCCACCAGTCAGCAGAGGGAAAATAAGGAAGAGTATTTCCTGTGAGGGCTCTTCATAAGACTTAAAATGGCCGCCAAGCATAAAAATCGCAGACTTCCTGTGACTCTTGGCGTTTTCCTATAAACTTTTACCCCATTGAATGAGGAAGTGTCAAGCACCATCTAGGCGTTAGGAAATGGTAGAGACATCAGTAAGTGCTTAATGAAGGGTCCAGCTTGAAGTGCAGGAATTCCGCGATCGCGGTAAAAAATTCAAAATGGCGGCTGCGATGATACGCGGCCGATAACGAGCAGAAAGTACAAAAAAAAAGTTACTTGCTGGCGACATTCAAGGACAGCGAGGGTCTCATGATGTTCTTCCCATCTTCCGCCGCTCGTATCTGTCCTCCGTTAGTCCCCGCTTGAGTTAGGAGTGTGGTTTCTCTGAGACACACCGGGGAGCTTCACCCGTGTGCCGCCATCTCCGTTGGGCGCCAAGCCACGCCCCCCGGATGTACACACTTGATCAAAAAATGCAGCCGTTCATAGGGCAAAAGAGTCAATGACTCAAGCAGACTGAACCATTTTCTCATGCAGTTCGCTGTCATGAATGGAAGCAGAGTATAAATGGCACTCAGACTGACCAATGGCAGAACAGAGTAGACCCAAACACTCTCCATGTATCTAGCTGGATATATAATTATATATAACGATGTTTGTATTGTTTAGTGACAATCTTCTCTCCCTAGGTTTTGTCAGAGACAGTAATTAACAACAAAATAATTCCCTACAAAGGTAATTTGACTTTTTGTATAACAAAATACCTATCTGTAGGCTTTAATACAGAGAAATAACAACCCACCCTTAAATGCCTGGTGATTTTAACATATACTTTTGACATTCAATTTGTCAAGCCTAATGTGTTTATCACAATAATTCATCATAAACAGATCAGATCTATGGCAACAGAAATATTTTCTGCTAGTGAACCAATCAGGTCTGTGTAGCTGTTATACCATAACCAACTGTGGCCTTCTGTACTGAGCATAAGCTTTCCCACAGGGCAACCTTCGGGCATACAGTCATAAAATTACATAGTATACAGAATTTGCAATTGGCAAAGCAAAACGCTATCGCTTGTAAGAGGGCTCGACAATGATTCTGACAGTACAAATCTTCTATACCCAAGGTTTGTGTGAGGGGGTAGCCTACACCAAAATGATTGCCTACTAGATTCCATGTAGCACACTACCTATCTGTAGGCTTTAACACAGAGCAGAAACAATCTACACTTAGATACCTATTGATTTCAACATATGACTTTCATAATAAATATGTCAGGCCCACTGCCTTTATCATAACTTGGCGTTATAACAAATGAAGCCTATAGCCTGTGGCATTGGATTGTCACCATAAGCAACTCAGGCCTAATGTGTTGGTTCAAAGACTTTGCTCATGCAAAACATCAGGTATACTGTAATAAAATTACAAATATATACAAATTGCAGTTATCAAAGCAATACAAAATCCCTACTAATAGGCCCTATTAAAGATTACCATAATGCAAATCATCTATCCCCATGGTTTGTTTAGATGGGTCACTAGCATAAAAACCCTTGCCTACTACAGTCGTCTGCAAGATGCCATGTAACAGAACGCCTGCCTACAGGCTTGAGCACAGTTCGATAACAATCCATCCATAAAAGCTGTTTAGCTTTAACACACACTTTTCACAATAAGTAAGCCCTACATGATTTGTCATAACTTTTCATTACCAACAGTTCACAGTTCAGGAATCTGACATAACTACTCCCAGGGAACTGATAAGACCTCTACCCTTTACCAATGGTTTGACAGTATATACAACCCAGGCCTACAGAAGTGTGCAGAAGCTGGCAGCCATCAGAAATACATTAATACAATTACAAATATGTACAAAATTTCATTTGGCAACAAAATATATAGCCCCTCTCAATAGATAGGGCCTAACAAGAATCATGACAGGGAAATTCTACTCCTAGGGTTTGTCAGAGTGGATGACCAACACCATTACCCTTGCCTACGATGGTAATCTGTGGGATTACATGTAACCAAACACCATTCTGCAGCCTGTAACATAATGTGAAAAGAATCCACTCTCAGAAGCCTACTAGCTTTACCAAATGCTTTTCACAATAAATAAGCCAGGAATACAGTATCAGTTATAACATTTACCTGCACAAAATCACACCTATAGCTGTTATTATTGCCTTGTCACCATAGCCAACTAAGCCCTACGGTACTGAGCATTGCATTTCTATACTCAAATTAACATGCCACAGCAATATGAATGACTTGAAATAAGTTTATTGAAACAACTCTCGAGACTTGAGATCCACTTTCAATATCACTTATGCTGGATATATTTCTATTAAAGTAAACATCATGTTAGCAGTAGCTGACCACAAAGCCCAGACAACTTAGTTTCTATATAAAAATGTTACAGGGTGAGTTGAAGAGTATCAGTCATTACCAAAAAAAGCTCAAATGAACTCAGAAATCCCAAAATATGAATAAACAAATCATAAAACCCCAAAATATGCCCCTGTGGAATAAAAGCATAATTTTACTAATGGTTTAGAAAAATATAAAATGTGTGTAAATATAGCGTGAAAAGAATATATTTTTCATCACAGGTTACACATAAATTAAAAGGATTGCCACAATATCTCAGGATTAGAACAAATATATCACGTTAGCACTTACCCCAGCAAGAGCCAGCCATGATTTCTCGTTGTACACCCTGCGGTCCTCACTGAGCCTCTTGTAGCAATATTGTAGACCCCCCATGAAATTGTGGCACCTCAATGGAAATTTACAGCATTAAAATGGGAATTTTGTGGCACAAAGTTGCATTTGTTTGCCGCACTTTTCTGACATTCCTTGGATTATCATAGTTAAAAGCCTCCAAGCCTCACCATCTCCAGTCATTAACCTGTCCTGCCCTAATCCTACTATGCCATTACCCTCCTCTCTCATTACCACCATTCTGCTTATCATCACCTTCTCACGTGAATACCACCTCTGCCAACAGCCTCCTCTAATATTTCCTACCTCTCACATCACCGCTCCCCTTTCTCTGCCATCATCTCACTCCCATTATCATTCTATGCTGCCCTCACCCCTCTGTCATCACCCTCACCCTCCTGTCATCACCTTTCTTTGTCATCCTCTCTGATCACTCTAAATCCTCATTCCTCTTACATACCATCCCCCTTCTCTGCCTTTATCTTATCATTCCACCACCTGACTCACCCATCACATTCTAATCATCACCCTCCTCTGCAATCAGATTCACCTCATTATCATACTCTTGTCGTCACCCTCCTCTGCCAGCCTCTTTACCCATCATCATCCTTTCTACCACTACGCCACCCTCAAATTTTACCAAACCCAAATGCCACTTCCAATCCTGCTCTGCCATGACGCACTTCAGCCACCTGCTTCATCCTTATTCTTTCATAGCCCTCTTTCATCACACCCACTGCCATTACCTTAACTCTACGCTGTCATTATCCACCACTTTCTTCACCCCAGCAACCATTACCCTGCCATCCTATGCCAACACACTTTTTGAAAGTGGCTCCCCTTGCAGGTTTATCATGGCTCTGGAAGACATGCAGAGGATCTGCTCCCAAAGAAGCAGAATGAGAGGGGGCATACTAATACAACAGAGTTGCAGTCAAGCAGACTCATGCCACTGGGTCACAGATGCTGTTGAGCCAAATATGTATGCAGGGGTACAGCATCCAGGATCCCAGTGGAGCCACTGGGGCATGAAGATGCTTCCCAAAGGACACATACATGTCCCAGAATGACAGAGGGTAGCATACAGCTATGCCTTGGACAGACTTCAGTGAGTGAGGGGAGATGCCATCAGAGATGTCATGGTGAGGAGGAGAGAGAAAGCAATATACTGTGGAGGCACATTGGAGAGGTTAATTGACAGGTGGCCCATAAAAGCGTGCCTCATTATATGAAAGTTGTATTTCTGAAACTTTGTCTCATTCCTACATGATGAGGATGGTGTTACTAATTTTATGTTAACTACCATCTGTGAGAAAAGATAAATGTTTTATCCTTAACTTTTCTCTACATTTGACTTTTGCATCTCAAGTCCCACTCCTCCACCCCAGTCTCTCCCCCTTGTACATTGCACAACGGTCCTATGAAAACAGCACTCTCCTATAAACCACAATTAGAACAGAGTGCCACCATTGGAATGTAGTGCAAATGCCCATGCACTTTAAAGTAGGAAATGTATAACGCACACACTGTAAATTGTTCACGCCCAGCTCAAGCGTAAGTGCAAGGCAAACTTTAAGAAAAAATAGACTTTTGGTCACATGTTTTAGTGGATTTGCAAATGTTTAATAGACTACTGACAGAGATTTTTAAAAAGGTGAATGAGCGATTTGACGACTAAAAGGAGCTTCTACAGATTTCAATACAATGCACCTTTGAACCATTTTGCACAAAGTTATTCAAGGCAGTGACTCTTTTTGCCAGTGTTCCAAAACTTCTTTCTGTGAAATGACAATCAGCACATGAAATATTCTTAATTCAGTCTTCAGAAAGGTGCTGCTGCCTGACTGTTGACCAAAGTTATGTTTTCAACGCATGCTTGCTTGCTTGATGCCACACACATGTACAGGTCTCAAAATATTGAGCTTAGTGGGTTAATGCTCCTGATTTCGGGATGCATAACTGGCTAGTCACAGGCTCGATTTCTAATGCGTTTTCTATTCCTCATTCAATTGAATATGTGAGCACCAATCAGTTGGCAATATTACCACCTAACAATGCTTTGCTGTTTATCGGACCATTATTTGTGTTTTCTTTAGCACTATATACATACTGCATTCTGGCAGGTTTAAGGCACCAGGAGTAAAGCCAGAGGTGAAACTAAGGGCCTTATTTAGAGTTTGGAGTAGCGGGAGCACCACCATAACCCCACGTTGCTCCTGCCCTGCCAAACTCACTGTTCCTCAGCTCTATTAACAGTTAGTGGAAGGGCCATGGTTTCACCGGTGAAAACTCTACTGTCTCTGTTGGTGTACATCTCTGACTTAGCGGCCCATCTGCCAAGGGGCTGCGAAGTCACAATGATGGTTGTTCCACCCTATTGAGAGCATTTATTTTCCCTGCCCAAGGGATGGTGGATACAAGCAGGAAAAATGTAGACTGGCTCCCACACACAGGGAGAAAGCACCCTGCACATCATTTCGTATTGAGAAACCAAACTCCCACTTTGAGAGTTTTATCTCAATACAAGACGTTTTCCAAGTGGGTGCTTTAAAAATAGTGCCTGCTCAGCAAGCCTGCAGTGTCTGAGGGGAGTGTCTCCGCTGCAGCTGCCCTGACAGTACAGAAATACAGGTCATTCAGCTGGGTGTTAGACCTGACATCCTTGGCATGCTATTCCCCCCAAAATTTTGCCTTTCACACTCCTGTTTTGCTGAATTTGTTTTTGTAGGCTTTAGCACTTTACCAATGGTAACCAATGCCAAAGTGCTTGTGCCCTATCCTTCAAAAATGTTAAGGTTGGACTACACCTAATTGGCACATTTAATTTACTTGTAAGTATGAGTAAATGGTACTCCACGTACACAGGGCTGTAAATTAAATGCTACTTGTGGGGCTGCAGCACTCATCATGTCACTCACAAAAGTAACACTTTAAAACGTCTCACACCTGACACTGTAGCCTGTAGTACATTTTCAAACTGCCATTTTGACCTGGCAAGATAAAACTTTTGCCAGGACGAAACCTTTCTTTTTAATACTAATAAGTTACCCCTAAGGTAGGCCCTAAAGGCTCCTAACAGTCCTTTCCAAACTTTTCATGTTGGTGACACACTTTTTAGACATGCATCATTTCGCGACACAGTAATTCAGTTTTACTAGCAAACCAGAGGTTAAATTAACTGCATTTTCAGACATGCATCATTTCGCGACACAGTAATTCAGTTTTACCAGCAAACCGGAGGTTAAATTAACTGCATATAAGAGATAAGGACAAATACATATGTCATAGAAATTGTAAATAACGAAATGTATGGGGACACAACATATCTCAAGAAAACCTTTCATTGATAGTTTTAAAAATATATGATTTGTAAGATAACACACATACATTTCCAAAACATGTTGTCCTTTATGAGTAACAATATGTAAATTTGTGCAAGAATTAAAAAATGTGAATAAAACCAACAACACTTACTATTTTAATGAGATGTATGAGGTTGATAGGATGAACACAGCTGGTCAATATTTGGTGGAATATTAGATAAAGACACTCGCATTTCGTCATCAAGCATTTTCAAGCTTCCACGTTTCAGTGTCTTTAAGTTTGTCATCGTTGAAAAGGATACTTCACAAATGTATATAGTAGAAAACTGCAGGAGAATTTTTAATGCTTTTTTACCTATGTTTGAATGCATTTTTGTAACACGAATCCAAAAGCTGTCTAAATCACCCTCTTCATGCATCATTAACAGACTTTGATTATTTTTTATTTCAGCTAATTCTTCTTCTTCAACAAGTGAAAAGTTCCCAGTTGCAAGAAATGGATTTCTGATCCAATCATAGTCTTGGATTTCGACATTTGGAAAGTAATGATGAACTTTCTCTCAGAGCAATGTTAAATGGTCAACAATCAGCGGGCTGATATCACATTTCAGCTCGCACTCAGCAGTTTTGGAAAACATTTCCAAATTGCCTTCTTTCACTTTCCTTTTCCAAATTGCTATTTTGTCTCTCATAGCACAAATTTTATCTACTGCTGTTAAGCTATTCTCTCCTTTTCCTTGCATACTGGTGTTAATTTTATTCAAATGTTCAAATATATTCAGCAAGATATGCCAATTTTGTGCATCAAAGTTTGTTTTGAATTAGATCGCAGAATTCGTGCTGCTGATTTTCCTCAAAAAGTTTCAGCATCATTTCCTGCAATTCGCATACACGACAAAGCACGCGACCTCTTGAGAGCCAACGAACGTCTGTGTGCAGTAGAAGGTTTTTAAACCTTGCCCCCATTTGTTCACAAATATGAGTAATTAATCTTGATTTATGAGGTCTGTTTTTAATGTAATTGACCATTTGAACCACTTTGTCCATAACTTTTCTTAATTAATTTTCAATGGTTTGCACGACTAGTGCTTCACGATGTAAAAAGCAATGAGTAATTATAATATTTTCATTCTCTTTCTTTGCTAAAGTAATAAAACCTTTTGTTGAGCCAGCCATTGGGGGTGCGCCATCCGTGCATATTCCGACACAATTTAACCATTGCAAATTATTTTCCTTCATGAAGCAATCTCAAGTTTTAAATATATCCTCACCTCTAGTTCTCATTGGAAGCTCTAGGCAACACAGGAAATGTTCAATAATTCTGTCAGTATGAATGAAACGTATAAAAAACAATAATTGAGCTGACCCACTGACATCTGTTGATTCGTCTACTTGCAATGTAAAGATCATATTATCGTCTTGAAAAATATCCTTCATTTGCAGCATAATGTTAGCAGACATATCTTGGATACGTCTTCCAATTGTGTTATCTGCCAAAGGGATTTTATTAACTTCTATCTCAAATTCTGGCCCAAACATTGTTCGAACAATAGCACAGCAAGATTGCTTTATGGTGGTTTCGGCAATAGCGTGTGGTTCCTTGTTTTTGGCAATTATTTGAGCAACCAAGTAACTTGCCTTTTGAGCTTTCTCTGATGTCTTCATTCTCTTTGTGAATGATGCAGACTGCTTCCTTATAGATTTTGAAAGCTCAATAAAGTATTCTACTGGTTTTTCTGACAAATGACTGTGTTATGTGGTAAAATGTTGTTTTAATTTATTTGGTACCATACTTTCATTTGCAAGTATTTCCCCACAAACTAAACACTGTGGACAAGGTTGGTTTTCATTACCAGAAAATGTGAACCCCAGTTTCATATAAGCTTTATTATATAAACAAGGATTGGAGATTTTTCCTTTGCACGTCTTACGTACTGAGACAGACCGTTCAGTTGATTCTTGGGTACTTTCCTCAGTAGCTGCTACATTTTGTTCTTCGCAAACGTCATCTTCACCAGTTTTTCGCTTCTTAATTATAAACTTATCCATTTTGTGTTTTTGCTTGCCTTATCTTGCCCTTGCTTAGTGATCTCTGGAATGTCCCACAGCAAATCCTGAACTTCAAAAGTGTGTCCTTTTTTAGGCTTTCATGAAATAGGTTACCAGCTCTGGGTTAAACTAGAACATGCTGTCTCTCGTGCCTCTGTGTGACTGATGCCTGCTACCTCTGGTGCTATTGTCCCTGGTGCCTGTATCTGCAGTGTGGCTGTTTCTGTGGATAGTGCTGCTGCATCCGCTTCTTGCAGCCTATGATGCTGCTGTGTCCAACGAGGCTGTCTCTGTGGCTAGTGCTGCTGCATCCGGGAAACTATGGGGCTGCTTCCGGGAAAAGGAAGAAATGTGGAAATCTAGAGATAGGAAGAACATGAGATACGAAATTCAAGGATTGGGTGTGCAGAAATTTGGCAAGCAAAGGGGTACAGATAAAGGAATGCAATGAGAGTGTCTCAATGAAAGTATGTGTAATAGAATTTTACGGATATAGGCACCAATATTATTATAGAAAAAGAAGGAAAGGAGATAAATCACAGAAGAGAGGGGAAATGAGAGAAGATGAGGATTGCAGGACTAGAGAGGAATTAAAGCGTGAGCAGCACAAGGTGAGAGAACATTAGGCAGGACAGAAGGAGGAAGACAAATAAGAGTGAAGATCACATTAGCAAAACAGCGAGCAATTCTCCAGGACATGTCAGCCTCTGTTGAGTTCACTGATTTGGAGGTTGCCTTTGATATGGTTCCTGGAAGGAAGCTCTGGGAAATTTTAAAGGGGGTGGGAGTACCATCTGTTTTATTAGATATTATTGTATACCTACATACAAATAATTTTGCCAAGGTGCACTGGAGACCAAATGGTAAACTCTCTGTTAACATATAAGTCAGAGGAGTGTGTTATCAGACTCCCAGTCCTGGTCTTCACAAACCTTATAAGCAACATTTTGCTGAACCAGGGGGCTTTAGCCATACTTAGGTTTGGTGTACTACATCCCACCCAGTGTCACCAGCAATTAAAATCTATGGAGCACAAGTAGTCAGTGCTGCTTTGTATGACTCAGGACTCTGGGGCATTGTAACGTTGATGTCCGTGAGATCAGTGAAAATAATTTTATAAGATCTCTGCTGAGACTCTGCTGAGACTTCCCAAGAGCACACAGTTACTCCCATTAAGACTGGAACTTGCACTGAAACCTATCACTGAGTTCATCAAATTGAAACTGATACCTTTATGGTTGCACATTTGGGAGGAATTGGAACCATATAGCAGAACAAATTTTTATACTTGCTTGACTGTAGTAATCATTCACTGAGAGCTAAAGAAAAGACTTTCTGGCATGGTGTCAAGCCTGCTTTCTGGGGCCAACGGAGTCAATGGCCACTAGGCAAGCCTTATATTGCCATTGCCCATGAAGTCAAAGGAGCCAGATTCTACTATCAGCTCACAAGCACTTTGTGTTTAGGCTTGGACTTTCAGGGTGTATTAATTGGTAATAGTCATGGCTTACCCTTGAAGGTTGGTTGCAAGGTAAAACTTAGTTTTAGTCTGTGTACAGTTATATTGCACAACAACTTAAAAGGTCAAGCAGTGTAATATTATTTTTATACAATAAATTAACCAATTCTGGTAAGTATAAAAGTCTTCAATATTTTAATGATCTCTGCAGATGCCACTGGGACATCACAATACCTCTTGTGTTAAATTATCTCCGAGTCTCTGGGCTCACTTGCACAGTTATTTTAGGAGGGTGCAGGCATTTATTGTTGGTTTTAATTCATGGTATGACTTCCGCAACACTCAGGATACTTCAGAGATGGTGCACTGTTTAAACACAATAGCTTGAGCAGGAAGCAGTACAGAGGCATTTAAGGCATGGGCAATTGCCCAGCGCCCCCGCTTTTCAGGAAGGGAATTTGGAACTTGTTTGCCTTTTGGGTGCAGTTACAAACAGGACGCTGCAGCAGCCAGATACAGGTTCTAGGAGCCTGTAGCTAACTGCATTTTAGTGGGCACAGACAGGGAAAGCAGCAGGGTCTTGGGCACAACTTGTGATGCATGAACTCTGGTGGTTGTGTAGTGGATTAACATGGGAACAGGCATATTTTGTCTAGCCAAGTGCTTGCACACTATCATCACAGTGGGCTCAGTGCGGGTAATGGTGAGGCCGATCACATCATAAACCTCTGGAGCACTGCAGTCTTGCTGCATGCAAGGGATAGCACAAGGGGTTTCTGCATAATGCCAGGAGGCGAGAGATATCTAGAGCAAGCTGCAAGTGAGCCACTCAAATGTATAGGATGGGCCAAAGGGAAATTCTTAAAAAATCCCAAGCACTTCTTAAAACATCATGGTTGGGGTTGCTTACGGCAGGCGAAGGCACCCCTGGTTGGGCGCGTAACCCAGAACGGGCCCAGAACCCCTGGCTGTGCCTGTAACGGCCCACTGGAGGGCAGAAGCAGGCGGCCCCATCCCCCGACATTCTACCTACCACCTTCATTATCTGTCTCACAGCGACGAGAGCGGACTCTCCGTGCTGCCGTCCTGTGTGTATGGCAGGTGAAGTCTGATCGCGCCCGCACCCCCCATACACCACGAGGCACTGTGCCATTTTGGGAAATGGGTCTAGACCCCTGGCTGTGCCCATGGTGTAACCGGACCACTGAATGGGCCCAGAACCCCTGGCTGTGCCCGTAATAGCCCACTGGAGGGCAGAAGCCAGCGTCCCCATCCCCCAACATTCATGCCACAGTATATTACTCACCGCTGGGCCCGCGGGAGAACGGCAGCACGATTCTCCTCCTTTCCGCCTTCTGCAGGAACAGGTACTGCGTCACTAACATGCGCAGTACCGTCCTGCATGATGAGTAGACCGTGTCTCGTCGTCGTCACACGACACACCCACACATGGCAGGTGACACAGTACCGTGCTGATGTAGGATGCAGGATTGTGTCCCACTGTATTGATGTGTTTATTTTTGGTTTTTGACATTTTTGAATTATTAAATTGAATGTCCGGCTGGACACTCGTAATATAGCACTGATTGGAGTGTTTATTTATCCTGATGACCACACTGTTCTGTTTAAGGACCACTGTTCTAATACTAAACAGTACCGTGTTGCGACACAGAGTTTGGAAAGCTCTGCTCCTAGGGTAGGGTGCAATGTATTTAAAAAATAGATATGTGTACTTAAGTTTTAGATGCCCTGGCAGTGAAAACGCCTAAAGTTGTTTTTCACTGTTGTAAGGCCTATCTCTTCCGTTGACTAACACTGGGTTATCTTATTACACTTAATAAGTGCTACATTTGGATTGGGAGCAGGTAGAGATATGCTGTTTAAACTCAAATGAATTGTAATTTAAAATCCTCTTTAATGGTAAAGTCAGATTTTAAGTTAGAAGTTTTAAATCGCCACGTTTAGAAAGTGGGTATTTTCTTGTCCCAACCATTGGTGCCTTTTGCTTGTGTCCTGGATCACATGACTGCGAATAGCTCTGCTGTTGGGGTTTGTGTATTACTTCCAGAAAGTCACACAAAGGGGGGCTTAGATATGAACAGGATGGCCCAACCTGGCAGGATGACTGGAAGGGGCTGCACCCAGCCTCATTTACACTTTAAAGGGCTTTGGCTAACCTCCTCCGTGAGCTACAGCAACACAACAACCTTCAGAGGCCTCTCTGCAACTGCCCAGCTGACCTATTGCAACTGGTCCTGCCTGGACGCATAACTGGACCTGCCTGAGCCGTGCTGCTGGATATGCTGGAATGAGTCTTGATTCTCAAGTGGTGCCTCTCAAGATCCTCGCCCCTTGGTTTGCATCAGAGTGTACTCCACCTAAAGAAAAGGTTAAAATCCTGAAATTTGGACTCCTGGCGACCACAAACTGGCTCATTCACGCCAAGACTCTGCCGCCAAGACAACCGCCACTGCGAAGCTCTGGCGAGAGCTACTCTTCGCGTCGACAGTAACCACCAGCAATGCGAGAGCCATGCTTCACGCTACAGCATGACAGCCCCCGATGACCGCCAACGCGAAACTACAGCAACGTCTGTCCATGATGCCTGACCAGCTCTTCGCACTACAGTGACGACCATCTGCAATGCCCAACCTGCTCTTCTTTATGTTACAGCAACGACTGTCCATGACGCTCAGCCTGTGCCTCGCGGCTTCTGCCAACTTGAACGGAATTTCGCACCAGACCTAGAAGGTAACTTTTCAGCGGGACTAACCTGATCCCTGTATCCGACCCATGTGATTTTCCCCTGGTCTAAAGCTACCAGAGGACCGCAAGTGGCGCTTTATGCTTTTAGGTACTATGTTCACTAACAATTTTATAATTGGACATCTCCGGTTCTATTGATTGGAGTTTTGCCATTCTGGCATCATTTTATTTATTAAACTGTGCTCTATTTTTCTAAATTGGTTTAAATTTTTTATTGTGTTGTGATTTCACTTTATTACTGTTTGTGTGCTGCATAAACACTTTACATATTGCCTCTAAGTAAAGCCTGAGTGGCTTTGTGCCAAGCTACCAGAGGGTTAAGCACAGGTTAATTTAGTAACTTGTTGTGGTTCACCCTGACAAAGATTGTGGTTGTTGACTGAATAGGGCTTCCAACCCCCTCGAAACATAACCCAATTTCTTACAGTGGGGATCTCTAAAAAAGGCGGACAGTCTTCTGCTTGATTGAGGGGGGAGGCCATGGGCTTTTCTCCCGTGTCAGATCTGTTGTCTGTTCATCGGGCTCTGAATGCCCACTTAAGCATGATCTAAAAGGTTATAGTAAGCAGGGCATTTGATGTATCAGGTGGGTCTGGTGGCCTTTGTGTATCATCAGCAGGGTCAGACTGGGACAGAAAATAGACCCAGGGAACAAAATTAAAGTGGCCCCCATTAGGGAATTAGACAGCCAAATAAGTGGCACATGTCCTTTTTTACCTTACAAAGCCTCTCTGTATACATGTTTTGCGAGGTATGGAAGACTGCATGAATTTGAGCTTCCTATGGGCAATGCTTGTTTTAGCATCAGGGAGATTAAGGAAAAAACTGGCCCAGCAGACCATAAAAACAGGCCCACAAGCAGCCAAAAAACAGCCCCCACAATGACATGTCAGACCAGCTCATCGGGCACTTCCTGATTGCCCTATAGGCCAGTCCAACCCTGATCATCAGTATCTATGCTTGATCATCTTTTTAGCTATCCTGTATGATGTTATCATAGTGCAAGAGAAAAGACTGAGCTGGTGACTGAAGAAAAATGGACAGAAGTGATTGGTTCTGTCACTCTAAACACGCACACATACAGAAACACACACACACACATTCATCGACCCTCCCGCCCCACCACACTTCTGTTTATAATATTTAATATTATTGTCAGGACAAAGACAGAGGTGGAGATTTATCAGCAGCTGTGAGGTTACAACAAGGGAGAAAAATGAGTGAACCTTGTGGGCTTGATGACCCCAACTGAGACTAATATAATATGAGCTATGCACAGGTATGGCTATGATCATGGGAGAAGCCCAAAGACAAATTTGGAGACCAAGGTCATTGTTCCAAGTTATGTAGAATTTGCGTGCTAATTAGTGCACACAGTAATTATAGCCCCCTAGTGTGGAGTATTTAATGGGTAACATAATTAACTTATCCTGGGTTCTCCACCTCATGATGAAACCTAACATGTAGAATCAGTGTTTACCACAACAATTACTGCATGTTTTGCATTTGTGTCTTAGCATTTTATCCTAATGGAATTTCTCAGGATGTGTCTGGTAAATTTTGTTAGGAGAAAAATGCAGTGTGGTAATTGATGCATAAATCAGAATTCTGATCCATTTGTGCATGGATAGGAATATAAAACACAACTTTGAATCAGGGTCTATGTGAAATCTGTACGTTTTAAAAAGGAAGGGAATAGATCCTGTCACTAGAGATATTCTTAGCCCTGTATGACGTTATTAGAGCCTCACTATGCTGTAAGTTTCAAGTATGTTGTATCGTATTGCAGCTGTATTTATAGTATCTTTATACTCCTATCAAGGCGTCAAAGTACATTTGGGGAGGGGTAACACACTACTGTTTGGGGTAACATAGTTGGAAGAGCGTGTTTACTGTATGACCTATATGGGGTGTTTTGATGTGCGTCAGGACCCGAGTTTCATACCTCTGCGTGAATTTGAAAAAACAATCAGCAAGTGATAGGTTGCTTAAGCATATAGTTCTAATTGAGGGGCAAACGTGTGTGAGTGCAGTCTGCCCCATGTCTGAAGGGTTTTGGTGTGTAGATATGGTTGAAACTGCTGAAACGTTGTCATAAACAAGTGGGCAGCTGATCTTACTCATGGGTGTAGGAGAGCTGTGTGAGGATAGACAAGCCATTATCTGCAATCTATGGAGTGGTCAGTGAATGTACAGTTCAAGCCACATAGAATACAGAGCTAAGAAAGTGCACAGAGATAATGGGAGTCACCCTTGGGAGGTGCATACTCAGGGATTCTTTCAGAGACGAGGTTCGAGAGTGCATCCAATTAAATCCCAAAATTGCCTCTGGGAAGGAAAAAGTCATTTGAGCTTCACAGAACAACAGGGCCTGAAGCATCCATAATACACCCATAATACACATTGCATAAGGCAACAATCATTTGGGGTCAGGAAATCAGATAGGGTTTGGTGAGCGAGGGTATGAATTATAACTGCAGATCTTGAATTTTTTACCTCTGGGACCCCCAGTGAATCATTACTGGAATCCGGAAACCATCACGGAGTCATTATTGTAAGCCGGGCCAACCTAGCCTAAACGATCAAAATAATACTCAAAAAATACAAAAACAAGTGTACACCAGAGAAATGCTCAAATATTATAATATCTTGTTTAATTAACAATCAAATACAGAAAATGTTTTAACATTTTCAATGTTGCTTCTTTATTTCTGTATACTTTATTAAATTGAATTTCTTAATTTTAATATCATTTAATTATGTAAAACAGGGGCGAAATCCCTGAGTAGGTCTTGTGGACCCCTAGGGGTCTTTGGACAACTGAATTAGAACTATTGCTAAAACCCGATGACAGAATATATCGGGCACTTACTCATTTTGGTATTCACAGAAGGTACTTACTCATTTTGGTATTCACAGAAGGCACTTACTCATCAATGAGTAAGTGCCTTCTGAGGCACTACTCATTTGGTATTGCAGAAGGCACTTACTCATTGATGAGTAAATGCCTTCTGTGAATACCAAAATGAGTAAGTGCCTTCTGTGAATACCAAAATGAGTAAGTGCCTTCTGTGAATACTCAAAATGAGTAAGTGCCTTCTGTGAATACCAAAATGAGTAAGTGCCTTCTGTGAATACCAAAATGAGTAAGTGCCTTCTGTGAATACCAAAATGGTAGTAAGTTTAGGATTTTGTCTTAAGTTAGTTCTGTGAATCGGGCCCATCGTTTTTTTCTATTCAGTTTCTGTTTAAATAGTGCCTGATGTTATGAATGGGTTCAGAGTATTAAGAAAATAAAACAAACCAACGTTTCTCCCATGTCTGCGTTTTGGCCCTCTCAAGGATTAGAAAAGTGCTATGCAAATGACAATACAATACCACTGTGTCTCTCTATTACTTTCTGAAGAAATCTTGCATTCTCTATCTTTAAGTTAAGGTGTGGTGAAGTACCCATGTTGTACATTTGTGGAAATAATGAGATGTAGTGATTGGGCCTTACATCCCTGTTCATCTTTCTTGAGGCGCCTTAAATAGCCCACCATGGCCCCAATTACAAGTTTTACAGTATTGGCAGTGTGTAAACTCTGCACCAGTAATTACCAGTACAGTGCAATAACAACATACCAGTATCATGCAATTACATGTTAAACCGCATGGAATGGGGAATTACTGTGTGGACCTGGATTTACTAGGTATTATTCCTCATGGTATTCTGTGGGGTTTAGCACACACATTTACTCTCCGCTCTTAGGAGGTGTAAAAGTGTCCATGGGGCTGTGGTAAAAGTGTGCATGGGACTGTTGTAAGGCGGGGGTTGAGTTAGGGGGTGTAGAGGGTGAAGGAAGGAGATGAAAATGTTGGCTGGCGGAGGGGGGGGGAATGCAATGCGGTCTGAGGTTCAGGCATGGATTATCGAAAGGGTCCTGGCTACAATGCAGGCTTTTTCCACAGTGTTTTTCTGCTTGGTTTTCCAGCTGGTAAAATGCAGTTCGTTGTTCCCACACACTGTAAATCTGTGCCCATAAAAATCAGACATCTTTTAATTGTGCGGAATGGAATTCCACACTGGAATTCCGCTCTGCACTGAGCCCATGTCTATAATGAACACCTTGGAAGTGGCCTAATTAGGTAGAGAGAGCATAACACTATGAGGTACCAGAAGCTTGAAAAAATAAAGCCTCCGCCACCAGTAAAAGGCTCTGGAAGTACCTGTTTGGTGAACGTAGGTACCTTTCAATGCAAAGGCCATTCCCAATTTTTTAAAATTTTACAATAACCGTTCACCTACTTTTTGTTAAAAAAACAACCATTCCAAAACAGATAATGACAATCTTCAGGTGCCTCTTGCTGAAAAGGAAGGGGAGGGGTTCTCATATTCTGTGAAATCAAGGTAGAAGGTGCTTTCTGCCTGAAAGAAATGTAAATGTATGCATTTGGTTAATCAACAAGCCTAAAGGCTGTTGGAGCCAGTATATGGCCTTTATTGATGGAGTCATTTGAGGCTCCATGAAGACAAATATTTATTCTTTTTGTAAGGGTGTTTCAGCTGAGTCCTGGAGTGCGCCCTTTTAATAGAAATGTGTATTACCAAAAATATATATATTTTAACACACTTGTTTTATGTTAAACACTAACAGATAGATTTACTAACTTTTCACACAATGCCGCGCAGCAACCAAAGTTGCTGCGCTGCGTTGCGTCAGAGGAAAAGCAGAACAGTGCCATATCTTGCCATATCTACTAAGATATGGCGCTGTTTTCCCCTCTCACTGCACTGGTGCACTTTAGGCTTCCTTGGGCCACGCTCACACCCTTCCATCATAGTACGAGGATGTATGCATGATGTCAAGCATAGGTGTTGTACTGGAAGTACAAAAGCTATGCTTAGATACTTTCTCCACTTTGTGCTTGTGCTGCTAAGCACCCATGCAAAATTTGACAAATGTGGTGACTTTTTAAAGTTGCTCCACTGTTACACCTGCCTAAAGGAGGTGTAGGTTTTTGGTGCAAATACCTGTCTACCAATGTTACTAAACAGAGATTGTAACAAAACCCACGGGTGGGTGCATGGGATTGCTTATGTATTACCCCTGGTCTTCCCCCTTGACACAACATAGTTTAAAGTAGTGCATAGTGCTACTTTGCATTACTTAAGGCAACTCTTCAATGCTTGTCACGATTTGTGTTAGAAAGTAAACCTTTTTGTACATTTTGCAGCATCCTATCATATTCTGTGTGTACTACAATTTCAAAATAATGACTTGCATACTCACAGTGCTTTCAATTACGCGAGTGGAAATCATAGCAGTATAAATACTCGTCACAATTCCCCAGTGCACCAACCAGATTTCAGTTCTGTGCCTGGTTACGCACACATACAGCTACAGTGATTGCACTAACCACCTGAGCTTTCATAACATAAAATAATATTTTTCCCCACTGATTTCTTCAACACAGTTCACATACTTTTTTATGCACTTCAACTGATGAACTGCAAAGTACTTTGTATCAGGCTGTCACTGAGGCCTCTATTCCAGCAAAGGCCTTCACACATCAGCTAAAGAATTTGGTGTGTGTCCTGGAAGCTGCTGCAGGCCGGGCTAAGACTCAAGATGGGGAAGTGCAGGGGAGAGGGGTTTGGGGGAGGGGGTGTTGTCTTAATTCCTTTTAGGCCAACGGGTTTCACATGCCTGACTGAGCCCTTCCTAAGCAGGAAGCCAAATATATATGTCAGTCTGCCACAGAAGCACTGTTCAATCCAAGTTTTTCACTGTTCTTTTTCTTTGCCTCCCTCAGCGTGCTAACACAACAAAGCTGGTAAGTAAGGGACAGTTCTGTTACTCAGACGTTGACCTTCTCCTGCAGGGAGCAAAAATGAAAGTGCTTTTTGACTAGTTCCACAGTTACACCGGATACAAGCATGGGCAGAGAGCCAATAGCCAGGCAGAACTCAAACAAAAAGGCACATCAGCAAAAGAAAACATAAACACTGGTTGGAGATTTTGCTATGTAGCAGCACATACATAGGAAAATAGCAGGTATTGTGCACCACTATAGATTTTTCGGGCAAATAGCGATTAGCGAAAGCACTAAAAAGGTCAGGAGTCTGACTGAATATTGTAACAATCTTTTCTAACAGCAATGTGTTGGAGCAGGACAAGCTG
Organism: Calotriton arnoldi; assembly: GCA_963921515.1. Classification (NCBI taxonomy): domain Eukaryota; kingdom Metazoa; phylum Chordata; class Amphibia; order Caudata; family Salamandridae; genus Calotriton; species Calotriton arnoldi. The sequence continues at coordinate 246,243 of CAWUFW010016552.1, forward strand.
TGATTCCTCACGAGTTAGCAGTCAATCTGCATGCAATGATCTCTTAGGCTGAAGTAATTGTGCAGCAAATCTTTTTTTCACAATCCTTAAAAGAAACAAACAGGCAGGTAGTAGTTATTAATGGACACTTAAAGGGTGCAACAAACTGTGGGGCAGATTTACGAGCCCCTTGCGACACATTTGCGCCGCCGTTGCGTCACTTCTGTGACGCAGCGACGGCGTAAACCATGCGCCACGTTGCGACTTATTTACAACGTGATGCATCTAGGCAGATGCGTCACGTTGTAAAGCACTGCGCCACATGAAACCTGCGTCAGGTTTCATGTGGGCATTCCGTCGCAGCGTGGGCGTTCCGTAGCAGGAAAGCCTCGTAAAACTGACTCAGTGAAATCTACAAGATTTCACGGAGTCAGTTTTACGACGCTGCTGCGTCAAACCCTTACGCCTGCTTGAAGCAGGCGTAAGGAGTGGCGCACCACGTTAAGTATGGGCGGCCCCTGTGCATTGCTGGGCTGCATCACGCTTGCGACACGACTCCAGCAATGCGCCGCCCTTACTCCACAAGATGCGACACGCATCAGACTATCCTTGCGCCACGGTGCGCCGCATTGTAAATGCGACGCATCCGTGGTGGCGCAAGGAGAGAATTGCATGTCGCATCTATTCTGGCGCATCCCTGCTGATTTTCAGAGATGCGCCAGACCTTGTAAATATGCCCCTGTGTATTTGTAGAACCCAACATTTACCCCCAAGGAGGACTCTTAATAAGGTGACCACATCACTCAATGTCATCACAGACACGGTTGACAGTCCTGGGTTTTCAATCCACAAATAATTATTTCCAGGTGTGTCTCTCTAATTAGCTCAATGGTAACAAACCAAGACTACATCATCTAGATTGCACTAGGTTTTCACATTAAACACAGGACTGGACACAGTGTCCATGATGACGTGGAGTGAGGTGGTCATTCATTCTCTTAGCAATATTGACAGATAACTAATACTTATTGTTACTCAACAGTATTCGTTTTATCAACCTGGAAAGGACAAGTAGAGCGCCAGTATTTGAGCTTACCATGTTGTTACCTCTATCCACATATATGAAAATAGTCTTTAAAGTTACTGTGTGAAAAAAGCCTCCAGGAGGCTACTTTGGATGCTGGGTAAACTCACTCATTCACTTCATCCTCTGAATGGACTTTCCTGGATTATGTGGTTAGTTTGTAATGTTTTCACAGTTTCAACGTACCTTTTGCCTTGGTGTTCAAGCACCTGGTTGAAATGGGTCACATGACTGTGTATAAGTGACAGATTTTGTGAATTTCTCCCAGACAGTCACTCAATAGAGGGATGTATGGGCCATATGCTGGCAGGATAAAGGGGGGGAGCTGAGCACAGCCCCACTTGCAAATTATTGCGGAGTGCTCTGCCCTCACACATCGGACCTATCGCCTCCACATTGTTACTGCAGCAAGCTTGGAGCCAGGGCAAGAGAGTCAGGAAATTCCATGCACTTCAAAACCACTTTCTAGAGGCTTCTCCCATCTTCCAGAAGGAGGGCACCAGGGTATGAAAAGGGTACCTCAGACACCAACTCTTCAGTACACTTCTGGGCTTGTGGGTAGTCTGCTAGGAAAAAGGACTGTTGTGCTGCTGAAAAGAATTCCTCTCTGTTGGACTGCTAATCTGCAGCTGCCTTGCTGAATTGCTGCCTTTCTGGACTGCTGTACTCTTGCCTTGGAAGTGGTACTGTAGTCGACCAGATAGCCAAAACTCAAAAGTGGGGACTTAGGAAATGTTTGGCTAAAAGCTGCTATGAGAGCCAGGAGGAGACTGGGACCGACCTGTTCGCCTAGCTGCCCGAGGTGCAATGCCGGTCGGATTGACTTTGTGGCTTCTCTCACTACGTTCTTCTTTGCAGCAGCAAATCCTGTTAAGCAGTCCTTCGCTAAAGGGGTATCTGGCCTCATGGAATGGTCTTCAGTTACAGCTCTGCCTCATCCCACTGGAGATTTTCAACTTCCATTTTGGAGAATAAGCCCGAACTTAGAAATCTTCACCCTAGCTCTAACTCTAGGCTATCCGATGACGACGCTCCCTCCTCCGACACCTCCTTTACCGTTAAGAACACTTTTTCTCAAAATGTCTTTTAAGTCCGAAGGGAAACGTGGACCGAGGCCAATCCACTTCTTGTATCTGAACTGTGCTCCATCACGGTCGGCCATATTTTTTCACTTTGACCCGGTCTCGCGCAAATAGATGTCAGCGGTTAGCGCTTTGATCTTTTAGGTGCTAGTTTTTACAAAAAAAATAAATAAATTAACAACTCCGGTTTTGCTGATTGGATTTTTGTTGTTTTGGTGTCAAATAATTTATTAAATTGACTCTATTTTTCTAAATTGGTTTGGGCTTTTTCTTATGTTGTGTTGTCACTTTATTACTGTTTGTGTACTGCACAAATACTTTACACATTGCCTCTAAGTTAAGCCTGATTGCTTAACAACCCATTTTCTCACATTTGGGAAAGCAGATTCATACTGGACCAGTCATGAAGAAAAGCATCCATTGCTAGAGCCTCAGAAACCCATCTCCAGATGTAAAATCTTTATAAATGAGCTATAAGCAAGATGCAAAGAGGTATACACTGAAAGGACCCAATTTCTTGTTCAGAGGCTGAAATACTTGGAGATCCAGACACCATTCTCCGCTGTCGTATGTGGGCCCTGAATGCCAATCCGCTACCGCATTGCGCTGTCTGGAAGGGATTCTGCACCAGAGATATTTTCCTCTGGACATCAAATTCCCAAAGGGCCCTGGCTAGACCCACCAATAGCTTTTTCCTTGTTCCTGTCTATTTATGTACCTGATTGCCATAATGTTGTCCATGTGAAGGAGGATGGCACATTGGACCATGTTTTTTGCAAAGCTCTGAAATACAGAGGAGCGGGCTAGAAGCTCTAAACAATTTATGTGTATTAAATACCCCTTCCTGGAACATTATCCTCCAGTCGAATAACTGCCACATTTGGTGCCCTATCTTATTACATTTGATTCAAAGACCATAACTGCAGATGTAGGAAAGATGGCTTGCACATTCCATATGTTGTTCTGACTTAGCCACTAACTTCTCTCCTCTTTTACCTCCTGATATAAAGGGATGGTTTGTGAGTATTCTAGACCTCTTTGAAGATGTCTTCAGGCGCCGAAGAGCCATGTAATAAAGGGGTCCTGGAAAAATTGATTTGAGAATGAGAGTAGGCCACCAGGCACGCAAACTGGTGAAGAGAAATCTGTTCTTGTGATAACGTCATGCTCAACTCCTTCTTTATCACCTTCAACTTTGGTTCGAGCAACAGAAAAATCTCTATTTTGGAATGCATTAGAAACTTCATGTATTCCATTTTTCGTGACTATTCCACATTGACTTTTCCACATAGATAACAAAACCCAATGACTGAATCAGTTCCATGGCCCCCTGACCTTGCTTCACCAACCTCTCTCTCTCCTGTCCCATGAATGTTATATCATTCAGGTAGAACACCATTCTCATTCCGTTTGCTCTGAGGGCTGCCACCAGAGGCTTCATCAATGTGGTAAAGCACCAAGGAGCCATTGATAAACCAAATAGAAAAGACTTGAATCTGAACAACTGCCCCACCACAGAAACAGCAGGTCCTTGCTGTGCTTTTGACATATTGACACTGTCAAGAAGGCAAATTTAAGTCCAGATGCAATAACCAGTACCCCGGAAGAAGGATACCCTCCAGGAAACTGGGGAACCACTATTTTATTAACTTTGCGCAAGTCAATCACAAAATGGTAAACATCCCCATGATCATCAGAGGAACCTGAGGGTGTCCGTTTAAGAATCGGAAGAATGGGACTATTACAAATATTGGCAGACGTCTCTTCAACTACTCCTTTGCATATCAAATCCTGAATAATTTGTAGAAGAGCCCGTTCTCCTGCCTGGTGTATTTTATACTGAGGAATACAAGGCAAAACAGCATTATCTTTAACTTGAATTGAGACCGGTGGTATATGCAGCAGCCCCACATCTGTATCACCCGTCGCCCATAGAGTGGATGGTATTTCAGCAAATTCAACAGGAAGAGGATGAGACAGACACTGTTAAGTACTCACATTTGGGCCCATCATCATATAAACACCTTCTGGAGAACAATAAATAGTAGCATGCAATTTCTTCAACAAATCTAAACCCATCAAATTTTCACCACAATTGGATGTCAACAGAAATGGAGAATCCACGGTAAAAGGACCAATAGTCAATGCAAGGGGTCGTGAAATGGGTGCCCCAGGGACCAAAGAACGAGAAACAGAACTCTTCGTTGCACCTGTATCCACCAAAAATTCCTTAGTCAAGCCATGCAAATCTGCGGTGACATAAGGACCACGTTGATCTACAGGCATCGGAACTGGTCCCTCACTCTGTCCCTGGCTGTCCTAGCTGTAAGATGTCCCTGCCACCTCATCCATATCATAATCATCATGATAATACTGTCCATCGCGAGGGACATCAAAATAATTGTTATCAGAACGACCCTGTGAAGCCGCAGCACCTTGGGCTCTATCAGCCCCTCGACCTCATCCACGAGGACCTCGTCCTCTAGGGACCGCCACCTTTTGCAAAAGAACTGGACACTCGCTATGCCAATGGCCCTCCTCCTTACAATATGCACACTGATTCGGCCCCAAAGGTGTCGTTATCGACTGTCTACTAGTGTGAGGAAACTGCCTGGCAGGACCACCACGTCCTCTACCATTGCCTCTAACCGCTTGCTGCAACAGTACCTTCGTCTTTAAATCCTTATTCTTTTTATCGACCTTTTCTTTATCTTCCTGATCACGGTGCTCATAATATTGAGCCATATTCAAAATAACAGCAGGGGAAGAGGTGGTCCAAGAACTCTCAGACTCCTTCAAATGAGTCCCAATTTCAGGAAGCAAGTTGGAAACAAAGCTATCAACAAACAATTGAACACCTCCCTCAATGGACATATCCTGCCCACTATAATCCAAAAATGTATCTTCAAACCGAGTGAAAAAATCAGACACCCTTTCATCCTTCTTCTGTCGACAAGCCGTCAACTTGTCCCAACTTACTTTCTTAGGCGGAATAAGAGAATGCATATATGTGATAATGTGACCTGGCAAAGCAAGAATCTCGGCATGGGGCTTATCACCTGGCTTTCGTTCCTGATCCCATCCTTTAATCACACCCCATGTACCACTCAGCTCCACAACATGGTCCTGAGTATGAACCTGTCTCCAAATGTCAACCGGAACATGAAGACCGAAGAAAAGTTCAATATCAGCAAGAGTCATTACAGTAGAAGAGGCAGCCTCAGTCAGTTCTTTATAATAAGCAGTAGGATTTTTCCTAGGGTCGGGCAAATGAGCCTTAAGGGATAAAACCTCACTCCTCTTCCATGGAGTATACACCCATTGCTCCTGAAATAGGGCCGCCACACCCGGTCTGGTGACAGTACCACGCTGATCCGTTAACTCCGGTATTTCTGGGTGATATATAGGATGAACCTCTCGCATCGGAAATAGAGACACAGGGGTAGGACTGTTCTCATGCAACCTACCCCTAAAAGCAATTAACGTTGTAACATTCCCGCAAACTTGGCCAGGCTCCAAACCGCTAGCATACACACGATCTATAATATCATACAAAATTTGCGGCACATCATTCCCAAAGTGTTGTTGCCAAAGACCAATCAACGTAGCAGACATATGCTTAAGAGCATGCTGCTGTACAAAGGGCTCAAAATCTCGCATAACTGCCCAAACATCATCTATACTATAAATGGGATTACGACCCCACTGCACAGCCTGATTAGCTATTACTTGTTTTTCTTTGTCCCCTCCTCAGACTGCACTAATGGGCCCATTCGCTCTTGAAATTTCATCCAATCTCTATCCTCGAATCCACGTACTGGCGTCTCAGTACGCAAAGAAATCGGAGGATGAAAAACCATAGAAGAAGTAGCAACAGAAGTGTCAGACACTATCGTCGCTGACGCTTGTACCGAAGGAGAGAGAACGGAGGATACAGGAGTTGAAACAGTAGGTGTGCTAATAGTCATAGTTGCCAAAGATGGCGAAGGCAAAGTAGGAGCAAGGGGTGCGGTAGCCAAAGCCGTCGAAACAACAACTGTAGACACTGGAACAATCAGAGCAGATACAACAGACTGCTGCGTCTGTAAAGGAACAGTGGGGTATATCAGTCAGTCAGTCAAAACCACTTTATTCGGTTAATAAAAACCATAAAAGTACACGACGTACAACAAATAACACAACACTTATAAGATTTAAAATACAATTCATCAATAATCATTGGGCGAAATAAAACATTTCAGCAACAAGGTACATAAATATGCTAAAAAAAAAAAACAGGTTACCAATAATTTCAATATAGCAACAGGCACCGGGATACATCATATTTCATATAGAGCAGCATTTTCTCAGAAGAGAGGAAATACATAAAGACAAAGTCATGTGATCATATATAAGCGGCCAGATTCCATGTCATAGAATACAATTTTTTCCTTAGCCTCACAGCCGCCACTAAAAAACTCTCAATATAAAAGGTCTCACAAGGATCAGTCATCATCATCATCATCATCATCAATAAACTTTATTCAGCTTTAAAAATAAAACCATAAAAGTCATACAAACATCAAAATACCACCATGCAGGTTACAATTTAGACAAATATGGTAAGTTCCAAGTAATCTAAGCGCGGGATAGAAATACATGATTTAAAATACAGAAATTAATCACAGCTTGCCCTGAGTCTAATGGTGACTCGTAAAAAGTTAAGAGTGTACAAAACGGTGTCACTAGAGAGGAGTTGTAAAAAAATGAAAGCTGGTCTCACCCTCCTAAAACCCATTTTTTAATAAATAACTTTCTGGGAACAGCGTAAAAAGTACAAAACATTAAAAAGTGCATCATGTCCTGAGGAGACTCACCGTCGCAGCCACAGAGCATGAGGCACTGTCCTCTGTCGGAGCCATGGGGGTGTGCCAGCAAGTAGTGAAAGAGGTCGAGCTGGAACCTCGTCAGTAAAAAACGATCATAAATACTTTTCAGCCCTAGGAGATAAGGCTCGTGGTAGGCACAGTTTTCAATACAATGTACTTTGGTACACTGGGCTTACACAGCTCTTTTCCCTCTCTTTCACAACAACGTGTTCTTAAAAAACACTCCTTGGCCCAGACAAGGTCCCTTTTACAAGTACGCTCAGGGTTCTTGAAAAGTTCTACTCTTCCTAGCCTGGCAAGGCCGACTCTTATGTACTGGAGCGGTCCAATACGTGAGACATTATCAAGAGAAAGACAATCCCGTAGGTCGTCTTTACTAAGTGTGTTCTCATGCTTAGCCCAAATCTTGAGCCATAAAGCCAGAGGACGGAAGGCCAGTTCATCTGAAAGGAAAGACATCCCCAGTTCTTTATGAGCAACGTAAGATGGAATACTTTGCGGGACAGAAAGGATCCTTCGCAAGAAAGAGTTTTCTGCGCTTTGCACGGTCCCACGCTCAGTGTGGCCCCATATCTCACTCCCGTAACTAACCTTTGAGATACATTTTGCTTGGTAGATCTTCAAGAGGGCCCCTATTGGCTTCCCTCCTACTCTGCTGGTGAAGTTAAAAACAGCTGTAGAGGCTTTCACTAGGTCCCCTTTCTTCTGATTAAGCAAGGGGCACCAGCTCAAGGAATCGTCAAACACTACTCCCAAGTAGGAGAAGACATTAGTCTTCGGTATTGACGAGCATCCTACTTTAAAAGAGGGCTGCTTTGCCCTTGCCTTCCCGAGGCCCACCTGCATGATGTATGATTTAGAGTGGTTCACCGACAGATCCAGGTCCTCCATAAATGAGGCGAAAGAATTTAAGAGAAGTTGTAGACCCCTTGCTGTCCTCACTAGGAGGACTGCATCGTCCGCATATAGGAGGACCGGCAGGCTACGCTTGCCTACCTGGGGACAGTCAGCTTTTGTTGCAAGAAGGGCCTTCTCTAGGGAGTTGATATATAGGTTAAAAAGAAAGGGTGCTAGGATACACCCCTGACGCACCCCCTCTTGATGTTGAACTGGGGGGACACTTTCAAATCCTTTGAGTAACGAACAACCGCCCTAGAGTCTCGATGTAGATCCCTCAAGAAACAGATAATGTTGTTGTCAATGTCGATGGATGACATCAACTGCCATAGCTTGGACCTGTTCACACAGTCAAATGCTGAGGACAGGTCCATAAAAGCTAGATATATGGGGCAGGCACGAGCCACAGTATACTTGTTCAGGACCAGGTATAAATTTAATCACTGCTCCACAGTGGCACGACCAGGGCGGAAGCCGTATTGAATCTCAGCTAGAAAATTACTTTCATCAGCCCAGGAATCAAGCCTGTCAAGAATCATGCGTCCCACCACCTTCACCACAGAGTCTAGGAGGGAGATGGGCCTGTAACAAAAAGTGCAGTCCCGATCACCCTTTTTGAATACCGGGACTATAGTCGATAAAACCCAAGAATCTGGGCGGCCAGCACAAACTGAAGCATTGATTACAGCTGTAAGAACGGGCGCCCAGGTTTCTACGTGAGCAATGTAGAGGTCAGGCGGAATCCCGTCTGACCCAGGGGCCTTACTTTTAGACAGTCCCAATATACCAGCTCTCACCTCTTGGGTGGTGAAGACGAGATCTGCCTTGCCTTCCACCCTTTCCCGCCCCTCAGTTGGCATGGTATCCGGCTGGAAGATACCCTCAAAGTGATGTACCCAATCGTCCTCCGTAATGTGGGCGTCCAATAAATGAACATTTTCTTTTGATAGAAATGGACTATTGATGATGCCCCAGAACTTAGAGCTGTTACGCAATGTACTTGCCTCCACTAAATCCGTCCAGGCCTCCTCCTTCAGGGTCGACTTACGAGTTGCTAGCGCAGCCTTGTTTGCTCTACGAAGACCTTTGACCACCACCAGATCTCGAGGCTTAACACTCAAGGCCTGTCTCAAATTCCTGGAAGCCTGGAAACACATAGAGTCAAACCATCTTGGGCCTACAAACTCACGGCCCCCACCCGGGGCCCGTAGTAACCTCCGTATAACGGTGGACATGTTTTCAAATGCACCCAAGATGTCCGAGGCACTTGCCTTGCCATCAAGACAGGTGGCAAACTCCCTATGACACTGATTTGCGAGGGACTCATGAAGTGACTCTGGGGCAATGCACCCCCATTTTAAGCTCCTACCCACCTCCACCACTCTGAGAGGGACACACCCCCCCACCCACCTTGGTGTGTCCGTGTACTCGGGACCATCTTGTTGCAACACAAATGGGGTTATGATCGCTACACTCGTCTGTACAGAAAAGTCGGTGACCAAGGAAAAGAAAGGGGTAGGTACAAAGGTAAAATCTATAAAAGTCTCACACCCTCTCCCAATGAAGGTGGGAGTGATATCTGTTTTCCCCGGGGGCAGCTTGTTCATGACTGATGTTAAATCAAATTCAAGCAGGATTGAGTTAAGCTCAGTACCCTGTGGGGTATGTTCCATGTGCAGGCCTGCTTGTCGTGCGCAACCCATGGCTTCCACACCTCCTTGTCTGATGTCCCCACACATATGGATGTTAAAATCCCCTGTTAAGAAAATGTAATGCCAACTCTGACCTTTCAAAATGCCACCCCGCAGTACTGACCCCAGCTGCATTATATTACGCTTGTCCTTGAGTGTAGCTCCCGCGTTATAAACATTTACCAAAATGAGCTTGCTCTTGCAACTAGACAACAACATCACATGTACATTGGGGGAGACGTAAATTGAGGTATCGGAGATATCAAGGACAGCTAACGAGACAAAAGTAGTAAGCCCCCCCTTAGCTCTCCCTGATATGGACGGGATTGCTGGAACGAAGAGGGTTTTATAGCCATCCAGGTGATAATTATTTTCAGTGGCCCAAGTTTCCTGGAGGCATATCACATCAAAACTTTTCACAAGGGCCAACCATCCAGGATTGTCAATCTTACTTGCCAACCCCGCGATGTTACAAGAAAGGAACTTACACCCTCCGTACCTACTCAATACCTGTTCCGGGGGCGGGACATTTCCCCGTGGTACAAGTACAAAGGGGCCCGAGGGACCCACACAGCGTCAATCGCAATCTTCCAGCGAGCTTAAGGGAGCAAACCTATTTGCAGTGCTTACCCCTGTGATCCCCTCGGTACGGCCCCTGTGACGCTCTTGAAAGAGCTGCTCACGTTGAAGCCCCGATTGGAAATTTCTGGGTCGATAAAAGAAACCCAATGGGAGTGCCAGGATTGCTGACTTCCAACACCTATAATCGGACTGCACAACCATACATAAGAAGTGATTTACAATGATAGAATTATTAAAATTAACAATAATACATTCCCCCTGCCAAGATTTCTTGGTACTACCAACCTACTGTGTCCGGCGCACCATAAGAATTTGATTTTCCACCCTGGGGCCAAGGACAATGTTAGAATTAAGCCAGTGCACCACCTTATTCTTTAGCTGGAAAAAGTCTTCCTTAATACCAGGATCGAGACGCGGTACATTAGCTAACACCACAACAAGCGGGGTAGACTCGGGAGGGAGGTGAACAGAGCCCACACTACGGGAATGGTAATTGGTGTCCCCAGGGGGCATGACATCAGACCCATCTCGCCTATCATCAGGACAATACAAACTGCCTACTTTAACGCTCTGAGGTTGGCAAAACTGAGAGGTGGCTGAGATCAAGATATTGTTCCCACTTTGAATTGTTGAACGGTCCTGAAGATCAGTCTGGGTCGTGGTTAATGCCGTTGTGACTGCTGCCACGAAATCTGGCTGCTGTATGGCGATGGGCACCACTCTGACTCCCGCCCCCGTACCACTACCATTGGGACTAGGGATAGCGGTCGAGGACGTGGGCTTTGCAAGAGGAAGACATGTAGCAAGAGAGGTGCAGTCCCTTTGCAAAGAGGTTGTCAATTCAGAGAGGTTCTTTTCCAATGCAGCAAGACGGTGTAGAATGGGATCCAGTTTGGTATTGAGTGCTGACAGCAAGGCAGCTTGAAGCATATCTAATGAAATTGCATCCAAATTGGGCACTACTGAGTGTGCTGCTGGAGTTGGCTGGGGTCCAGATTTCTTACTACGTTTACAGAGTCCCCCCACTGAGGGGTGCATCCTCTTTGCGCCTTGTCCTGAGCTCAAGCCGATTCCAGAAAGCTTGCCCAGTCCTGACCCAGAAGCTGGCATATGCGCACCGCGCCGGGTGATGACCATTGGGGAGAGAGGAACAGTGCCACCCGCCTGAACTGGCGACAGGTCAACCCGGTCTACCGGAGGGGACTGTAACCAAGTTTGGGTGCCAGCATGTGGGGTGGCCGGGGAAATCAATAGAGGAGGGTGGGAAGGAGAGCGAGATAAACGTCTAGCCACCAATTCGATCTCTTTGTCCAAGACCCCAGCTGCACGCTGCAGAAAGGCATCCATAGTGCTGCCGATATGCGAGGGATCTTTACTTATAGTTCCAGCCACCCCCCTGCACTTACCCATTATTAATGGGCTTGATCCCTTGAGAATAAAGATGCCCGAACCGGCCCTGCACCCACCCTGCACAAATGAGAGTTCTTTTTAAGGATGGTTAGGGTGTTAAAGTCAGCTCGAATCACAAAGGGAAATACAAAACTTCCAGACTGAATTAACACACAATCCTTGAGGATCCGCCTCCTTATCCCTTTAAGATACTAGTACTCCAGATGAGCAGCCAGCCAATAGTTAGTGCGGATATATGGGAATATGTGTAAAAAAGAGTATTTTCCCTACCTTGTCCTCCACGGCTGGCATGAGTAGTTGAGCTCGAGCTGTAGAAGAAGCAGGGAGATGGATGAGCCTGCTAAGCAGAGGGTTGAGCTCTGAGGGGATAAATAAGCGATACCAAGAGGGTAGGCCCAGCCTGGCTTCCTCCGGTCTCGGACGGGGGCAGACGGGCATGCCCTTGGCCCGCGTGCGGCCCGCGCTGCGGGAGCTCTGCGGGCTACTTGAGCGCCTCCAGGCGTGTCCCCCAGTGCGTTGGCGGCGTGGCCGCACTGCAGGCTGGGTGTTGTGGTCCCCGAACCCGGACCTCTGGAACTGCGGCAAGTCGAGCGGCAAGTCAGTAGGGTTAAAAAGCGGCTCAGTCAACATCTGTAAATATAACAAGGCAGGTCTAATCTGCATAAAACCTTTTCCCTTTAAAATAGGGATTAAAAACTTTCTACGAATATCGGTAAAATGATCACAAAACATTATAAAATGCATGGTGTCCTGGGTCGAAAAATTATCACAGGTACATGGGCCTAAGTCGCTCACCCTACTCCAACCCTGCAAGTCTGATAATAAACTGTGAATAAGATTAAAACGAAATCTAGTTAAAAGAAAGCGATGGAAGGGCTTTGTAACAAATGTCAGATAGAGTTCTATCTGCGGTGCAGTTTTTAACAGGAGATAAGCTTTCACTGTAGGATTCATTAACTCCATCACCCCTCTTTCTACAGACAGCAGATTTAAAAATTGTGTTTTAACCCACACCATGTCCTCCTTCTGTATTTTTCCGGGGAGTCGAAGAGTTCAGGGTGCCCAACTTTGTTTAAAACTAACTTAACATGCTGGATCCACGGAATTCTACTTGCTCTCTCCATGGAAACACAATCCCTGACAATCTCTTGATTCAGAGCGAGTTCTGGGTTAATCCAAATCGTTAACCAACATACCACCGGAGCTAGCCGTATCAGATCTGAAACATAGCCTATGCCCAATTCTTGGTGTATGATATAGGTGGGGGTAGATTGCGGGACCGACAATAGAAACCTTAAAAACTTGTTTTCGACAATCTGAAGCCCCTCATCATATAACCCCAGATTGCAGACCATATCTAGCAATGGCAATACATTTAGACCTATATATGTTAAGCATGGCTACAATGGGCTTCGCCCCAAGTCGTTGTGTGAAACCCTGGATGGCTACTGTGGATCTTGCCATGGCATTTTTTTTTTGCTTTCTGCTGGGGGACCCACGAACCCTTCTCATCGAACAGGACCCCCAAATAGGTAAAGGAGATAACCCTTGTCCACTCTGTACATTCACAGTAAAAAGTTTTAAACTTTTTTGGACTCTGGCCCATAATCATTGTATGCGATTTGGCTTTGTTGACAATTAAATTTAAAGATTGCATAAAGGACCCAAACAAATCCAAAAGCCACTGGAGCCCTACAGCTGTGCGCGCCAACAAAACCGCGTCATCTGCGTATAGGAGGGCAGGGATAACCCTGTCCCCTAGACATGGAATATCAGGGCTAGCAGAGCATAAGGTGGTGCCTAAATTGTTTATATAAAGGGTAAAAAGCAGAGGAGCTAAAATGCAGCCTTGTCGGACACCTCTACCTATGCTAAAGTGCCTTGTGCATTTGCCATCCTGATTAACGCTCACCCTTGCAGAAAGATCCCTATGAAGATCCGCCAAAAATGAACTAAACAATGATCCATTCCCATATCAATCAATATTGCCCATAACTTTGATCTGTTTACTAGATCAAAAGCTGAGGACAGATCCATAAAGGCCAGCTGTAACGTACCTGCCTTAGCCACTGTATATTTCCCGGCTAATAAGTGCAAGTTTAAACACTGGTCTAGTGTACTCCTGCCTTTTCTAAAGACAAATTGTAGGTCTGTTAATACACCAGTATCATTTAACCAATCACTCTACCCAAAACTTTTACCGCTGAGTCAATCAAGGAAATTGGCCTATAGCAACTAGGGTCACATCTCTGTCCTTTTTTAAAGACCGGAATAATAATAGAGTGGGACCAGGATAGAGGAAATCCCTGCTGACTAGCTACAGTATATCCTCTGCGGAGCATATTGAGGCGGGGGTCGAGTGTCTAACAATTCCTCCACAAAAGTATCTGTTTCCGCTTGGGCTAAGTAAGACTTGTCAATATGCAACCGAAACCTCCTATTTTCACATTCAACTCCTGTCTCCTGCTTCTCTCTATCATATGCTACCGCTTTTTGAGTCAGTGTTTGCATTTTCCCTTTCCGTGCATCTTTTTCCATCTTCAGTTGCCTCTGTCTAGCTACTTTCTGCCATGTTCTGAGGGAATCAAACATAGACTGTCTACTTCGTCTCTTGAACAACTGTTCCTGTAAAAACCCAATCTTTTATTCATCAAAAGTGCCCATCAACGGCCACTGTAACTCAGCATTGTCCCTCGTATAATTGTGCCATAATGTACTAAACATAATAGGGCCAAGACCATGCTTCACATACATATCAAAATTAGGGGTGCCTTCTGGAGGCGCCGGCTGAGCTTCTTCCAATTGAGCATCTGCAGAACAACCACGACAGCACAAATACAAGATTTTGCTAAAACTAGGCATTTTAAACACGAAAACAAGTTTGTTACTTTTACCCAACAAAGTAATTGCAATCACTTTTATCACAAACGGTCCTCCGACCGTACCAAACCCATACCACAATGGTACCATTTCCACAAAGAACCAAAACAAGACCAAAGGGTTAGATCCAAGGGTTTCGCCGTTCAGGACTCCAGTCGGGATGACCACTGGGCGAGGCACCGTCTGGCGGGACAGAAGGGGCAGCTGCGAGTATCAGAAACTCTTCGTGCAGGGATCCCTGATCCGTCAGTCCGAACCGACGATAGCCTCGACCTCCCCCCCCTCCACGGAAGGGGATGGGTCACTCACCCGAAGGAGTCCCTGTTCGGGCACCAACTGTAAGGAAGTGGCCCGAATTGGGTCACCCGGGTCATTAATGACCACCTCTCAGTCTTCCATACCAAATGAAGAGTTGGTCAGACAGTAGAGAATACAAACCAATATTTGTTTATTCAGATACACTCAGAGTGGAGCCCGATCTGCTCAGTCGCTAGGAGTGCTGCAGAGGGACTGAAATCGACAAGCATAAAGATACATTATGCACATTTCGTAACTGGGCTAGAAAACGCCCATAATGGAATTTTCCAGGCAGATGCTGCAAAGCAATGAAATACAGGAAATAAGTTTCGATTCTGAGGCCGGGCACCCACTATCTACTACTCAAGGTCGCTCTGCCCGTGCCCGCCACTAGACAAGTGGGAGAAAGCCTCTATCTAGAGGGAAAGGTATGCGCTAATAAGAACAGTGTATTCATTGGTGATGCAAAACTCGGCCTTGGAGAAACGCAACTCAGCAGAGGCCTTTTCTCAGAAATAGCAAAGGATCAGTTTCGATCATGATTCAAAATGGCGCCCAAATAGAAAATGGCGCCCCGAATGCTAACTGACATATGATAATATGTGAACGAAATCATTTCTATTCTAACAAGTTCCCCTGCTGATGAAAAATCCCCCATATCAACAGGCCCTAGGAGAGACCTGTAGCATCTTGGTGGAGGCCTGTCTTTGCCTTGTCCAGAGGCAAAGCTCCAAACAAACTGCTGAATTTCTTTGATATTTTTTAGCTTCAAGAAGAGACCCTTGAGAATTGTCCCCTGTATGCAAGTCTGTCAGCTCCCCAAGTTTGGGATCAATAGCAACAACAGTCCCTTGTATTGCACCAATGAAAGTCCCGCATTGGTGTTCTCAAGAAAGTAGATTGCCCTTTTGGACCAACCAGAAATTGTTTCCAGGTCCAATTGACCCACAACTTCTTTGACTCTTCAGCAGCACACAATATAAAGGAAACTGGACCCAGGATATCCAATAATTTATCATGCATGAGGACATGCCCTATCCACACCTTTTCTAGGGTCCTTCCCACCTTTGCTTGAAATGTTTACAATTTTAGCATCCCCAGAATTATGGCCGCTTTCTCAGATATGTTTGACCTTGGGCACTCTACCCTCATTTTAGATCTAACACTCCTGTCCACTGGACTTCTTATCTTAGACTTACTAAATTCTACAATACTTGGCAGAAGAGCCCACTCTGCTGAATTTGGATGCTGAATGAGCCCAGGTACACTCATGGGAGTACCTCCCTCTTCCAAAATAATAAAATGAGGCTTATCCCCAGTTTTCATCTCTTTTCAGGACATTAGTACTGTAATCAACATTCTTATAATAATTGTAATTTTCTTAGCATTCATCTAAATTATGTGAACATAAATCATCATAGGGCCTTTACTTGGGTTTCCATATAACCCATCATAGTGTCTTGCCACAATGACAAGTCAGTATCTTTCTGCAGGGTTGAACTACCACCAAATACATCTCCCTCATACCCATGTGGATAAGCATAATTTTTCTTCATGATTCTTTTGTCACCATAGCTATATAATTACCTTAGCTTGGAAAGTGACCTGCCATCCACAGTAAGTGACAAAGAGCTAGTAATAGCATTCACCATGGAAATTCTAATATCAGTGGCAACACTTGTAAATGGTGAAGAGAACGCTTTATGAATGGAAATAGAAACTGAAATGACTAAAAATTCACAAAGCTTTTTCTTAAAAACCTCATCCTCATCATTGTTAACGCTGCTGTCAACCATTTTGATCAACACACAATATGGAATTGAACCCTCACAAAATTTTCTTTCAACTAATTAGATTATATATATGAAAAACACATAAAAAAAGGCTGTGCCTTCTAACGGCAATTCACATAGGACAGCTGCTTGACTAAGCACTATCCCAGGCAGGCTTCTGCCTTGCAACAAATAATACACTGTATCTGATTGTGAAATAAATGTGGGCAAACTCCCACGCAGCCTTGTACTGCTACAATGTAATGATTCACTCCTGAGCCCTGAAAGCAGGCATCCCTGTGAATTTGAAATAAATAAACTGCGTGCTGAAACAAAGTAACAATATCACACAGAGCCCTGAAACCAGGCAACCCTGTAAAATTGGCCTAAACAAGAAAATCAAGAACTTCAGTTTAAACACCAAACAAATACCAAATAAATCTACAATAAATCACAGTCCAATGGGAGAAAACAACGTTTTGTAATGCACATACCCATAACAGCAAGAAAAGAGGAAATGATGAATGGGCTTCTGGTATTTATAGGTGGGTAGGTCTTTCGTTTGTGTCAATAACTACCTGTCCAGGGAGCAGTATTATCGGACTTGTAGTGTTGTTTTAAGTGTTGTACAAAGTAAAGCAATAAGAGAAAGCCTGCATAGTAGAGCTTCCCGTCTTGTAATAAAATGAAAATAGTGAACTCTCTGAGCACATTGCTTTTCTGTGATTGCATGATTTCTGTTCCAGTGCACATCAAGAATCTAGTAAAGGCGGTTTGTAGGTGCTATGTGTGAACAGGAGGTATGCAGAATTAAGCTTCTTTACAATTGTCTTATTTTTCACTAGGTATTTAAATGACGCCGAGGCCCATCAATAATTTAAACCACTGCTTTACAGAATGTATTCATAGCACACTAGTCTAAGCTGGGCATATGTGCTAAACTCTAGGAAGACTATGCTAGCCTGGGCTCATGTTACCATCACGACTTGTTCAATCATGTTATGGTACCGTCGACACGTTAGAAATTAAGCACATTACAAACCAGTTGAAAAGAAGGTCAGAGATGGCGCCATGTTTATTGAGAACATTAGTGTACTTACCCTCAGAGTTTGTTTTCACATATGCAAGTCTAAAGTAGTGTAAGACTTGCTCCTCCAACAACCACAGATTAAAGTGAAGGAAGCAAAACCTTCTCATTTCATCCAAGCATAACTGTGTGGTGTAAGAAGTGCACTGAGTAGGAGGCAGCTGTAAAAGTTCCAGGACAAACAGGGGCCTGCACTCCAAGGCCCTTTGAAACTGCCCCCACATAAAGCAGACAAGTTGTCAGGAATGCTAATTCTTTAAACTCGACACCAATCTGATCACAGCGCCAAGCACTTCACTCTGACCAAATGGACCTAGAAACATCTTTCACATCTGCTGCAAGCGTTCGGCAGAAGGAAATGTTTCAAAGACAAGGGAGGACTACAAAGATCATCTCATCAGAGGTTGTAGGCTCACAAACTGTCTGTAAGCCTCTCAGAGGCTCATTTATTTTTGCCTGAATTTCTCTTTTGCAATACTTCTTCACTGATTCCCAAAAAATTATTGAGTGTTTAATACTGCAGACAAGAAAGCAATAAGAGCAAACAAATCTTGATTTCCACTCTGCGAAGGGGGGAATTCACGTCCTACTTCCCTGCCCTAGCAACTAAAACATGACGTGTAAAGGTGATAAACATTTAAGAGAAGTAATCAATGCTTAGAGCTGACCAAATATTTTTGTAAACATCAATTTTGCCATGTTTAAAAGTTAAGTAGAGTCCAACAAAAAGAACGCGCTTGCTACCATGCCATTCAACTGTCATTCATGTCAATTAAATAACATTAGGTTTTTTAAAAGAACCCTCACCCACCAATCTAGTTGGTGGCATGCTTCATCATCGGGTTCCCAACTAAGATGCTGAGTGCATCTTAGGTGTACTGCAAAGCCAGATTACATCAGAGCTGGGGGGTTTTCTTTTGTGATGAGGTGATTTGTGAGTGAAAATTTAAAACTACCTACAAGATATCTGCCCTTGAAGGATACATTTTAATAATGAACTCCTGGGGTAGGGCCAAAACGGTTGTGGATGTGAATTGAGAAATTAGTGGTCTCTCACATCATGGTGTTTGGTCGACATGTTTCAGCCAATGGTGCGTGCTGGTTGAGTCACAGTGGCGTTCTTCAGGACCAAGGTTTTAGGGCCAAAAACCCCTAAATTGTGAACGCACACAAACTAAGGCATGCGTATATCGGGTGGTTTATTTGTGACTTATGATTGTCACCCAACTTCTTGATGTATCTGTGAACAGCAAATACAGCGAGACAGACATAATATATCAAGACATGGTAGAATTAAAAAGCATTGATGAAGATAATGCAGAGCTGGCCCAGCAGGCATGTGTCGTGCAACATGCTCATCATGCAACTGGAAATATGTATCTGGTTTTTCAACAAAGGCTCCTGTTGTGTGTAGTCTTGCCCCCAAGGAGGTCCCAGTCACCAAGCATCCTGCGTTATGGAGAACAGTGGCACCTTATGAGCACGTTGAGGTTGTCCCTGCCTCCTGACGAAGGTTCTTGGGGCATGTAGTCTTGCTCCCGATGTGGTCCCTGTCACCAAGTGTCCTCTAACTAAGCATATATTAGAACAAATTGAACGAGGAAGGCACAACACAAAGTGGACAGTATTTAGGGTTGTAGGGCAAGGCCGGACTGGCAGTAGCGGGCACTGGGCATTTCCCCTGTGGGCCAGAGAGGTGGGGGCCAGTTTTTACCCATGGGGGGCCGGTTTTGTTACGGGGAGGTGGTTTTGCAGCAGTGCTGCAATATCGGCCCCCTGTAACAAAAGCAGGAGCGGTGCTTCTCACTAGTACTCTCCCCGTGCGCTCCCGGGGCCGGTCCAGCAGCAATCTGCCAGCCACGGCTGGTTGCTGTTCCCAGTCCGGCCCTGTTTTAGGGGGAGGCAGAACACAATGGCGAAAGCAAGACAAACACATGGACTCCCATGGAGTGAAAACAGAAAACAAAGTGTTCCCTGAATGTGAGCAGTGGATGGATGCAAGTTATCCAGTCAAAAGGATGATAAATAACCATGCTTCAGGGGAAGAACAAACACAAGAAGAGGGAAGGAAGCCATCATATAAGAAGCAAGCAAATGAGAGTTGCAAGAAAGACAATGAGAGTTGCAATGGCAAGCAATGGGCTGGATCGAAGCCCAGTGTTCGTTTTTGGTACAGTCTACAAGACGTCCTTTGTTAAAAGCTCTCTGTAGGCGAGACCTAAAAAAAGCAACTACTGAGCTTGAACTGTATTTGGAGATTCAGATCCAGATCATCTCTTTCATCTGTGCCTAGCTGTGTTAGACAGAGTGCACATACACAGCTTATTTTGGAATCTGAAATGTCCATCTATTATGTAACAACGAGTCCTGCATCACAAAACCACCAACCTGCTACCATTATCTGCAGCTTTCTTGAAGTGTATAGCTTCTAAATAATGCACCGTATACATTGTTTGTTTTGCTTTATATAAAATTTGCTGTTTAATTCCAAGTCACAGTAATGGCCTATAGGATTCAGTTGATGGCGCTGCAGGCCTGTATGAATTCCAATGTTCATGTGCGAGGGAACAGTCCCTCCCTTGTGTTGGATGAGAGCTCAAGATCTTGACCAAGTAGTCATGTGAGTGCTAGATGTTTATGGCCACTCTCAAATGGACAGCTGGTCGCATGTGTGTGTGCAGCTGCTTGTTGTTTCTTCATCTTATTTTAAGTTTAGTATTGTCTCCCAGCAGACAACTACGGGGTCCTACTGACCTTACCTGTGCTTAAATCCTTTAGAAATGCCAGTCAATGATAGGCCTTTTCTATCTTTTTATGTGTGAAGTTCTCCGCCGGACTGCGGAGTCTCTGCACTCGTAAATGTCCTATTAAAATGCAGTTTTGTGAATACTGAAAAAGCACAAACTCACAAAAACGTGTACGTGTACCTTTGTAAGTCAGGCCCTGCAAGTGTAATTTTGCTACTAGTGAAATTACTAGTAGTAAAATTACACTTGTAGTTTGTGAATATGAAAAAGTATCAAAGTTACTACAGCAAGGATAAACTTAGTAGTTTACACAAAAGTATAAGTTTATCTTTATGAATCTGGCCCCATGTATTTATATATAACATCTTGGGAATATCAGTGTTTTTTCAGTTTTTATTCATAAAGATAACTGTACTTTAACCTTTGTTTTTTAGCAATTTTTTAAATTATATGCCTCATGCAACAGTTCCCTGCACCAAAACAGCTGTGAACAGATAGCTAGGCACTCTAGTTAGTGTTAAGTATTCAAATCCAACGAAAATCCCTGTTTTGGTTGGCGTATAACATTGGTGCCATTTGTCGATTTTGAAAAACCTTTCCAAATAATTAGCATAAATCTAAAAAAGTTGGAATGAAAAGTTTCACACAGCTCCATTTGGGTAGATAAAGGGGTGGGGTCTTCTTTCTTTCTTTAAAATCTATATTCGATCGCTTGTCAGAGATTATAAAAGCACAATTTCATTACATGCACATTAAATATACAGTACAGACAATATTGCAAATCAGATAAAACTTTCAGAATCTTCATAAGGCTTTAGTTGATTGAACCATGGATGCCATGTTTACATACATTAAATTCATGATTACAGTAATTAGTTGATTAGGTTCTCGGGCTACCCTGGGCCTTTCTCTTTCTCGTACATGCCCACAGAAAAGTAGCTATAGAGAAACAGACAAAAGGGTCTGAGAGAGACTTTAAAAAGTACAGTGCCACCCTACATTGTGTAAAATTGGCACCTTAAAATTGGGAGAATAAAAGCTTCTCTTTCTGTTTGATAAAATTTACAGAACAAAACAAGGTGAAGGTCTGACTGGGACGACTGGTTATCGCATGGGCATGGGATCAAATCTGAGTGCCTAAATTGCTTTTCTGAGAACCCTAGCATTAAAGGAATAAGGTTCATGCGAAAACGCATGTGGATGAATCTATGCTGTCTAGACGAGATGCTGGATAGATATGAAAATCCTTCCTCTGTTCTTTGAGGGATAAGGTCATAAGTGAGTGACACTTTTTGGAGTCGGTTTGTTTCTCTACGGACGAAGTTTGGCCTCGGCATAAATGCTTCAGTTATTTTCTGTTTGGAGACCCTTCTGCAGGATGCAGGTTCCCTGAATAGTTCTCCCAGTCCAATTGCGCTCAGTTCAGCCTCTACATATCTGAGCCAGCCAATCTTATTGTAATGCTCCAGCTTCAGGCAATACACTGTGTTAAGTTGACTGTGGTCCTGCGTCAAATAGAAAACCATAGCAAAATTGGCGCCAATCTGATAGAGTCTGCCATATAAGGCAGCCCCAATTCGCTATGTAAAATGTAATTGGAGAAGCACTGGGAAAGCGACACCCTGTTTTTAGAAAAGCTATCTTCTATTGTTTGAAGTTTCTCAATCTGAGCCATCCCCCAGACTCCCGCCCCGTAAGGTGCCGCTGCCTTTGTTTTTTCAAGGTATATCTTTTTAATAGGGTCCAGGGGACTTGCACCTAACTTTTTAGCAAAGCCCTTGATGACTTGGAGACTTCGTTCCATACTTAGGGCTCTTGCAGTAACCAGGTTTACCCAAGAGTATTTTTTGTCGAATAATACACCAAGGTATGGAAAGGATTCTACTACCTCAATTTTCTTTGATCCCAGATGGAAATAAGGGGGTTTTGATCCTTTGCCTGCTCCTGCTATGATGATGAAGGATTTTGATGTATTCACCCTTAGGTCTAATGAGGCCATGAATGAGGCATATGATGTTATTAAGCCTTGCAGAGCTACCCCTGTCCTGGCGAATAAGACAGCATCGTCGGTGTATGCCAATATTGGGAGGGGAGTGCGTTCAAAGATGGGCACGTCCCCGGGGGAGCCAGTCAGGGCAGCCTCCACCCCGTTTGTGTAGATGGAAAAAAGAAACAGGGCAAGGACGCAGCCCTGTCTGACTCCTCTCTCAATCTTAAACGAACGTGTGCATTCCCCATTGATGCCATACCAGACACAGACGGTGGTATTGCCGTATAGCTGTCAGGTGAAATTAATTATTAGTGGGCCGATCCTCATCCCTCCATCATAGGCCACAACTTATGGTGTGATACACAGTCAAAGTCCGCTGACAGGTCCATAAAGTCTATGTAGATCTTCCCGCCTTTGACTTTGGCATATTTGTCAATGCAGAGAGAGAGGTTGAGGCATTGAACGACAGTCCCCTTCCCCCTCTGGAAACCATATTGTGCCTGCATCAAGATGTTATGTTCCTGGGCCCAGTCCTCCAGTCTAGCTAGTAAGATCCGGCCAATGAGCTTGGCTGTGGTATTCAGTAGGGAGATAGGTCTGTAGTTCTTAGGCTTGCCTCTATCCCCTTTCGGTAAACAGTCTAAATATCGAGTTTTTAATTTCGACCTACAATAATATCGAGTTTGAAATATCGTAGGGACACAATATCGAAGTCAAGAATATCAACGACCAGAATATCGATCTTAAGGTAAGAAATATCGTTTTTGTTAATATCGATGTTACTAATATCGATATTTATATTAGTGTTATGTATTTTATTATGTATTTTATATGTTTGTGTTTATATTTTTTGTTAATTATTGTACTAGTTTTAGAATATATGTATAACATTTTTAGAAGTTAGTAATTTTTTTGGGAGTAAATTATGCGTTTTAGTACCGTAGCGGGTTGTGGGTTTATAGGGGAATAGGGTGGGAAGTAATTTAATTGTAATTAAGTAATTATTTATTTTTATTTATTGGTATTGATAATTAATTTTATGTTAAATAATTATTAATTGGTAATTAATTTTTATTAATTGGTAATTAATTTTTATTAATTCATTATTTGGTAATTATATTAAGTGTATTAATTTATTATTGAAGTGTGTTGTGAGTTTATAGGGCAATAGGGTGGAAAGCAATTTAATTGTAATTAAGTGATTATTTATTTTATTGTTTAGTATTGATAATTAATGTATTGTTAATTAATTATTAATTGGTAATAACTTTTAAATAGATATTTTTATGTTTTGGAAATTAATTTGTTCATTAATTAATAATTGGTAATTAATTGTCATTAATTATTATTTATTGGCATTTATCGATAGTTTATTGTTAATTAATTATTAATTGCTATTTTTTTTAAATAATTATTGTTTTTGGGTATTGAAATTTAATTATTTTTATTTTATTATTATTTGGTAATTAATTGTAAATAATAATTATTTAATTGTATTTATCATCTATTTAATTGTTAATTAATTATTAATTGGTAATTATTTTTAAGTACTTATTTATTGGTATTGTTAATTAATTTATTGTTATTTAATAATTAAATTATTATTTATTTTAAAAAAATATTTTAATTAGTACGTTTTTTTGATCCCTACGCTATCCAACACTTTCCCTACTGTTGCACTCTCTGGAGTTGGAATGGTAATTTTAACCTCTACACTATCCAACACTTTCTCTACTGTTGCACTCCCTAGAGTTGGAATAGTAATTTTAAACTCTACGCTATCCAACACTTTCCCTACTGTTGCACTCTCTGGAGATGGAATAGTAATTTTAATCCCTACGCTATCCAACACTTTCCCTACTGTTGCACTATCTGGAGTTGGAATAGTAATTTTTACCCCTACTCTATCCAACACTTTCCCTACTGTTGCACTCTCTGGAGTTGGAATAGTAATTTTAACCTCTACGCTATCCAACACTTTCCCTACTGTTGCACTCTCTGGAGTTGGAATAGTAATTTTAATCCCTACGCTATCCAACACTTTCCGTACTGTTGCACTCTCCGGAGTTGGAATAGTAATTTTAACCTCTACGCTATCCAACACTTTCCCTACTGTTGCACTCTCTGGAGTTGGAATAGTAATTTTTACCCGTACGCTATCCAACACTTTCCCTACTGTTGCACTCTCTGGAGTTGGAATAGTAATTTATACCCCTACGCTATCCAACACTTTCCCTACTGTTGCACTCTCTGGAGTTGGAATAGTAATTTTAACCCCTACGCTATCCAACACTTTCTCTACTGTTGCACTCTCTGGAGTTGGAATAGTAATTTTAACCCCTACGCTATCCAACACTTTCCCTACTGTTGCACTCTCTGGAGTTGGAATAGTAATTTTAACCTCTACGCTATCCAACACTTTCCCTACTGTTGCACTCTCTGGAGTTGGAATAGTAATTTTAACCTCTACGCTATCCAACACTTTCCCTACTGTTGCACTCTCCGGAGTTGGAATAGTAATTTTAACCTCTACGTTTTAACCCCTACGCTATCCAACACTTTCCCTACTGTTGCACTCTCTGGAGTTGGAATAGTAATTTTAACCTCTACGCTATCCAACACTTTCCCTACTGTTGCCCTCTCTGGAGTTGGAATAGTAATTTTTACACCTACGCTATCCAACAATTTTCCTATTTTTGCACTCTCTGGAGTGGGAATAGTAATTTTTACCCCTACGCTATCCAATATTTACTGTTTTAGTTAATGTAGTGTATAATTTATTTAACAATTTTTTTTTAATTTGTTATATATATTTTTATATTTTTATTTATATTATTGTTGTATGTGTATGTATGTATTTATAATTTATCAAATGTTTTTTAACAATTTATAAATTATTACAATAATTAATTGTAAATATTATTAAGTAAGTATATATATTATATTTTATATGTATATGTTTAATTTTTTTTACATTATATGTATTACTTATAATTTTAAACATATTTTAACTATGTTTATTTTAAATATATGTATCATTTACTTTATTTTACATTATTTTTTAACATTATAAAAAAACGATATTTTTAACGATATTTTTGACAACGATATTTTTTTTTCCGATATTTTTGTACTTACCATAATGTAGATAGGACTTCGACACTCTTGACATCGATATTTCGGCTCCGATATTTTTGACGTCGATATTCTGTCAGTGATCCCCCTTTCTTAGAAATTGGCACTATTATATTGTGCTTCCAAGACGGTGGAGGGCCCTCTATCACTATACTGTTAAATACATTGGTTAATAAGGGGGCCCACAGATCATAATTGTCTTGAAAGAGGTTGATCAGCACCCCGTCTGGCCCTGGTGCCTTCCCTGGGACACAGGCCTCCAACCCTTTTAGGACTTCACTAAGTGAGAATTTTAAAATACCTTGCGGTGGGTGACTTACTTCAGCTGGCGGGGGTGATATCAGAGCCAAAGTTACCTTCAAAGTAACCCACCCATGCGTCCTCGCTTATGTGTACGTCCAAGGACGGATCTTTAAAATAGGGAGTGTTTATGACTTTCCAGAACTCGCTGCTACTGCCTGAGTTAGCAACCTGCTGGAGATCATTCCAAGCTTTCTCCCTAATGTCCTTCTCTCTTTTATTTCTAGAGGTCTTATAGTCTCTACTTAATATTCTTATCTGTACTGGATCTCTCGGATGGGTTTTTAAAGCATTAACAAGGGCTCTTCTAGCTGACGAGCATGGGGAGTCAAACCATCCTCTGGCCCTTGGACCGTTTGCGCGCTTGGGACGGGTCAATGCGTCTTTTATTTTCTCTATCAAGGCTCTGAACTGGGAGACTAATAGTGCTGAGGCGGACTCCTCGGACAGACATAATAAAATATCAACCCATGTTTGTGCTATGAGTACAGGTGCCAGATTCTGTTTCACCACCTGCACCCACTTCAGTTGGTACCCGTTTTTCCTGGTTAGCGAGATGTTTCCTACTACCTGTTGTTGTTTGTTCAACTTATGGGGGATGCTTAGGTGGCTAAGCAGGATTGCGTGGTCACTGTAACAGGTAAAAGTAGTATCTATATGGGCGACTTTCCCACTTACTGTAGAGGAGACTAGGATGAAGTCAATAGTGGATTCATAATTAATCCTCCTAAATGTTTTCCCTATATTTCCCACATTTGTGTTATTTATTATCTCCAAGTTTCTTATGTAGAGGAGACTGTTTAAGCTGTCACCGTAATCATTATGGGTGAAATGAAGGAGGGAATTGCCCTGGTAGTCTTCAAGCCCGCACACCGTGGCCTCTTTGTACCTACAAAGGTAAGCGTTAAAATCCCCCACCCAGATATTTGCAGGGCCCTTTTTTGTAGAAGAGTTTATTCTATCTATCGCCCTAGTTAGTTTGTCTACCACTAGCTTCATGCGAACCCCAGTTTTGTTGTTTTAAAAGTTAATTAAAAGTCAGGGTCTATCATCTGTACCTTCCAGTAAAAGCATGCGGAAGTGTTTGTTCTGGGATCGGACCATCTTTACTTGCAGGGGGAAGGTGTTAGATATTAGGGATAATAGTCCCCCATTCGCTCTACCTGACACTGAGTCTACTGCAGCTTTATAAAAAGACTGGTTACCTGAAACAAAGACGGGCTCCGTGGCCCATGTTTCCTGAAAGCAAATGACCTCCTGGGGATGCCAAAATCTGTGCCACTGGGCATTGCCTAGCTGTGGGGTAATTCCTGCCACGTTCCAGGAAGCTAATCTGGCCTTACTAATGCTGGCCATACTCAGAGTTTGGGGACTCAGCATGCTCTCCTGTATTGTAGGGACTGAGTTGTCTGGAAAGTTGGTAATCTCAGTAAGAGGAGAGGTTAGTCAGTCGCTGGTTTCCAGATCTGAGAGGGCAGCAAATCTATTGTCAAGCCCCACCCCCACAATGCTACTATGGCTCCCTCCGTGACTCATTTGGAGGCCTGGTCTTTGCCTCTGACCCCTACCCTGTATTGGGCCCGGCGTGTAAAAATGTTCCCGGGGTAGGGGTATGATCTGAGTACTCCTGGCTGACATTCTGTGGCGGTTGTTTAAAAGTGAATTAGCCACATATACATTGTTGAAATGTACCACCATACAGTCACCATCGATAGATTTGATAGAGCCGCCCAACCATCCCACTCTCCAGGCCATAATAATTTCGCTGGACAGCGGGTAGTTCCTCATTCCTGTAACTATTAGGGGGGTGTGAGAGCCAATGCAAACATTTGTCCATTAGCTGGGAGGTAGATTCAAGCTGATTGTCCCACAATGGAGGAGCATTTGCCAAAACCAGAACTAGGGGGGAAGCTGCAGGTGGAAGATGTAGAACTTGTTGTGGTTGGTTTCCTGTGCTCACCCCTGGTCTAGCTTGTATTTGATTTGTCTGTACGTCAGGGCCTGTGACCCCCGGGGCTCTGGATCCCTGGTGTGCAGAGCCCATTGTGCCCATTGTACCCTGTGGTGGTAAGGTTTGGCCCTCCGTAGGTATATTATGGCGGGCGATGGCGTTAGCTGTAGAAGATGACCCACCAGGGAGTATGACCGAAGTTAGTGAGGAACATGCCGAAGGCGGACCTGAGGTAGAGTTTTGTCCGCAATGAAAGATACAGGCTCCATACGCGGGGGTTCAAGGGGGCGGTAGAGCGCTGCGTTTAGGCCCTCCAGGCCGGCTAGTCGCTCTCCAACGGCTGTTAGTTTAGTTAGGATTGGCTCCAGCAAAGAGGACATCAAATTACTTACTCCAACCCAGAAAGCGTCATTGAGTGTTACAGATGGGTAAACGGTGTTTGCACTGGGTGATAATAGGGGACTCTCTGTGGGCGTCTTGAAGTTTCCGCTGTTGGGCTCCGGGGCACGAGTCGGTTTTGTTAGCTTGGGCTTAGGCTTCGAGATTCCACCGCCCCTTCATCGCTTTGCTGGTGGGTCATTGGAAGAGTCAATGAGAGGGGAACGCTCAGGCCCTCTTCTAATTACGGCAGATTTTGCTGGTGAGAATGACAAAATTTCCACCCCAGTACATAGTGGGTTCGGGGATGTTGTCATTTGTAAGGACTGAGTATGGGGAGTGTGGGGGACCTCCTCTAGGGCGCTCCCAGTGGGTGACCCCTGTGGGAGAAGGAGGGGTTCCTGAGATAGTCGCCTTTCGGTGAGTTCAATTTCGTGGGTAAGTACACTTGCAGCTCTGGACAAAAATGCATCCAGCGTTGCTACTGCCCCCCCACTTTCTCCATGTGTCCTTTCCTCTTCACCATCGTGTCAATAAAAAAACTGAAAGCACAGTACCTTGTATCGGGCGCTGGACGTTAGAGGGGGGCCCAGCCCAACCTCTGACGGGCATGGACGGGCCCGCTCCTTGGCCCAGGCTTCGCCCGGGCGTGGCCTGGGCACGTCCCACGGGTCGGCGTCTCCGATTTAGCACGTTTGGCAGCGCGAAGAATGCTGGGGGTCGTAGTCTGCCCAGCCGGGACTCCGGTGTTCTCCCCGGTGTCCCTGCGGGAAGCAGCGGCATCTACGGTGCGCCGCGGGCCGGCGTCTTCGATTTAGCGCGTTTGGCAGCGCTAAGAATGCTGGGGGTCGTAGTCTGCCCCGCAGCGTTTCCGGCGTTCTCCCCCGGTGTCCCTGGGTGAAGCAATGGCATCTTACCGCCTGCGTTCAACTTCAATGAACTGTACCCAAGCTGTTCTGCTCCACAGCCAGCGCTCCCTGCACCATGCTCGGATGGCTTCACAAAGGGGTGGGGTCAAAAATGTTCTGTTTTCCTATTTCAACTGCCGTAGCTAAATTTGCTCTCCATTAAAGAAAAGCCGTAGATCAAAGTTGTATCACTGTCACAACATTGTACGTTTATGCAGAAGTGTACCTTTGCTTAATTTAGAAAATCAATTCAGACAAATTTTCACCCAAAAAAGATTCTGGGCAGGTTTTGAAGGATTAAGGGGAAAAATGCTTTAATATATCTTTACCATACATTCACAGATCCTTCTCAGAGCTGGATCCTTAAATCCTCTGAGGATACAAAATGAGAAAAATAAATAAATATCAATGGAAGAGGACTCATTTTTTTCCCTTTGTCCAATGCAGGATTCATGGTTCCTCAGGGGATTTGGGGATCCAGGAAATCTGTTCGGCTTTCAGCAAGTAAACATTTTTAATGCAGCAGCCATTATAGTATGACAGTCTCAGAAGCCATCATCCTGACAACATTGACGGAGGTATTATAAGGGGGATGGGTGAGCATGCACTTACTGGGTCAACACCAAATCTTAAATAAAATTCACACAGCAGTATTATTCTTTGAGGCTGAAGTGTATTCAGCTGAATGACATGTGGAGCTCATGCAGCTCCGGCAAAATGTCTGATAAAAAAACCCTAAGATATACCCTTGTTCAGCTAGGGAAATTTACCCAACAGTTCAATTCTTAGGCAAGGCAAACAGTTCTCTATTAATTAGACATGTAACATCTCCTTCGTGGTACAATTGATAACGTTTGCTAAAAGTGCATTCTTGATTCTTCCCACTGTAGATACAAACTTGAGAAACACTTGCCAATGCTCGAGCGAGAATATCATATCTCACTCCCTAGTCTTCCCATGCCATCAGTAGCTGAGTTCTACAAAATACCTTTAATTGTTAGTTGCTGAAACCTATGCGTCCATTAGTGCTGCAGCAAAGCGTTCATGTGGTTTATTTAAGCAAGATGGAATCAGTTTAGGCTTTGTGATTTTGGCCTAAGGCTTACAACCCCCGGCATATGTTGATCCCAGAGGCGTACAGTCAGTAAATGCACTCCTCACAATCTCGAAAAGGATATGACAGATAACATTACAAATGGCACCGATGGCATCTCTAGTGATATCACCTAAGCATTGATTTGAATGTTGTTACTATTGATACAGTATAATTTCTTTGTTTACGGAAGTTGTCATTATTTAATGATGTTAGGTTTTTCAGTTTTGTTTAATGGTATAAATATTGTGAGATCGAAAGTAGTGCACTTTATGGGCGAGTTTTGGTTTTCATGGCAACAGTTATGGTTTGTGTAACTAACCATACCTAACTCACTGCAGGGAATTTTAGGATTTATTTTGTAACCCTAACTGCACTTTAACTGTGTTTTTTTACTCAAATTTCAGAGGATTTTGTTTTAAAATATAAGGTGTAAATTTGAGATCAGATAATATGAGGCCTGGCATGTTGGGGGCCCATAAGTAAAATCCAGCTCTCAGGGCCACTTTGCTGACTAAAGTTCTAAATGGGAATTGCAGCTCAGAGAGGTTGCCAAAAATATGGGACCTATCTATTATCTTTTCAATCTGTAAGAAATGGGATAGGGAGGACACCAGTTGTCATAGACCAATTTCACTTTTAGAGAGCTCTCTTATGATCCTGAGTAGGATCCTTTTGGGGGCACTATTGGATTGAATTGGGCCATGAGTAAAGACGTCTTTTAGAAGGTGTAGCTGAATTTGCAGGTGGGCATGGGCACAGGGGTGCAGCCGGCATTACAAGACTGTGGGGAGGTGAGGGCAATGATATAAAAAGTGAGTGCTGTTGGGTATTTGAGTAGTTCAGGTGCCTCGTGGGTATAATCTGGAGAAGTTGGTTCAAATACAGTAACAAATGGCATATGTGTAATTACCATACATTGGTTAAAACCTGATACAACATAATGGCTAATTCACAGAGGGTTGTGCATTTTTAGCTACTTTCAGGATAAAATAGCACTTAACATGGGAGTCACGTTATCCTGAAGCACGTTATGAGAATATAACAAACATGGGAACAAGCTTATATAGAAAAATCTGTTTTTTAATGCATAGATGTCTCTCAGATGTATTCTACTTAATTATTTCTTTTGGAATCTTTTAGATAAATAATTAGTTCGAAAAGATGCAAGCTTACAAAAATCTGCTGTTAAGTTTCAGTTTCATCAATTTGTGGGTATTTTGTTTACTGGATTACAGGAATTATAATTGTAATGTATTCATGGGTTAACATTATCATATCAACTTTAAAACAATTATATTAAGAGCAGAATAGATACTTTGATAATCAGCCAAACTTTGCAACTCATTTAATAATGAAACATAAATCTTTTATGAAAAGTCAACAATAATAGGTGTTTTGCCACCGCTAGATTTTGCCATTAGTTCCTGTAAAACAGTATAATTATACAGCACCTGGTATGATTATAGGAATTTTATGAGCCTCACTTAAACTGTCTAAAACCAATGCTTTAACTTTTATTTATTTTTATTAGAAACTAATGGTTTAGTGCACATTTTCATATAGCCCCCTTTCTGCTCATTTTTATCTACACCACTGTTTTTCTGTATGGGGTTTAAGGTCTCTTTATTGATGTGGTTTGTTATATTACAACTGGTTTTTCAGGGCTTTATCATATCTTTGCCTATCAAAGCAGTCTGGAGTTGAAATAAAACATTTATGTCATCCCTTCTCTTTGCCTTTCTTTCCAGTATGGTTAAATAAACTGACAGCCATCTTTGGCAAGGACCTTAATAAACTAGCCATCTGATTCCAGAAAGCATTTAGTGTGGCCACAACTATCTGAGTCTATGGTTAATGAGTGAAATCAGATGATAGTATACAGATCAGTATACCTTGCACCTCCTTCACTAAGAAACCAACTTTTTTTCAGCTATTGTCTTGTAATTTGCTGTCACGTACTGGGCATCATAAGGCAGCATTCTTGCTAAGACCTATGGATGCAGCGGACCAGAAATAGCCTGGCATCTTAAACAACCAGCGAATCCCTTTGCATTACTCAGTTTTATTCAGATAGAAGCTGATCTTTAAGGTACTACATTTCACTTTTTGAATGTGTTGAATCTGTTTATTAAGAGTAAATGCATGCAGATCCAAATGACCATTACCATTATGCGACATTACCTCTTTCTCCAAACGCAAATAATAAAGTAAGCTCAAACTAACAGATGTCAAATAAAACAGCACCATAAAGATAAGCAGAATGTGATGAACAAGCCTCAATCTGATTCTTATTCCCATAAAAACCTTCCTGTGCAGCGGCCATAGTCAATTCAGAAGTAGATCTATTCTGGCCCGTAATACACATGGAAGCTGACAGATAGGCTCAAACCAGCATGTCAAAGCAGCACCCAAAAAAAGAAAAAATTATATACCTCTAAGTCTGGATGGAAGTCTGCACGGAAGATCAAGGAAACACAAGCCAAATCACTTGTCAGTTCACCATGAAATCCTGGCTTTTTAGTCACCGTTATGTGCATTACAGGACTTTTTTCTTTTCACTTGTAACATTGTTGGTTTCGTGAAACAAATCCTGTCTTGCAAAGTGCTTTAGATTAAAAGTAAGGACTTGCTGAAAGTGTCACACATGGAATATAGCCATTTGGCATATATGAGTGTACCCTACAAGTCATTATTTCACGTGAATGCTTTTTTAAATAGACTAACAGATAGATGTTTGGTCCATATCAACTCAGGGCAGATCCTCACATAGAAGCACAAGTACAGCTATTATAGACATGATGTCATTTGGGAACACAAAAATTAGAGATTTCGAGAATAAAATGGGTGGAATTTAATTCCTCCATTAACATGCAATGGAACTGGGGAAGTTTTTTATGTTTAAATCCATTTATTGGCTGTGTCAACAAACAAAGCCACAATACCATTGTCAACCTTAGATATAAGATTGAAAGAAAGAAGACAAATTAATGTACACCCTTCATCCCACATATGCCAAGGGTTAAACAAGTCTAACAAGCCTTACTGCAACAGGTTTCCATTAAATATTCCCCCAAAGATTGCAACTATAAGCAATCACAGCTGCTGTTGGTGAGCTCAGTGGGGAACATGATGCAGAGAGAAGAAAAAACTTACAAATCACCACATATCTGCCATGCAACTAAAGCCACATCAGCAGTGAGGAAACCCCAGGGCACACGTCACTGAGGAATTTCTCATCTGCCAGGCATGTCAAAGGGAACCATCCCAGATGCCGTGCTAATAGTCAGCCTGGACTAAGGATGTGTTTGCCAAATCAAAAAATCAATCAAATCAACATATTTTCTTTTTCCTTTTACAGCACCCTCAATTTGTCTGGAAAGCTCACTGATCCCTTGGATATCAGGTTCTGTTCTCTTCCTGATCAATGTGATGGAATGTAGATCCGGAAAACACAACTTGTGACTATCCTCATCATCACAGTTCTCTTCTGCAACGTGCATGGAGAATCTGCTCTCTGCACTTTGCAGAGCATACCTTTTCCAATGTATGACAGATAAAATTATAAAGATGCAAATGATCTTATGTCACTTTTATACCAACTAGGGTGAGATGCAGCATTGAGTGGGATTCTGACCATTTTACGTGAAATATTATGTGCCCACTTGGACGTTATGTGCCATTGGGATGTGATGAATTTCATAACAGTACAACATGTGGTCATTTACATCTTTAAAATGTTATGTTATACATTTAACCCAGTACCATATCATTATGAACAGATGTTACGAGTTGGCAACCGACGTTTTCATAATGAACTTATTTCAGGTCTCAACACTGATTACATGATCACATGACACATAAATGTAATAATATTGAGTGTGGTTATTTCTTTTTCTTCTCATTAATATTGTCTCCAATGGATTCGAATATTTGTATTTTATTCAGTTGGTTCAATACACTGTTTATAGTATTGCTTTTTAGTTGTTTGTTGCCCTAAGATTGCGCCCAGTGCCACACTATAGTCCGTTGTCTATGTTGTATACTATTTGTAGGTGTGGGCTTTTGTGGCTGATCATCAGGGGTGGGTGCTTGTGGTGTTACACGCCCCTCATAAATATATTTTCTGGTAAATAGTTAGGTACAGGTGCATTCAGTCGGGTTTGGTGAGGTGTCTGTTGTACTTCACCAGGACTTTTTACATACACACAGACAAAAACGCACACACACTCTCTCCATCTCTATGTTTTGAAAGTCTTTAAAAATGTTATTTTACACAATATTGTGTTTTCTCTCACTTAGTACTCCTACCGGTCTGCATTCCTCTCCCTTTTCACTGCCCCTTAAGAACCTCTCATGTGCCCTGTTTGTGGTATAATGTATTCTAACATTATGCTGCTGGAAAATCTGAAGCTCACCCCCCCCAATCTTATTGACTAAGCTACGCCCCTGCTGATCATGTGATCAAGGCTTTCGCTGCCGAAACACTTTGAGAGTTGGTATCTAAATAAAGCTCTTTTGAATCCAACTGTCTTGAGTGAGCACTGATTTATGCAATTTTTGGATTTTTCAGACTAGGACACTCCTCAAGTCGAGCACTAAACCTCAGAGTGGTAGAGGGTGCAACCAGAGCCTGTTTTGAGGACTATATATGTAGTCCTCCAAACGGGCTCTGGTTGCACTATCTACCTTTCTGAGTTGGAGCACTCAACTGGATATATATATATATATTCACTGAAAAAAACCAAAAGGTTACAGGGACGTTATAGTTAGGCTTACATTTCACTCGTACAAAACCAGAGAAATTCAGCAGTTAGCTAACTATAACTCGTGCCCTCGCAATGCACTGCTTATGACCTCACATATTATATCACTCAAGACATGGTCAGTGACATCACTGATGACATCTCAAATGACATCATTGATGACATCATCCACATAATTTCTGACGCACACCACTCACACCCCAATATAACCTTTCATACACCCACTCCAACTTCCACACGACCGTTCTCAAAACCATTGACAGACCCATACCCATTTGGTTTTTTCAGTGAATTTCGAAGGTTTTTTAAAATTCTATTTCCTAACTGTAACACCCTTGTAACCTTTGTTTATTCCAGTGAATTTCTAAGGTTTTTCAAATGCGAATTCCCAACTATAACATCCTTGTAACCTTTGGTTTTTCAGTGAATTTCTAAGGTTTTTTTAATTCTATTTCATAACTATAACGGCCCTGTATTTTTTTCTATAATTAGATATTGAGCATTACATCTGCATGGTGTACCACTTACTGTTGTATTTGTCATCTATTTATTTAAAAAGTACATTAATCATCTTATTGCAAGATATTTTAGATTTTTACGATGATGTCACAATTGCCAAGGACACACAGTGGATACCGCGTGTTTTTGAGAAAGTGTAAAACACATATAAAGACATATTTTAGATAAAGTTTCAATGTAGCTGTTTAGTAAGATACTAATTTAACTTTCCTCTTTGTATTCATTTGTTGAAAAATCTACATCTAAAATGCATTTTCCTTGTTCGCGGCAACACTAGAAGTTGCAATGATGTCGATGGTCACGAATCCCGCGTGTTTTTGACAAAGTTTTAAACATATATATAGACATGTTTTATTTAAAGTTTGAGTCTAGCTGTTTAGTAAGATATTGATTTAACTTTCCCCTTTGTATACATTTGTCAAACAAGTACATCCAAAATGCATTTTCCTTATTCGCGGCGACACCGGAAGTCGCGAGGACGTCTGTAACCACAACGATCGCACATTTATTTATAAAGTGTAAAACACATATGTGCATACATTTTACAGTATTTTAGACACTAGGGATTTATTACTGCACTGTTTAAAGTCATATTTGTATAGGGAGTTTGTATAAAAACAATCTTTAAAACTGATTTTCCGTTTTCGCGATGATTCTGGGAGCCGCTATGATATTGTGTAGCCGGGATCACCGCAATACGTCGAGAATTTACAAAACAAAAGCAGGCATTCACTAGCCACAACCACATACAAAACTTATAACTGCAAAATAGATTATAACTAGCACACTAAACACATTACTATCTAAAAGACTCTATAATAGCATGTATAACTCCCTAAATACCTCTATAACACAGTGTATAACTCTTTCAGTGGAACCTGTGACTTCATACATCACTATATCAGTAAGTCTCTCATTCACTATATAAGTATTTCAGTGGATCTGTGAGATGGTGCATCAGTCTATCAATGATTCTGTAACAAACTGCGTGACTGTCTCAGTGCATCTATGACTGGGTGCATCTGTGTCTCAATGGGTCTGTGATTGGTTGCATGAGTGCCTTTGTGCATTTGAAAGTAAGTATATGACTGTCTGACTGGATCTGTGAGTGGATACATGAGTGTCTAAGTGGGTGTCTGAGTTGGTGAGTGAGTGGGTGCATGGCTGTGTGAGGGGGTCTGTGAGTGAGTGCATGAGTCTCTCAGTGGGTCAATGAATGGGAGCGTGAGTGTCTGAGTGGTTCTGTGTTTGGGTGCATGGGTCTTTGAGTGGGTGTGTAAGTCTCTGAGTGTATCAGTGACTGGGTGCATAAGTCTATGAATAGGTCTGTGAGTGGGTGTGTGGCTGACTGTATGGGTGTGTGAGTATCTGAGTGGGTATGTGAGTGGGTGTATGAGTGTCTGAGTGGATCTGTGAGTGGGTGTATGACTGTCTCAATGGGTCTGTGAGTGAGAGCATAAGTCTCTGAGTGGGTGAGTGAATGGGTGCATGCATGAGTGTCTGAGTGGGTCTGTGACTGGGAGGGTGAGTGTCTGGGTGGGTCTGTGAGTGGATGCATG
Source organism: Calotriton arnoldi (assembly GCA_963921515.1). Taxonomy (NCBI): domain Eukaryota; kingdom Metazoa; phylum Chordata; class Amphibia; order Caudata; family Salamandridae; genus Calotriton; species Calotriton arnoldi. The sequence continues at coordinate 283,218 of CAWUFW010016552.1, forward strand.
AGTATTTGAGTGGGTGAGTGAGTAAGCGGGTGTGTGCATATCTGAGTGAGTCTGTGAGTTGGTGAGTCTCTGAGTATATGAGAGAGTGACAGTGCATAAGTCTCTAAGAAGGTCTGTGACTGAGTATGTGAGTGACTGTATGGGTGTGTGAGTGGGTCTATGTGTGTCTGAGTGGATCTATGAGTGAGTGTATGAGTGTTTAAGTGGATCTGTAAGTACATACGTGAGTGTATGAGTGGGTCTGTAAGTGGGTGCATGAGTCTCTGAGTGGGTCTGTACATGGGTGCGTGCCTCTCCGAGTGAGTCTGTAAGTAGGTGCATGAGTATCTGAGTGGGTCTGTGAGTGGGGGCATGAGTGTCCAGGTGGGTCTCTGAGAGGGTGTAAGAGTCTCTAAGTGGGTATGAGACTGTGCCCATAAGTCTATGAGTGGGTCTCTAAGTAAGTGTGTGAGTCTCTGAGTGGGTCAGTTCATGGGTGCATCACTCTCCAAGTGAGTCTGTAAGTGGGTGCAGGAGTACCTGAATGGGAATGTGAGTGGATGCATGAGTATCTGACTTTGTATGTGACTAGATGTATAAGTGTGTGAGTGGGCATGTGAATGGGTGTGTAAGTGTCTGAGTGAGTTTGAGAGTGCGTAGATGAATCTGTGACAGTGACCAGCGAGGATGTGTATATAGATATAGATACTTTGTGTTCTATATTTCCACCAATATTCGTGGTGTCCCCACAATATTCACGATGTCCACGTGATGGTACATGGGGGGCCATTCTGGCTGTCGCGTCGTCATCATTAACACCCCCATTTCTCAAACATGGGGTCAGAGTACCTCTACCCTTACCACTTATGTTAGCTTTGACAGAAATTTTCAGCCCAGGGACCGTTCTCGATCAATAAAATGGTGGTCTCAACTTTCTGCTCAGGTTGCACCCAGCCACTCACAGCATTCCCGCTGGTGCGTGCATTCGCGATATACTGTGGTGTTGCCATGAAATATCCACGATCACGCAAAACCTTCGTGAAATATTCGCGGCCAGAGATATCACTATATTGTTCGGATTTAATTTCACAAAAATTACTGAATGGATTTGCACTAAATAACAAACAGCACAATCTGTGTAGCAATATCTACCTTTCTGTCAAATTTGATGTAATTCTGTCCAGCGGTTCGGGCTGTAGCTTCGACAATGCGTTCCTATGGGAATTAACATTACAAACGCACCCTTATTTTGTGCCCCTATTTCGCGGTCCCCGCTGCACGGATTCCTCCCAAACTTTCCATGACACACAGAACCTACATTGACACTTTTTTGGGAAAATGTCATGAATATTGGTCAAGTGACGCCAAAGTTTTAGGCAAGTCAAAAAATTATTTTCCTATAGAAATTAGGTCCTAACTATAACTATCTACTGGCGACTGCCAGTAGGTTATATATATGCATATATATCAACCTGGTGCGCTGCTGGTTGGGGGATGTTGGAAGAGAGGTGGTTGGAGGCCACGCCCCCTTTCTCCACCACTCTGCAAATGCACCTCTCAGAGCACTGCTGGTGGGGGGATGAGGTCCCCTTGCCTCCTGAGGGCCTCAGGACTAAAGTGTACTTCATCCTCAAAGCAGCACTGTGCCAGGAGGTATGTTTGCAGAGTAGTGGAGAAAGGGGGCATGGCCTCTGACAACCTCTCAGCAAACCAGCTGTGTGGGTCTAACTGAAGGTAACAGGAGGGGTAGTTGGCCACCAAGGACCCTCAATAGCCAAGGGGATTTCATCCCCCTACTAGTAGTGTGCAAGGAGGCATGTTTGCAGAGTGGTAGAGAAAGGGGGTGTGGCCTTCTACCAGGTCTCAGCAATCCTACTGTGTGGGACTTAATGGATGTAACAGAAGGGGTAGTTGGCCCCCAAGGACGTCCTTGGGGGCCAACTACCCCTCCTGTTATCTCCAATATGTCCCACATAGCGGGATTGTTAAGAAGTCCTCGGAGGCCATGCCCCCTTTCTCCCCTACTCTGCAAACACAGCTCAAGGTACTAGTGGTTAGGAGATGAAGTTCACGTTTACTCCTGAGGGACCTTGGGGGCCAAGAAGCCCTCCTGGTACCTCCTGATACCTCCTGTAAGTCCTACACAGCGGGATTCCTGAGAGCTGGTTGGTGGCCCAGCCCCCATTCTCCACCACTCTGCAAATGTGATGAGTAGTTAAAAACCATAGAAATTCACTGAAAAAACCAAAGGTTACAGGGATGTTATAGTTAGGAATTAACATTTAAAAAGCCTTAGAATTTCACTAAAAAAACAAAGGTTACAGGGACATTATATTTAGGCTCAGGTGTCACTCGTACAAAACCAGAGAAATTCAGCTGTTATAGTTAGTGAGCTAACTATAACTCGCGCCCCGCAATGCAATGCTTATGACCTCTCATATTACATCACTCATGACATGGTTAGTGACATCACTGATGACATCTCAAATGACATCACTGATGACATCAGCTAAGACCCGCCAACCTACTGTGGATTTAAGGGGCTGCACAACCACTGTTTTACTAAAAACACCCTATGCAAAGGAACTGCTTATAGGGCCTTTTTGATGACACAGCAATTGTCCCCACAACAATCACAGTCAACACAACACTTTAAAACAAACACTGTCAAATCTGGAGAAGCTACAAAAGCTTGAGTTGAGCAAATGGTAGGAGAGACTGTCCCTCCAGAAGTATTTGAACATTGGTCGTATTCTTAGAGGATAGCTAATATTTACAGTTCCAACATTTGCACAACCTGACCCACTCTTACTAGAGGAATGGGTAGAAAACTCTGCACGATGATCCAAAGGAAAGGTTAGTTTGCTGATTGCGTTGAAGGAACATAATTTAACATTCAAAAAGATCAAAAATTTGATGGAAGAATTGCAATCAGAGACTGATCAAATGCAAGTAAGTACATCCCCATTATCTATGGAAGAATGTTTGGAAAAGTATGCATCTGAAATAATACAACGTAAACAGCACAATTTTCTTTGGGACAAAAAAGACTATGACAATGGACATTTGCACATTTGCAAAGTAATTTGATGGGACACACCTCAAAGCAATCAAAGCAAAACATTTACAGCTAAAGGAGGAGAGGAATGTAAAGGTGTTCAGCTCAGACACGTTCTGACATCTAAGGATAAGATTTCTGAGGAGCAGAAAGGATTTAAACACATTAAATGCAAGAGGAGAGGGGAAGGAAAAAATCAACAAAAAACACAGAGAAACATATAAAAAGTGACAAAAGCTCTACATTTAATATAGAGTTTTAAGTCTTGGCCTCTCCATTTGTCCGGCAATTTCTTTCAATTATGTGGAAAGCCATATTGATGTCTTCAAATGTGTTTGCAAATTAAAATAATGTACATTTTATAGCAAGAAAGACCCAAAGGCCCAACCTAATGTTCAGCTTTCAGTCAATAAAGGTTGCAAAAGACATTAGAAATACCATTTAGTTATGGTATGTTACTGAAGATGCAGGGAATTTTGATCTACTTGATGATACTGAACGTCTAACAAAAATGGAAGAATATGTTTTATGTACAAACATTTATTCAACAGTGTTTTCCAATCCCAATCTAAATCCATTCTACAAATGCCAAGAGATAACATTGATGAGTTTTGTGATTTGGTCTACAGGGATCTGATGACACTACAGTGTAAAAAAATTACCCATAAAACATAATTTAACATTACAGGAGAAAAAGGACATTATAGAATGACAATAGTTGTCATTAAACCATCAGACAAAGGAGGAAACTTAGTTATTCTCTGTAGAACAGATTTTTAATGAAGCAATGAGATACCTCAATGACTCTGAGTGTTACAAGAAAATCAGTAAGGAGTATTGTATTGAGTTACAAAACAAAGTCCATCGTATGCTAACTGAGTGGCAAGATAAAGGCATTTTGGGATGAGATGAGTATCAATTTCTCAAGAAATATGCATTCATACCTCTTACCATGTACCTTTTAACTCAAATACATAAAGACAGCTCTAATCCTTCAGACAGACCCATCATTTAATTTAGGAGCAGCCTCTTAGAACATGCTTCAATCTACATGGCTCATTTCTTGTTTCCCTTTGTAAGGCACTCTTATCATATGTCAGGGACACAAAGGATTTAATTGCTAAAATTTACAGCATTTATTGGGAAGAAGACTTTATCCTGGTAACAATGGATGGCTCTTCCCTGTACACTAGTATTAGACATCCAGATGGTGTGGGGGCCTGCAAACACTTCTTCAGAGCTAGGGGAATTATATTTTTGGAACATACGTTAGGGTTGTTGGAAATTATCAAAATTTGCCTGTATGAAACAAAATATTATTTTAAAAAATCAAGGGTCTGCAATGGGTACCTTTACTTCTATGCAATCTGTTCATGGGCTAGGGGAAGGAGCTGGAGGTCCGGACTCAAAAAATGGAAATGTATACACGCAATGTAATATTCTGGTTAAGTTACATAGATTACGATTTTATGGTATGGAAGGGAACAGAACAAGAACTATAAACATTCGTAGGCAATCCAATAAGCAACAATTTGAACATTACTCATAAGTGAACATGAGGTCGACATCACTTGAAATCTTGGATTTAAAATTTACTGTCAATGAAACACACATCAACAGTATACTTTACCACAAAGGTACAAAAGGCAACTTAGTATTGCACGCTAGAAGAAGTCACCCTCCCACATATAGATGGAGCATACCATATTGTGAATTTTGAAGGACCAAGAGAAACTGCACCACTGAAGGTGTATATCTGCAAACACAAGCAGAAATGATGGCAAGATTATGGAAAAGAGGATATTTGAAAAAACTCTCATCCAGTCTGACCGGTTGCTCCCAGTTGGTGCAAAGCAGATAACCAGACACTGGAAGGTAAATTATATGATAGCAAACATACCCAGAATAAAGCAAAGACTAATATGAAACATCTGTTTTATCACGTCATGCTATGAACAATCCAGATCAATACTTTCCAAACAGTGGGGCATTCTAACAAATGAGGCTAGACTGGTCGGTGTCTGAGAGACCAAACCTAATATTACCTACCTCAAATATTCACCCTTGAAGGACAAATTAGGACATAGTTAATTGGAAAAGGAAAAATCTAACACTTGGTTAGCACCTAAGGAAGGTTTTTTTGTATGTGGACATTTCAAAGCTTGTAAACACAACAAAGACATCTTATAATATGACATAGGAATTAATAGCTACAACCAGAGAATTTGAAAACAATTTACATGAAAAACTGACTTTGTAGTTTATGCTATTCGGTGCCTCTGCAACAAATTGTATATAGAGAGTACCACCTTTTTAGTAAAGAAAAGAATACTCAAACATATCTGCAATACCACCAATTACAGCATAGTAAAACATTTAAAAGAAAAACACAATATTAATTCAAAGCTAATGAGCTATTTAGGCACTGATTATATACCAAGACTTCCAAGAGGCGAATATTGGACCCTTATGTTGAGATGTTTGGAATCACATACTATAATCAAATCTGCCTGTCTTGCCCCCATGGGCTTCAATTGTGACAATGAGCTTCATGTACATTTATAAATTGCTGGACCTCCCCTGTCCCAGGTTGGGTCAGACAATTATTGGTTGAAGACATATCTTTTTTATATTGGGTTTATGTGTTCTGTTATTGTTATTTATTCCTTCTTCATGCAATTTGTAAAAAATCTTTGGATGGAAAAGTGCAGTATGTTTATCTGTCAATTTAGTATCAAGAAAAGTTGCCTCTGGGACCTTGTTGTATTAGTAACTTCACTGATAAATTGATAAGATTGTCTGAATTCAGGTACTTAAACCTACATAGGCATTGTGTTGAGAATACTGCAGTTGAAATTCTTATGGAACAGCAAACCTAGGACAAGGAAATGAAAATTTAGGGCCTGGTTTATATTTCAGAGAACAGGATGCTCCGTCACAAATGTGACAAATATCCCAGCTGCCATATTACAAGTGCTATAGGATAGAACACACTTGTAATACGGTGGACGGGATCTCTGCCACATTTATGATGGAGTCTCATGTGCGCTGAAATATGTCAGGTTCTTAGTCCTCTGTTTAAGTGAACAGAAGTCAGTGCAGAGAAATATATCATGCAAAGACGGACAGTAGTAGCGGGGCCAATGTTGTGTAAGGCTTTAAATGTGTCCCTCAGGAGTTTGACGATTACTTGTTTTTGGATTGGGAACCAGTGGAGCTCTTTGAGGAGTGTGGTATTCTGAGTGTGGGGTGGGAGGTTGAACGTAAGCCTGGCCGCTGAGCTTTGCATCGTCCGGAGTCTTCTGGTCAGTTGAGTGTTGTTTCCAGCATAGAGTATGTTTCCCTAGTTCAGCTTGCTAGTGATTAGGGCTTGGGTGATGGTTCTGCCATTGTTGGCAGGGAGCCATTTGGAGATCTTCTTGAGCATCTTGAATGTGTGAAAGCAGGAGAGGAGACTGTGTTCACTTGGCTGGTCATGGTGAGCTGGTTGTTGATTACTATTCCAAGGTTCTTTGCGTGGGTAGGTGGGAGTTGTGTGGGTATGAGTTCAGTAGGCCTTCAGGTGGAGTCCGAGAGTGAGGTGTTTTTGCCAAAGAATAGTTCTTTTGTGTTGAGCTTGAGGCAGTTGGTTTTCATCCATCTGGCACCTTCAGTCATGCAGGCAGAGAAATTGACTAGGTGTTTCGCATCTTGTCAGTGAGAGAAAGTAGGAGCTGGATGTTGTATAGCATAGGATTTAATGTTGATTCCATGAACAATGATAATTCTAGCAAGTGGGGTCATGTAGGCATTGAACAGAGTAGCGCTGAGTAAAGATCGTTGTGGAACTATGCAGATGAGGTTGACGGCTTCCGAGATGAAGGGGGCCAGGCTCACCAACTGGGTGCAACCTGTCAGAAAGGAGCAAAACCAGAAAAGTGCGGGACCTTGAATGCCGGCTTCATGCAGTCATTGTAAAATGACAGACTGGGAGTTGATGTCAAAGGCTGCAGAAAGATCCAGTAGGATGAAGGCCGGGGTGTCACCATTGGCAATTATCATCCGGATGTTGTCCTTGAAGGTAAAGAGGGTGGTATCTGTACTGTAGTTGGGCTCAGTTCGAATTGCGTGGTGTTGACGAGGTGGTTGTCAGTGAGGTGAGTGGCCAGGCATTTGTTAATCATCTTTTCAATTACTTTGGCTTGGCAGGGTAGCAGGGAAAGGGAGTGGTAGTTAGCTAGTGTCATGGGGTCTGCTGATAGTTTCTTATGGAGTGGAGGGACTGTGGTGTGTTTCCAGGCATCCGGGTAAGTAGCTGTGATGATTGAGTGGTTCAGGATTGGGGTGAGGGCTGCGTTGATGGGGTCCAGTTCTTTAATGAAGGCGTGGTAAGTGCAGGGGTCTGAGAGTGCTCCATAGTGTAAGAGCTATACGGTCATTGTGGTATCTCGAGGGGTGACAATGGGCAGATGGTCAGGGTGATCCTCTGGGTGTTGGCAGAGATGGGAAAGGGGGCTATGAGGGAAGAAGGGGCCAGTTGAGACTCGAAGAGTTCAGAAATACTTTTGATCTTGTTGCTGAAGAATAGGGACAGCTGGATGCAGAGTTACCGAGAGGGGGTTATTCCGGTGGAGTTTGCTGCTTTAGAGGAGAATGTTTCACTATGGCAAAGATTTCCTTGGTGCTATTAGTGCTGCTTTCGACGTGGTCGATGAGTTCGGAGTGCTTGGTGGCTCTGACTTGCTTATGGTAATGTCTTAGGGCTGATTGTAGGTGCTCTTGTCAGTGTCATTCTGACTTTGGCTCCATCTGCATTCAAGTTGCTTGCAGTGGCATTTTGCTTTTTTACTCAGTGGAAATATTGTGCCTCTTGTTCCTCTGGAAGGTGTGGAATGTCCTTGAAGTCTAAGGAGAGGATGTATAATCCAGGTGGAATTCATTCTCATAAAGTGAGACATATGGCGTTTTGGCACAGCCAAGTTATTATCTCTGAGATCTATCGGGCACATGCATCAAAATAGAAAATAGCGATTCCCAAATAGCGATTTTGAAGGAATCGCTATTTAGAAATCGCAAAAAGCAATGCATGAAGAAAATAGCGATATAATACAGAATCGCTAAAAATCGCAATTGCATTTTGCGAAATGATAATAGTGACGTGCAAAATCTGGCTTCCCCGAATGCGATTTCAAATTTTGCAAAATCGCTATTTGTGAAATCGCAAATTGCGATTTTGCAAAAAGCGCGTCGCACTGGAAGCAGGCTGATGACATCACAACAAGGAAGTCAGCCAGCCCATGCTTCATTCTGTTGCTAGTAACTGTGAGAGGAGGAAGCAGAGTGCTTTAGTTGGAGACAGGCCAAAAGTGTGTATACCTGGAAGTGTGTGTTGACCACAATGGAGCAAGCAACAGGGGTGGAGACTGCCACGCCCAGGAAACGCAAAGTAAAATTCAGTGAGAGAGAATTAGAGAACCTGATTGAGGGCGTGTCCAAGAGCCATGACAAGCTCTTTGGGAAACTGTCCTTGAAGGTGCCGGAGGCGGAGAAACGCAGGATCTGGCTGCGCATCACGAACAAGGTCAATGCAGTGGGGGTCACACACTGTAGTGTTGATGACCTCAAAAACCGCTGGTATGACCTGCGCAGCCGTGCGAAGGAGCGGATAGCAGACCGCCTGAAGGAGGCAGGGAGTACTGGAGGGGGTCAACCAACAGTCCCCAAAAACACAGCCCTGGAGGAGCTGGTGGAAGCCACAATACAGCCTGAGGCAGTGGTGGGAGTCACCCAGCTGGACACATCAGGTCACAAGGTAAGACGCATGCAACCTTTAACTTCATAGTACTGCCCAAATGTGCCCCCCACAGTCCAACCCCAGTGTACTAATCTAACTCCGGTCCACAATTTCACTCATTACCCAAATGCATTGTGGGAGTTGTAGGCATGTCAGGCATGAGGGGAATAAAACACAACTATGGAAAGTAAAACACACAAATATTGCAGGCCTGTCAGTGAATGTGGTCAGTGATTTATTGAAAAAAAGTCTGCACAATGTCACATGACACAAGCCCATACACAAATTAATATTGCACTGTTTGCCGTCACAGATGCCGCGGATGGAGACAGTGACGACAGTGAATGTCTTCAAATCTCAGACACTCCAGCAGAGACTGACGTGGAGGCACCTGTAGCCCCAGCCAGAACACCCCCCGCACCAACAAAACGCAGACAACAAGTCCCAGCACTGCAACCCATGGAGTCAGATCCGGCTCCTAACGCAGCTCCTGTGACTAGCCAGCCACGTGTGAGCCCCACACCTAGACCCCAGGCTCCGGTTCAACGTAGACGCAGGCGCAGCTCAAGAGACAACATTGCTGTTCTGGAAGACCAAGGTCCGAATGTGTTCGTGGCGTGGAGTCCCAGATGTTGCGGGTGAAGCGCCTGCAGGCAAGACACATGGGGGCAATACACATGCAAATGATTAAATTGGGCAAGGACATCTCAGCAATGTCAGACAGTGTGCAGGCACTCACAACAGCGGTGGTGGAGGGAAACCAGCAGACAAACAAAACAATGCAGGAGCTGACCAGGGCGATGCTTGAGGGGCAGGCAGGGAAGAGGAGAAGGCATCACCAGTTAATGATGCGCATGGCTGGCTACACCCGGTCGAACAACCACCTGTGCAACGCCACTGCACTGTTGTCACGCAAGTCCATGGGCATGCAAATAGAAATGGCCCATTGCTCTGGGGATGTGGCCAAGGCCCTTGCACAAGTCACCACTGCCGTGGAAAAGATCCAGGCTGGCACTGTTGTTGGCAGCATTGAAACGGGAGAGGAGGGAAGTGAGGAGAAATCCAGCCTTAGCAGCCTGTCGGTGCCAGGGACCACTGCCCGGAGGCGCAGTACTCGCAGCAAACACCTGCTGGTGCACACCAGGGGGAAGTTGTAGGTGAAGGTGAGAGGCGGTTGGGTGTGCGTGGCAGGAAACGCTAAAGTGACTTGTCCGTTGGCATGTGCTCATGGTGACGTAACCATGGACAAGACCATGACTGTAATGGTGTTCCAGGCCCTGGAATGATTTACTTTGCTGCTCTTTGCATTCTAACACAGTACTTGTTGGCACCTACTATGTGTGGTGCAACACATTGTAACATGTGCTCATTTCAATTAAACATTTCTTGTTATCAAACAGAGTGTCATGTCTCATCATTACATACCTCAGAAATAATGTTGTGCAATATCATTGCGTCTCCTCTGCCCCTCTGCTGAGCTTGCCACATGCGCTTGTCGTCTAAGTGCCGGTGGCTGGTTGTCCCCCTCTGAATCACTGTCCGATACTTCTATGTGGATGCCTCTGCGGGTTGCGATATTGTGCAACATGGCACGTGCAGCCACTATCCTGCAGCAGGTCTCTGGCCGGTACTGCAATGCTCCACCTGTTTTGTGTAGTATGCGGAAGCGACTTTTCAGTATCCCAAAAGTACGTTCAATCACATTCCGTGTGCTGATGTGTGCTGCGTTGTACCTCTGCTCCTGTGGTGTTGCTGGGTTGAGATGCGGCGTAAGGAGGTAGTTCCACACTGCGTATGCGCTGTCACCTACAGGGTAGTAAGCAAAGTGTTAGCAACTGGTATGCATTAGCAAATGTTGAATTTGTATTGTGCAATAGTGTATGTGTTTACCAAGCAGGTGTCCTTCTCCAAATTCACCCCTGAGCAGGCGGGTGTGGATGCCACTGTGGCGAAATATGTAGGAGTCGTGGGTGCTCCCCGGGAATTGCGCAACTATGGGGTCGATTCCGATTCGGGCCGGAAAAAGCACCGACCGACTCGGAGCCGGAAAAATTACCGACCGACACGTACCAGTGGCGCCCGACACGCCAAGTACGATGCAAGCCGCGATAAATCCGACCGACACGTCAGGAAACCAAGCCGACCGACCGAGCCGCTCGGAAAATAGCAATCCGGCCGGAAAAACACGCGAATCCAACCGACCGACACGCACCCGGAACAAATCCGACCGAATCGTACCCGCCAACTCCAACCCGCAAAGTACGATGCAAGGCGCGAAAAACACGACCGAGTCGGACGGAGGACAAGCCGTACGACCGACACGCATACAAAACCGAGCCGAAGCAACACAATACACCGCGACCGACGCGTACGCAGCATACAAAACTGCACAAACACAGCGTGAACGAAACGGAGAACACCGTACAAGACCAATGCAGGGTCCGACTCGGTCACAAGAACGTTTCCAACATACACAAACAGCACAAAGGAAAAATCACCCCAAAAAAGGCCAAACAAGCAATTAGCAAGCCAATAAATACTGGGGGGTGGGGACAGAGAACAAAGACACACCCACAACTCCACCTATATAAAGGACACAAATCACTACCATGAGCCTTTGCAAATGCCATTCCACTGCCAGCACCCAAGAGAAAGCAACCACACACCCACAGCTCACCCCTCACACAAGCCACACACCATCAGCACACCAACAAATACCTACCTCACATACACCCAGCAAAACACACACTCACACACCCTCACCTGCACACCAACACACACATCACTCACCATCACCACCCATCACCATGCCCCCAAGAAGAATCCCAAGTTCCTAGATTGTGAATTGGAAGTCCTGGTAGACGAGATCCTCAGGGTGGAGCCACAGCTGTTTGGCACTCTGGTCCAACAGACCCCCATGTCGCAGAAAACCAAGATGTGGGAGAGGATCATCAACAGGGTGAACGCCCAATCACCATGTCGGCGCACAAAGACGGACATCCAGAACAGGTGGTATGACGTGCGCAGGAGGGTACGGGACCTGCTGAAGATAGACTACATCAACAGCCAACATACCGGCAGTGGCCCTCCTGCCAAGCCAATATACCTCAGGCCCTGGGAGGAGAAGGTGCGGGCCATCCTTCCGCCAGTGAGCGTATATGGACTAGAGAACATCCCAGAGCCTGGTGAGTACACAACAAATGTACACAATAAACTGCCACAAAACACACACATCACTGTCAAGGGGAGAGTCAAACCATGCACACATAGCAATTACACAGCAACTAGAACAGAATCATCCCAAAATGTGTATGTCAGTCAGATAAACACAACACATGCCATCAAAAAAGTCACATCCAACTGTGCCAACACATGTACAAACACAACCACAACTACAGCTAGGCAGTGGCACAAATAGAACTAACAAACACATCCACACATGTAGCCACCACAACAACACCAACACACAGTGAAGACCACTCAAAGGAAGGAATTCTGTGTATCCTGGCCAAGTCAGTGTAGCCAATAGCATCATGGGAGTCGCAGTCACACATATTGCCCCCCCCACAACTGTCCCATCAACACCACCCTGAACCATGCTCACATCACAGGGAGTGGAGAAGGACTCACAAGATGGCTGACACTGGCTACTGCTGTGGGGAGCACAAGGCCCTGCTGCCAACTGTGCACCAACAAACAGCAGGACACCACTGACTGACATCCTGAGAGACAACTTACACTCCCTGCAATGCAAGCACGTTCCATGGTGGGCTATCTGGCTGGCTGGGTGGGAAGGGGGACTTGCAGCACTGACTATAGTCACCAGCACCTCCCCTCACACCCCCCCCCCACAAACTCCACAGTACCCACCTGGTAGAATGCAATGCCCTCCATCCTAACACAAGATCCAACAAAGCACCACCACCCTGGGTTATGTTGTGTGAAGCACAGGGACACTCTTGGGACTCTTAGCCAAACAACTGCCAGGACAACACTCCCAGCCATCCTGTCAGCACAGCCAGCCCACCCCACAGGGAAGCAGAGTCAAAAGGAAGGAAGCATGGGCATGCTGGGAAGGGGGGTGGAGGCAATAGCATGATGGGAGTCGTAGTCACAGACATTGCTCAGCCTCACAACTGGCCCATCAACACCACCCTGAACCATGCTCACATCACAGGGAGTGGAGAAGGACTCACAAGATGGCTGACACTGGCTACTGCTGTGGGGAGCACAAGGCCCTTCTGCCAACTGTGCACCAACAAACAGCAGGACACCACTGACTGACATCCTGAGAGACAACTTACACTCCCTGCAATGCAAGCACGTTCCATGGTGGGCTATCTGGCTGGCTGGGTGGGAAGGGGGACTTGCAGCACTGACTATAGTCACCAGCACCTCCCCTCACACCCCCCCCCACAAACTCCACAGTACCCACCTGGTAGAATGCAATGCCCTCCATCCTAACACAAGATCCCACAAAGCACCACCACCCTGGGTTATGTTGTGTGAAGCACAGGGACACTCTTGGGACTCTTAGCCAAACAACTGCCAGGACAACACTCCCAGCCATCCTGTCAGCACAGCCAGCCCACCCCACAGGGAAGCAGAGTCAAAAGGAAGGAAGCATGGGCATGCTGGGAAGGGGGTGGAGGCAATAGCATGATGGGAGTCGTAGTCACAGACATTGCTCAGCCTCACAACTGGCCCATCAACACCACCCTGAACCATGCTCACATCACAGGGAGTGGAGAAGGACTCACAAGATGGCTGACACTGGCTACTGCTGTTGGGAGCACAAGGCCCTGCTGCCAACTGTGCACCAACAAACAGCAGGACACCACTGACTGACATCCTGAGAGACAACTTACACTCCCTGCAATGCAAGCACGTTCCATGGTGGGCTATCTGGCTGGCTGGGTGGGAAGGGGGACTTGCAGCACTGACTATAGTCACCAGCACCTCCCCTCACACCCCCCCCACAAACTCCACAGTACCCACCTGGTAGAATGCAATGCCCTCCATCCTAACACAAGATCCCACAAAGCACCACCACCCTGGGTTATGTTGTGTGAAGCACAGGGACACTCTTGGGACTCTTAGCCAAACAACTGCCAGGACAACACTCCCAGCCATCCTGTCAGCACAGCCAGCCCACCCCACAGGGAAGCAGAGTCAAAAGGAAGGAAGCATGGGCATGCTGGGAAGGGGGTGGAGGCAATAGCATGATGGGAGTCGTAGTCACAGACATTGCTCAGCCTCACAACTGGCCCATCAACACCACCCTGACCATGCTCACATCACAGGGAGTGGAGAAGGACTCACAAGATGGCTGACACTGGCTACTGCTGTGGGGAGCACAAGGCCCTGCTGCCAACTGTGCACCAACAAACAGCAGGACACCACTGACTGACATCCTGAGAGACAACTTACACTCCCTGCAATGCAAGCACGTTCCATGGTGGGCTATCTGGCTGGCTGGGTGGGAAGGGGGACTTGCAGCACTGACTATAGTCACCACCACCTCCCCTCACACCCCCCCACAAACTCCACAGTACCCACCTGGTAGAATGCAATGCCCTCCATCCTAACACAAGATCCCACAAAGCACCACCACCCTGGGTTATGTTGTGTGAAGCACAGGGACACTCTTGGGACTCTTAGCCAAACAACTGCCAGGACAACACTCCCAGCCATCCTGTCAGCACAGCCAGCCCACCCCACAGGGAAGCAGAGTCAAAAGGAAGGAAGCATGGGCATGCTGGGAAGGGGGTGGAGGCAATAGCATGATGGGAGTCGTAGTCACAGACATTGCTCAGCCTCACAACTGGCCCATCAACACCACCCTGAACCATGCTCACATCACAGGGAGTGGAGAAGGACTCACAAGATGGCTGACACTGGCTACTGCTGTGGGGAGCACAAGGCCCTGCTGCCAACTGTGCACCAACAAACAGCAGGACACCACTGACTGACATCCTGAGAGACAACTTACACTCCCTGCAATGCAAGCACGTTCCATGGTGGGCTATCTGGCTGGCTGGGTGGGAAGGGGGACTTGCAGCACTGACTATAGTCACCAGCACCTCCCCTCTCACCCCCCCCCACAAACTCCACAGTACCCACCTGGTAGAATGCAATGCCCTCCATCCTAACACAAGATCCCACAAAGCACCACCACCCTGGGTTATGTTGTGTGAAGCACAGGGACACTCTTGGGACTCTTAGCCAAACAACTGCCAGGACAACACTCCCAGCCATCCTGTCAGCACAGCCAGCCCACCCCACAGGGAAGCAGAGTCAAAAGGAAGGAAGCATGGGCATGCTGGGAAGGGGGTGGAGGCAATAGCATGATGGGAGTCGTAGTCACAGACATTGCTCAGCCTCACAACTGGCCCATCAACACCACCCTGAACCATGCTCACATCACAGGGAGTGGAGAAGGACTCACAAGATGGCTGACACTGGCTACTGCTGTTGGGAGCACAAGGCCCTGCTGCCAACTGTGCACCAACAAACAGCAGGACACCACTGACTGACATCCTGAGAGACAACTTACACTCCCTGCAATGCAAGCACGTTCCTTGGTGGGCTATCTGGCTGGCTGGGTGGGAAGGGGGACTTGCAGCACTGACTATAGTCACCAGCACCTCCCCTCACACCCCCCCCACAAACTCCACAGTACCCACCTGGTAGAATGCAATGCCCTCCATCCTAACACAAGATCCCACAAAGCACCACCACCCTGGGTTATGTTGTGTGAAGCACAGGGACACTCTTGGGACTCTTAGCCAAACAACTGCCAGGACAACACTCCCAGCCATCCTGTCAGCACAGCCAGCCCACCCCACAGGGAAGCAGAGTCAAAAGGAAGGAAGCATGGGCATGCTGGGAAGGGGGTGGAGGCAATAGCATGATGGGAGTCGTAGTCACAGACATTGCTCAGCCTCACAACTGGCCCATCAACACCACCCTGAACCATGCTCACATCACAGGGAGTGGAGAAGGACTCACAAGATGGCTGACACTGGCTACTGCTGTGGGGAGCACAAGGCCCTGCTGCCAACTGTGCACCAACAAACAGCAGGACACCACTGACTGACATCCTGAGAGACAACTTACACTCCCTGCAATGCAAGCACGTTCCATGGTGGGCTATCTGGCTGGCTGGGTGGGAAGGGGGACTTGCAGCACTGACTATAGTCACCAGCACCTCCCCTCACACCCCCCCACAAACTCCACAGTACCCAACTGGTAGAATGCAATGCCCTCCATCCTAACACAAGATCCCACAAAGCACCACCACCCTGGGTTATGTTGTGTGAAGCACAGGGACACTCTTGGGACTCTTAGCCAAACAACTGCCAGGACAACACTCCCAGCCATCCTGTCAGCACAGCCAGCCCACCCCACAGGGAAGCAGAGTCAAAAGGAAGGAAGCATGGGCATGCTGGGAAGGGGGTGGAGGCAATAGCATGATGGGAGTCGTAGTCACAGACATTGCTCAGCCTCACAACTGGCCCATCAACACCACCCTGAACCATGCTCACATCACAGGGAGTGGAGAAGGACTCACAAGATGGCTGACACTGGCTACTGCTGTGGGGAGCACAAGGCCCTGCTGCCAACTGTGCACCAACAAACAGCAGGACACCACTGACTGACATCCTGAGAGACAACTTACACTCCCTGCAATGCAAGCACGTTCCATGGTGGGATAACTGACTGGCTGGGTGGGTGGGTGGGAAGGAGGTCTGGCTGTCAACCAAACACAATCAATGCAGACCATGTTCACACCCCAGAGAATACATAGAAATGCCCAAATAATGCAGGACAATGTGCCACACCAATATCAACCCCTGACTGTGACGACTTAGGACAATACAATGTACAGGCCCGCACCCCGAGGCACAGTCACAACTGTCAGGTGTGTCAACCACTGATGCCTGCAGAAACATGACATACATTGTTTGTGTCTCCCAAAAACAGGTGATGATAGGGACACAGCAGCAGACGCTGAGGAGTCCCAGTCCCAGGCTCAAGAGGATGTCGAGCTCACTGGCGTCGTACAGCCTCTGTCCTCCTCGGACGATGAAGAACAACCTGGCACATCCGGTGCAAGTCAACATTCTGCACCAGCAGGACCACCAGCTGCAGCACCAGCAGGTCCACCAGCTGCACCCCCTGCACCCACCCCTCCAACGACTGTCACCACGAATACCATCCCTGCCGACATGGACAGAATAAGGAACAACACCAGCGCAGTGACCCTGGACCAACCTGGGGCCATGGACACCACCACCACCACCACCCCCAAGGTGGACCAGGGTTATCTGTGCGTGCAACTGCACACACTGCACATGTCAGCAGGGGTGGTGGGAGGGGTGGGAGACAGAGGTCGCTGCTTGCAGACGTTGCTGGTGTGCATGAAGACCCACAACTGGTACGCATAGCTGATGCGTACCAGTCCAGCACCGGAGAGCTCAGCCAGGTAGTGGGGCTCCTCAGAGACATCAAACAGCAGCAGGCTGCCCATCATGCCCGCTTGGACTCCCACATGTCCCACGTGGAGTCACACATGTCACGTGTGGACTCCCACATGTCCCGCGTGGAGTCCAAGTGGGATGTACTACATGAGATGACGGCGGTGCACAGGGACATTTTACAATGCCTCCGCCAGATGAACAGCAACCAGTCCACACCTCCCTGTGTGCCAACAACATCTGGTACCGAACAAACTGCAACTGCCACAGGGAGGGAGGAGGACTCTGGCGGAGAGTCCCCTGCACCGCAACAGCCTGCACTTGAGGGCCCCCCCCCCAAGAAGAGGGGTCGTCCGAGGAGGGGAAAGTGAGAGGCTGATGGCCAAGCGCAACTCCCAGGAAGCCTGAACCTGTTCTGGATTTTCGCCTTTGTGCACAGACTGTTCACCCTGTTGATGGCAACACTACTCCCACACATTGCATGGGGAGTACAAGTTGGAACAATGTGTCAGACAACTGTGGCCCCGATACTGGGGATCCTGTCTACCTGGACTTTCTATTCATCTAGGAACTTGGGATTGCAAGATTCATGTACAGCACAATCCATCCTATGCACTATTATCACAGATGTATCACAATAAACACACTAATACACCATACTTGCCTCTGTCGTGATTCCAACGTGGGTGCTGTTATGGGGATGATGAACTGCAAAATTACACTGTGTATGCGAACTGCAACAGCAAGGACAACACAGGCATGTGAGTACAGGCAACGTGACACATATGAGGGAGACACACCACCAGGGCTACACAACACATACACACCTAGGCCATCTGACTCATTGCCTACACTGATGTTGCCAGGGAAGACGGTGCAATGCACAGACACCACACCCATTCCCAGTTGTAGTCAAGTAGCCCACAGGTGCAGTAAGCAAATGGCAGTCAAATGTGTGACCACAGACAACGCACATCGCTAAGTGAAGCACAGGTTTATTACACAGTAGCAACATGCCGTAACCACTACAGATGCAAGGTAACCCCACCTGGTAGCGGGCACACAGTCAACAACTGTAGACAGAAGGAAGTCCATGGGTGTGGCGCACATCACCTGTAGGGACACAACAGCTACCAGCCTGGATGTGCAATCACGTCGTCGGTGGACACAGTTGACCAAACGAATCTGAAAGTACCCTGTGAAGGACAGAAATGACACACAGTCAAAAGCAATGCAGTACAGGACAGAACAGCAAACCTCATGCACAATACATGTTACAAGATACCCACCCAGAACCAAGTTAGCATGTCAACACTGTTGGGGAGTACAGCCCACCTGTCACCACACATCGCAACACACATCCTGTCAAGTAGCCCATGGACACACTCCAACAGCACCAGAGCACCACCCACACATCATGCCAACTCACATCATTCACATGACACCTCAGGATACTCACATTCAGCTAAAGAAGTTGGTGATGAGCTGTGTGCGGACATCACCATCACCATCATCATCATCATCGTCACTGGCATCGTGGTCCAGGCCAGGATCCTCCACAGGTGGCGGATGTTGGTCATCGTCATCCTGGATGAGAGGCAACTCCTTCCGCACTGCCAGGTTGTGGAGCATGCAGCAGACGATGATAATCTTGCACACTTTCGCAGGGGCATATGGGAGGGACCCTCCGGTCTTGTCCAGGCAGCGGAAGCGGCTCTTCAGGAGACCAAAGGTCCGCTCAATCACTCTCCTGGTCCGACCATGTGTCTCATTGTAGCGCATCTGGGCAGGTGTCACAGGGTTCCTGAGGGGTGTCAGCAACCACGGCATGTTGGGGTATCCCGAGTCACCTACGGACAGACAAGTGCACATCAGCTGACTTGGAAAAGTGGGCGGAATACTACAGATCAGATCACACACAATGGCACAAAGTCAGTACACACCGACAAGCCAGGCACGCTGGTTCTGCATCTGTGCCATCAACCTGGGGATGCGACTACTCCTCATCACAAAGGCATCGTGTGCTGAACCAGGGAAACGGGCACACACGTGTGTGATGGTCATGTCTGCAAGACACACCACCAGTGCATTGACCGAGTGGTAGTGCTTGCGGTTCCTGTAGGCCTGCTCCTGGGCCTGTGGTGGTACCAAAGCCACATGTGTCCCATCAATGGAGCCAATGACATGCGGCATCCTCCCCAGGGCATAAAAGTCACTCTTCACGTCAGTGAGTCGTCGCAGTCTAGGGAAATAGATGTACCGGTTCAGGAAGAGCAACATTGCCGCCAAGAAATCGCGGAGCACACGGCTGAACATGGTCTGTGACATCCCACCAGCAGACGCCACAGTATGTTGGAAGGTACCGGTGGCAAAGAAGTGTAGGGCTGCCATCACCTTCACCTTGGGGGTCAGCGCTGTAGGATACGGCCGGCCAGGCTGCAAATGTGGGGACAACTGCACTGCCAAATCCTCAATCAGCTGCCTGGTGAAGCGGTACCGTCGGATGCTGTCCCGTTCCACCATCGTTGCCAGGTCTGGGAATGGCCGATGGACAGCAGGAGCCCTGCAGTGCAGAGGAGAAGTAAGCAAGATCGTCAGTCACCCCACATATGCGGCATTGAACACACTCAAGATCCCAACATACATCATCATGAGGCACAACTACATGAAGTGTGCAGTACCGGAACGACATGTATGGTACATACATGGCCAACATCTGTCAACACGGTCCTACAGGTGGCATCAATTTGTCCCAGGTTGGCCCATTGGATATCATGATGCTGTGTCACAGTCACCCCCCAGTGACATGTGAGGACAGATGTGCCCCAGGCACCACAGCTCAACGACAGGCACATTCCCAGGGACCCTGTAATGCCACATGGACACTGGCATCACCTGGAGTATCATGTGTACACCACAACAAAACAAACATGACCCCCACAGGTAGTGGCCACACTTGCCATGGCAGGAGAGCCATGGACGTCTGTGACACACACGCACAACATCAGAGTCCATGCACACACAACGTGGATGTGGAGACTGTCTCCCATTGTGCACATGAAATCAGAGACATTGTAAACACTACATGCACAAAGACTGTGGAGGGCCATCACTATTGTGCCACTGGGACACCCTGGCTCAAACATACCGTCCCACATGGGACTCACGGGGTATGTGACATGACATACACAAACACCACTGTGAAATGTGACCATGACACATGCACAGATATGAACAGTTGCACATCACAGTGGTCACGTACACGTAACACCCAGGATCCTGTCCCCATTAACACGTGCACAGCCTGGGGGTGGCTGCCCACAGGTGACACCCACAGGACAACATGTACACCAACATACACACAATAGGAAATGCAGCCTTACATGCCTTATGATAAGGTTTGGACAGGCTGTCGTGATGTAGGTGTGCCCCTCACTCCCTGGGAG